>OY757931.1:8619873-8667373 GCA_963585895.1 Sepioteuthis lessoniana | reverse complement strand
AACTTTTTCCAAGGAAATCAGAAGTGATGTGTTATCTTATGTTACAGAACATTGTCAGCATGACCTTCGTGACTGATTGCTGTACCTGGAACTTTTATTTTACTGGAGAGTCAGTGTGTTTTTACACCATCAACTGTCTTTTCAACTCAGGTTCATAGTGGCAAACCCATGTTTAGCCCAATTGTAAACATTTTTTTGCCTAAAACATGCTTCTCCATACACATCAGACATTCCTTTATAAAAATTTCAAATGATTTGCACTTCTCAGCCACCAACAATTTGATGACAGACCTCTGTTCAAGCATGAAACACTAATTTGGCACCATTTTGAATATCTTTGAAATATATTTTTGTGAGATTAAAATAATTTTTACTATAAACCAATTCCAAACAATGCAGAATTTACTTTTATGGAAAAAATTTGAATTGTGCTCTTTGCTTTTTTCTAAAGAATTCCTCATATTTATTGAATCACTCTCTCTCTCCCCCAGGGTACCTCGGGTGGTGTAATGGTTAGCAAGGTAGACTAGCAAACCTACACGAGTGAGTTCGATTCTCATTGGGTGTCCCATTCATGCGGCCTTGTGCTACATCTAAGCAAAAAGCTTAGTAAATTAACACTCTCTCTCTCCCCCCCCTCTCTCTCTCAGAATATCATCTTTCAATCATCCAAATACTGCAAAGATAATTATGAAATGTTAATTAGAATCTTTCATTTTTCTCTGAAAAGAAGCATCAATATCATTATGGACAACAATAACACCAGGAATCCAATACAAGATCATTTAGTATATAAATAGTAGTTCCATCTTTTTTATATCAAGTTCTTTTTGCTTAGTTCTGTGTGTCCTCACCTTTTTCCTGTTAACAAAACAATTTATTGCTCAATAAATAAATGTTCCATCACATAGAACATATGAGTACCTCACAGTTTGATTAAAGAAGTGAACAGCTCGACTGCTTGTACAGGTGCTTTGTTTATTGTTCGTGAAGGTGAAGGTGTAGAACCAGTCACACATTTTGGATAACAGAATAAGAGTATACCAGTGTGACATAAATTCTCTAAACAGGACTCCTTAGACTTTCAATACAGAGTTTTTCCTTCTCTAGGACAAGTTCTTACTAAGGCTAAAGAGCATAGACTGACCTACTATTTACAAATAGTTGAACAGAGGAGAGAATGATTTATGCATTTCTCAAGTAAAATGTAAACAGCTTCATCCAAGATTTGAACACAGCTTGTTCCACCACAAGTGCTTCCTCAATATATATATATATATATATATATATATATATATATATATATAATGAACTCTCCCATTGATTTCAAAGTATGACACCCTCACTGTTCAGTTAAAAATGTGGACTTTTCCACTACCTAGACAGGTGATTAGTTTATAGAGGAGAAGGTTTGTATAGAACCAGTCACACCTTTTGAATAATCTGATGCCAGAAGAATAGTGCAGAAATGTGTCACAGATTCTCCTGAATGACTTACCTAAAGTTTTGAATTTAGAGCTTTTCCTTCTCCTAGACTGGTCACCCTACCAATGCTACGCGTATATCCAAGTATTTTACCCATAGCTTTGGACTGATTGCCAACCCATTTGCACCTAAGAACAGAGACATACAAGTAAGCATTTTTTATGTCACCTTTTTTAGACCCTTTCTCTCTATAATAATAATTACAGGATCTATTTTTGTTAGTGAAATAAAAATTCACATTTCTTATTTATATCATTGATTGGTTCTGCATTTTGTTCTTTTGAATTTTATACTTTGATTTAAACTTTAGTTTTTTATGTTGAATTTCATTTACAAATTTTTCACAAACTATTGCTAATTATATATTTTATTTTATCCAGTTATTATTTATTCAGTTGTTCTTTCATTATATATTTATCTTGTACAAGGATACAACAGAAATACCATGCATATTTAAAACTGTTACCTGCATAATGCAAGTGAACTTAGGCAAGTGGTAATGGTAGCTCCATCTTGCAAATGTTTTACCATTTGTTTTTCAGATACAATCAGTTACAATCATGGATTGAAGTAGTGTACCCTATGCATTTGCAGTCAAAATGATTTTTTTTTTGACACTGGTGAATCTGTAATTGTTATCAAATAAGCTTCTTGCTTATTTCATTTTATGTCCAAATGATACTCAATTTTCAACTTTTGATTTTTAACCACAAATATTTCTGTGTCAGAAAAATTCCATAGAAATATCACTGAACAAAGTGATTTTTTTTCATTTGATGGGTTTAAAATGATTTTTTTATTTATTTGTTTTTAATTTAGAAAAATTATGATTTTTTTCTTCCATCATATGACATAGCATTTTAAATATTATATCAAAATAAATTATTGCATTAAATTGTAAAATTGTAAAAACAAATTGTTAGAATAAAATATTAAAATCATTAATATTTAGATATTTTTAATCAAATTATGATGAGATTGTCTATAAAATCATTTTGTATTTGTCTGCGAATTTTCGTTTGTTTTGTAAAATTCAAGAAAGAATTAAATGTCATTTAAAATTACAAAAAAATAGAAAAGTCAATAAATATGATGGAGTTTTTTATTGATTGATTGATCAATTGATTTTAATGGTATGTCAACCCATCTAGGGTTATCTTATACCTAGAGGTTAGGGAATCACATTCATTATATGTTCATATTTACATTTTTCGTGGGTTTTTTTTGCACATTGTTTAATCAAATGCAAATAATTTTCAAACAGATCTATTTGACCCATAGATGGAACCCTACTTATACTACCACTTCAGGTCAAAGTGGACCTGGGAGTAATGGCAATGAAGAGGTACTCCACATTCCCTAAATCTCCTGGACTCAAGCCTCGCCATCAGATACAGTTTAGTGTTATACCCAGGAAACAGCCTTTTAGATGGGAATTTTTCATTAAAACTGGTATAAGATTTCATGGGGGATTCTAACTCCAGAACTTGTGAAATAATGGAGATTTTATCTCCGAGCCTCATAAGTCATTTGTATATTTTGGGTGATTTAAGATTTATTATTTCCTGAAATTTCCCTCAATATTTTGGGTTGGTTTGGTTTGGTTTGGTTTGGTTTGTTGTGTTTTATGGCATACCTACCTTAAGGTTAACGCCAAATCCATTTTTATGTAAATAATCTGTTCTATTTAAAACAATTCAGTTTAGCATAAGTACACAGTTTAATTGTCAAAAACATTTCTATTTCAAACTATTCAAGCAGTCATATGTAACAATTCAGTTAAGTGTAAATACAGTTTTAATGTCGAAAAACAGTTCCATTTCAAATAATTCAGTTAAGCATAAGCACGCAGTTTAAATGTAAGTATGGTTTAATTGTCAAAAACATTTCTATTTCAAGCTATTCAGTTTACTCAAACAATTCAGTTTAGCATAAGTATGCTGTTAGTTCTATTTAACCCAGGTGCTACCACTCCGGGCTAGAGTGGACCTGGGAGCGATGGCAATGAAGGGGTACTCCGCATTCCCCAAAGCTCCAGCACTGCTGGAACCTTACCATCAGATTGTTTAGTGTCATATCCAGGACACTCGTTGGGGAGGGGGTCTTACCCCTCTGCAGAGAAGCAGTCAGTGTATTCTACAGCCCCAGCCGACTGGGCAACAATATTTGGGGGGAAAAATGTATTTGAATTCTATGAATATTTGAACTTTGAAATTTTCTGTTCTCCTGCAGGGTTCATCAAATTATAAGGACAATTGAATCTCATTTTTTATTTGTTGATGTTGTCACCAAATATTTTGGCTGATTGATGCTTTAGTTTTCCTTAAGTGAATAAACTAAAAAACCAAAAAAAAGAAACTTCTTTTTCTTTGGAAAATAAACAAAACAGCACAATATTAAATTAAAAACAGCTCAAATAGATTGGTTTTGGAATTGGTTTCTTTGTTTAATGATATGTCAACTTTTGTGGGTTATTTAATGCCAAAGCCATCCTTGTTGAAGAACAGCACTGATATTATTTAACCCATAGCTTGTGGGATAAAGGGGTTCATATCTTTCTTAAGGGTATTTGTCCAAAAGTAAATGTAATTAACATGACTGCAATTTGAACTCACTTTGACTGCAAGTTAGCCACAATGCCATAGGAATTGTTCTTCTAATAAATTGGAGGTGAATATCAGATGAGTTAAAGCTTTGAGTTAGGCTACTTTGATACTAGTTACTCTTGTTGTCTAGTTGGTAAAGCAGCTTGTATTGATGTCCAGCTTTACCCCTGGCAAAAGGGTGATGTGTGTTCAAGTCTTAACAAGAGTTTAATTTTTATTATCATATCCAGTATGCTGTACCTCTTAAAAATAACAATCAAACGGAAATGAGATAAACAACAAATATCATTAAAAGGATGAAAGAAAACAATCAAAAAGTGTTTTTGCCCCAGAACCTAGAAAAGAGAATAGGGGAACTAAAAATCTAAGGTAGAATTAGGATTGTCTGTATCATAACACTACTGAGATTGGCTAGAATACTGAGAAGAGTACTGGAGAGCTGAGGAGATTTGCTGTCAATCATACACCTCTTAAAACCACCAAAAGAGCCATAGGCCATGTATAGAGGTCTAAAAGAAAAAAAATACTTTCCAATTGATATGTCGGTGCCAACAGATAATAACATATCAGTCAAAGACTATAATAAAATAATACAAAGGCCTGGAAACAGAAATTGAGAAAATGTAGCATTTTAAAAATTACCACTGTGCCAGTAATAGTGGGAGCCCTGAAAAGGACAGATAAATATATTAAAGAGATACCTGGCAGTCCCAGCCTATAGGAAATACAACAAATTACATTTTGCAGAAATACACATCTCCTTAGAAGAGTACTATCAATGCAAATGAAAAAATAACACCCCAAAGAGGAAACAAAAAAAGAATGTTTTCAGTTACTACCTTTCCTTACCGAAGGTTTTGGATTAAGACTCAGTGAAAGATTGTAAGAAACTAAAAGTAAACCTGAAAATTGAATAATAATAATGATAATAATAATAATCCCCAAAGGTTTGATAAAGGAATTGGAAGACTTAGAAATAAGGAAACAAGTGAGGACCATCCAGACGACAGCATTATTAAGATTGGCCAAAATATTGAGAAGAGTCTTGGAGAACTGAGGAGATTTGTCATAACTCAAACTTCAGTGAAAGATCATCAGCTGGTGTGAAAAACTCTCAAAAAAGTAAAATAATGATAATGATTGCACATAAAATGCCCTTGCAAAGAAGGGAAAACCTGACAATAGAAACACTGCACAGAATAATTTGCCATGGAACTAATTATGTCAAAGCAAAAATTGTTTATATGCAGAATAGCAATCATAGGTAATGTGTAGGCAGAGAAGAAATGGTTAATCACATGATAAGCAGATGCTGCAAATTGACACAAAAGAAATAAAAGACCAAGCATGACTGGGTGAGTAAGGTGATCCACTGGGAATTGTGCAAGTGATTAAAATTTGATTGTACTGACAAATTGTGTATGCACAAACCAAAATCTATCCAAGAAAATGAGATCCATAAAACTCACTGGAACTTAGAGATAAAAATCTTAGCCAAAAGACCAGTGCAAATTAACAAGAAAAAACTGATCATCAAGGGGATTTTGTTGTTCCAGCAGACCATATTGTGAAAATGGAAGAAAACAAAAGCATCGACAAATATTTGGATCTTTTCAGTGAGTTGAAAAAGCTGTGGAACATGAAACTGACCATGATACCAATTGTAGTTGGTGCACTCGGAATGATCAACAAAAAAAAAGGAAACAAGAATGTATGAACCAAAAATGAAAGGAAGAATTGAAACCAGATTGCAGCATTATTAGAATCAGCTAAAATTCTTAGATGAGCCTGGGAGACCTGAGGAAACTTGCTGTCACTAAAACATCCGTGAAAAACCACCAGATGAAATTGGTGTGAAAAATTTGCAAAGAAGCCATGAAAAACTGGGGAGTAGAATTGACAGCAAGAGGAAAAGGTTTTGCTGAGGTAAAAAATACAGAGAGGTATATTCCCGGGAGATGGGCTATCACCATTACTATCTGTAAAAGTGATGATGCCACTCGATCATATACTAAGAAAATGCACTGGCAGATATAAACTTACTAAATCACAAGAAAAATCAACCACCTAATGTACATGGATGACATCAAACTGTTCACCAAAAATGAAAAAGATTTGGAAACCCTTATACAGGCAGCAAGAACATGCAGTCTAAATTTAGGGATGGAATTTGGATTAGATAAATGTGCCTTGTTATAAATGAGAAATGGAAAATGACAAATGATGGAAGTGTTGAAATTATCACTCTCATCAGTACCTGTTAGAATGACTGATAATAGTAATTGTCAGGTCAGAGTTATCTGCTACAAATCCCACAGTTTTTGTCACTCAATCTGTCAATAAAAAGAACACCATGCATGTTTTAAAAAGGTCATCCTCATGTTTTTGCCTTGTTGATTGAGTATCCTACCTAGAATATATGAAGATGAATACCTGCACTTAAAAGGTATGTCTTATTTTTATTTGGAATTAGCTTCATAAATTTTGAAATGAGAAATAATCATTATTATTATACCATGATTTATTCAAACTGTTATCTTCATCTGGGTTGTCATAGTAACAATGTTTTTGCTGTTTCTGAGATGAAGAATTATCATTATTATACACAGAATTATTTGAACTGGTGTCCTCATCTCGGTTGTGATTATAGTCACAAAATTTTGATTGTTCTTGAAATGAGGAATTATTATTATTATACTCCAAATTATTCAAATCTCTTCTTGGTTATTGTTGTCACAAAATTTTTGTCATTATGCCAGCCAAACTTTTTCAAATCTTTGCCATAGCTGGTAATGAGTTAACTGGAGGCCATATGGTCAATCCTTCAGTTTGGTAGTGCAAAAACATCAGATACTCATGAAGACACAAACTCAAGTAATTAAAAGACAGTGGAAGGAGAACAATCTACCATTTGTGCTGAGTGGTTGGAAGTCTCTTGAACACTTGGTCTCAGCAGACCGTTCCCCTAGGATCTACCTGCTTTGCATCATCTGAGGTGCCTCAAAAGGGGAATGCTGAAAGAGCCAAGTGTTTTTTGGATCAGCCGCACATGAATCTCAATTCATGCATAGCTCTACACTATAAAATGGCCTCGTGCCACATTTTGATTTGGTGGGAAGTCGGACACATACCAAGAATTTACTTGCCTCCTGGACAACTTCACAATTTGAACACTAATAATTTCAAGAAAGCTTGAAATTATAAGAATAAAATACTTCAATGTCTGAAATTCTGTCCTTTATTTTATGAGAGTTAATAAAAAAAACATTTTTAAAAAATCAACTTTAGAAAAGTATAAATTGAATGCAATTGGTTGGAGAAGAAACACTTAAGAAAACCAATCCTCTTGTTCTGAAAGTAGTAACTAACACCATAACTCTACTGATATCTATTTAACAGGAAGAGTCACTTGCAGCACCTTACAGATTTATGTACTGAATAAATATTTCACATCTAAGTCTTAACAGCTGGCTTAACAGCTGTCTTACATTATGGTTATATAGTATCTCCTTAGCCAAATTAACTTTTATTGGATATATAATACTATGTAACACAAATGTTGTTCCTGCATAATATACATTATTTCTTGATTGCTCATATAATAAAAGTATAGAAAAAATTGTCATTATTCCCTTTAAACTTTGTTTTTGTGCCCTGGATAACGCTATGTAAAACAAATTTTGTTCCTGGATAGTATGTGTTATTTCTTAATTACTTTTGTTGTAAAAGTATAGGAAAAGTCCATTTGTACTCTGGATAATGAAATTTTGAAATTAACCCATTTTCTATGTAAAAACAGGCAAATTTGCACATTTTCATTCTCATAAGGTTTGAATAAAACAAAACATTAATCAAAATTTACCAGTATTTATACTGAAATCATACAAAAGTAAAAATAAAAATGTTTGATAAGTTCTAGAAAATTTTCTATCAGCTACTCAGGTCTGAATCTAAGAGAAATGTTCTAGAAAATGGATAACTTTGAAAATTTCATTACCCAAGTCACAAAAACAAAGTTTTAAGAAAAAAAAAGATCTTTTTCATTTACTTTATGCAGAGATAATTCAGAAATAATTCTTTCTGCTCAAGTTCAAGAAAAGTTGTTTTTTTTTTAATTCTACATAGTGTAATCTTTTTCTTATCTTTGTGAAATGTCATTTTGTACGTTATCATCTAAATATTTAGTTTACAACAGAATTTTTTTATGGAAACAATTTTTGTATTTTTTTTTATTGTTGAAAAGATTTACAACAGTTTTATAAAAAAAATTACTTTTTTAAATATATGGCTTTATTTCTAATGCTACATCTGTCCCATAATAGTTGTTACATTGGTATATGAATTTTATACACTAAATGTAACAAGTATTATGAGACAGAGGTATCAAAGTAATTCTATGTTTGTCCCATAATAGTTGCTACATTTACATATAAATTTCATAAACAAAATTTTACAACTATTATATGATAGAGGTATTAAAATAATGAACCTGTCCCATGGTTGTCGTTACATTTGCAAATAAATTTCATACACTAAATGTCACAAATTTTATAGGACGGAGGTATAAATATACTATGTCTGTCCCAGAATAGTTGTTACATTTGTAAATAAATTTCATTCACTAAATGTAACAAGATTTTTAGGACAGAGGTATAAATATAATACTACATCTGTCCCAGAATAGTTGTTACATCTATTGATTTGTTCTCGTTTCATTGTTTAATGATATATCAACTTTGTTACATTTAGTGACTCAAATATACAGAACACTTCAAAAAAGATCTATTTTTTTGACACCTTATATTAAAACTGTCCTCGTGGTGTCCTCGTGGTGTAATGGTTAAAGCGATGCACTGCGGAATCGTAGTACGCGAGTTCGTACTCCAGTCGCACTATTACGTTCACTTTCGGGCAAATACCCTTGGGAAAGGTATGAACCCCCTTATTCTCCCTCCAGCTATGGGTAAATAGTAGGACGGACTAGGTTCTTCAGCCTTGGTGAGGCAACTAGTCTAGGAGAAGGAAAACTCTGAATTCAAACCTGTTAAACTCCGCTTAAAAATTGACCTTGTGTCATATCCTGCCCGAGCGGAGGGGTTGGTAAATAGTACCTTATATTAAAACTATTATAACTTCTTTGTGGCTTTTAAAGTAGTTTTCGAGAATCAAATCAATAAAAGTTGTTTTTAAGAGATTTTCTGGTTGAGGAAAATGCCTGGATACATTATTCAGAATATGAGCAATTTACAAAAACACTCAAACTGAACTTTTTTGATTCAGTATTTTCCACATTTCACAAAATTTTATCAGCTGGAAACTGTACACAGAAGAATTTTCACATTAAGTTCTTCTCTTACACATTTCTAAGATTTATACATAAAATATGTTTGTCTATGGAAAAAGCAACGTGGACACAACAAAACGGAATGGATGCTTGAATGAAGCTAGTGGATGAAACAATCATTTCAACTGCTAAATACTGTTGTCTCTGACTTCGGTGGACCATGTGACTAAATTACATCATAAAATTTAAGTAAAGTAAACTTGGTGACTTTAGTCGAGGGTGACTCGAAGGCTCCGATTTCAATAGCTACTACACTAAAGTGTGTAGGGGAGGGTGCCACTCCTTTCCCTGGATTGCTCCAATTTACCTTTGATCCTTACCTTGTAATGCTGAGTGTTAAGCAAGGCAGCATCACGTACCATTTTTTGAGTCTTTGGTATAACTCGACCTGGGATTGAACCCCAGTCTCCCAAAACATTGGTGAACACTCTACTTATTAGAATGTACTTGTATGTAAATTCTACCATTATCCTTTGGGTTGAATCCTACATAAAATACCTTTTACTGTTATTATTTGTGTGTAAACTGTATTATTTTTCCAGATTTTTCAAACCAAAAATTAGAAGCACATATTATACATGAGAACTTTTATACGGCCACATCTCACCATATTGGGAACAAGTGAAAGTAAGTTATATCTATAGTCCAAACTCATGTGTTTTACAGTGTTACAGAGAAATATCCACTGGAATGTGTGTTTTTTTATCATTTGTTTCTTCTAATATTAACTTATTTTCACTTCAAAATTGTTGTATTTTTCTGTTAACATGTCTGTGTCTTTGTTCAAGATACTAGGTAAATTTTCTTCTTTAAGACAATGTAAACTATACAATTTCTTATTTTTGTCAGTATAAACCAATAAAAAAATCAAACAAGTGTTAAATTTAGATTGAATTTAGCTGCTAGAAATTTTAAAAGTCGCTGCACGTTATATACAAGAAATTTCTTTTGGAAATTTCATTGTCCAAATTTGGTGGGGGGGTATACATGAGTTTATGTTATAAATCTTATTAATAGCAAGTTTTTATCCTTAGAAATATTATCAGTCACAATAATCAATGACAAATGTTGAAATAAATTCTCTTATTTTTTGTTTTTTGTTTTTGTTTTTTGTTTTTGTTGAGTAAACAACAATCTAAATGAATAGATTGTTGTCTGAATGATAAGCCTTAGGGTTGGACTCATAAGTTTTAATCGACTGTCAATGTTACTGCTGATCAACTGGCTCTTAAAACAGGTTGAACAAGTATCCAACGATATTACACGTGAGGTCATTCCCATAGTAAGACCTATAAGAGATAATGATTCTTAACAAGGTTACCAAATGAAACATTATAATGAATGGGTGATGCAGTTAGAAAGACAAAAGAGAGAGTGAGAGAGAGAGAGAGAGTTTGGCTGAGGTGGAGACCAAATGTAACGAGGCCACACCTGCATTGAGCTTCAGCAGCTAGACAGGGTGGAGATACAAGTGAAAGCTTAATGAGAAACAATCAATATAACCTATGTTTCCTGATTCCAATCCTTGCAAATAATTAAAAATCATCCCATTGTGCATTGATCATGGAAAAGACAAATAAAACAAAACAAAACAAATCCTCGGAAACCAACAAAAAGAGGGAAATAATTTTTTTTTTTTTTTCTAAAACATTCTTAACCTTCATTACTATAAATGCATTGTACCTTTAAAAAATAATGATGAGATGAGTAACCAATGGACAAGAACATTTACCTCAAATGTCTATACTCTGCCTAGGATCAAAATGTAGTATCTGCATATTTTATCAAGGATCAAAATTTCTCTCACTGGCCTTCTGCCAAATATCACAATGTAGTATCAGTATGGTGTTATATATATATATATATACATATATATATATATGTCAATATGGTGTTATATATATATACATATATATATATATATATATATATATATATCAGAGGTACTTGTGATGTAATCATTACCAGGAAGTGAACACAGTAACCTGAGTTTAAATCTGGACAAAACTATTTGCATTTCATGTAGTGCTAATATTCTTGGGAAAGGCATGAATCCAACTATTTTCCCTCAATTTATAAGTGAATAATTCTGCAGATTGGGCTCTTGACTTTGGCATGGTAACCAGTCTAGGAGAAGGAAAACTTTGAATTCAGATCTATCAAACTCCACTGAAAAATTGACTCTGTGTCACATTCTGCACATGCAAAGGGGTTGCGATCAAGAGATTCGGATAATCTCATGGGTAAGAAACAGAGAGTTACCACATTGCATTGACTGCAACTACACAATCCAAATTTAAATCTACATATGCTCTACCACCAATAGTGAGCACTCATTCTTTATAGATATTCATTCAATGGCAATCTTTGCATAAGAATTGTCTCTTGCTATAGTCGCACCAAAGCCAATAAAGAAACAGACATCCAACTACAACAAGCTATCTTCCCTTGTCCAACACATGCCCATACACATCAGTGGAGACATGAATGCTCCCACAGGCAAAGATGAAAATTACAAATTCTGCTAACACAACTCATCAAACAGAAATGGGGAATATCTAACAGACTTTTCACTCAAAAGTAAACAAGCATGCCTTTATACTAAATTCCAAAAAAGGGAAAGAAAACTATGGACCTACACCGACCCAAATAGTGTTAAAGCACAGCTAGATCATATATTCATAAACAAGAAGTGGATAAATAGCAGTCTGAATGGTAAGGCATACTCCCATTTTAAAGGAGTATCTTCTAATCACAGAATCATCACAGAAAGATTCACCTGAGTCAACACAGAAACAAGAAACAAACAGAGAAAATGGAGGCAGTTGTAGAGTGCATACCAACCAAACCAAGAACTGAGTGTAGAGTTCCATTGGAGTCACTTGTAGTTAGGAAAAAATGAGGTAACAAGAAAATAGTATCCCTACTTGATAAAAGAAACCCAACAAATACCAACATGCAGAAACTTAAGATAGCTCAGAGAGAACTAATTAACACATATTGAAAAGAATAAGAATACATTCAAGGCCAGATCAATGAAATAAGAAACTTGATGGAAGATAGGCAATCATGAATAGCATGGCAGACAGTAAATAAAGGGTGCAAAAAGAAGAGCACCTCAAGAACAAAACTAAAAGCTGACAGCCAAGAAGAAGGAATACAGATGTAGAAAGAACATTTCAAGAATATGCTTGGAAATTCTTCTAAAGCCACTTATAAACCTACCCCCCAAATTATTAATGGCCAACTAGACATCCATTGATGTTTACAAGGTTAGACCTTAACACAGTACTGACAAAAATTAAAAGCAGAAAAGCTGGAAGCCTTGTTGAAATATTCTCAGAAGTATGGAAGATAGGGATATCTACTTCTCAGATTATGCAGAGCTGTATATAAAAAAAATGCAATAGAGAGATGGACAAAAGCCTGCATCCTCCCCTTCCCAAAGAAAGGTAACTTTTGAATCACCAAGAACTACAAAGGTATAACTCTTACTTCTATAGCTGCTACAGTATATAATACTCAGCTTCTCAACCATATCAAACCTGAAATTCTTCAGAAAAATCAAAACTGTTTTTGGGGATCACAACAACATCACAGATTCTGACAATCTATCAAATTATCAAAGGAGTTCATGCAAAAAATCATGAGACAAACCTCTTGTTCAAAAATTTCTCCAAGGCATTTGATTCCATACACATAGGGAAGATGGTCTCCCCAAAGAAACTGTTACCTCTATAATGATGCTTTATAAAAACAAGAAAGCAATGGTTCACTCACCTGATAGATGAACAGACTTCTTGAACATTGTCACTGAAGTTTTGTAAGGAGATATGTTTGCACCACTTTTGTTTATTATCTGCCTTGACTATGTACTTTGAACATCGATAGATTGAACAAAAGAAAATGGCTTCACGCTATAAAAGCAAGCAGACGATATACTGCAGAAATTATAACAGACTATGCAGATGATCAAGCACTTCTTGCAAATATACCTGCCCAAGCTGAATCCTTGCTGCATAGCCTGGGAAATCCATGCTGTTACCATAATTTGATGATGATGATGACGATGATGATGAGATATATATATACATATATATACTACTAAATAATCAAATACTCCATTTTATGAAATTTTCTTGTATTTGTGATATTATTATCAATCTTTCATCCAAATTTTAAGTTATTATAATTTCATAAAATTATTTTTTTTTACATTTTAGGTTGTTTGTTTTTTTCTTTTATGATTTCCTTGATATATCTTACATGTTTAAAGGACACCTTGTGGGACTATTAAGTTTAATGACAAATCCCATTCTATTTATAGAATTTATATTATAATTAATCGCAAATAAAAGTGAACAGTATTCTATAGATTTAATCACTATCTCTCTGAGAAATTATAATGATTGGTGAGATTCCACAATATTATATTTCTGTTGAAAATTTGGTCAAAAATTGCTTTATTCTCTAAGATAGTTTTAACAATACTTTACTGACGAAGATCTCATTATGATGCGTCGTTTTTGGTGTATTATGGTAATATGCATACAAAAATCAAATTATATTACATATAGTTTTTAAATCATTGTGAGATTTCTATAGGCCACAATACTAAGATCAATTCTTTGATGCTAGGTAAAGGGAACAGATACTATACTTTGTTCCAAGAAAGTGATCTTTTGTAGAAAACACAGGTACTAAACTCTGATCCTAGGAAGAAGTATCCATCTTTACATAAATAATTGTCAAAAATAACAGGAACTATGCTATCACAGTAAAAGATTTTTAAGCTTTTTGCCATTTATCTGTTGCTCTATTCATTATAAAACATTCCCTAAGTTTGAATATACCAGTTATATCCAATCTACACCATATTGAAAGCAAAATGCTGATTGCTGTATTTCACAGTTCCTATTCTGCAGTATATTTGGTTGGAGAATTCAGCTGAAATATTTTGGAGAGGAAAAATGATCTCAACTTCAACACACTGAGTAACAAGACAGGAAGATAAACATATCTTATTCAACAAGCAAAGGTATTTTCCTAGATATACACTTTACAAGAAATAGTTGGTTGTTAGTGATAAAATGAGAAGCCTTTCAGAAAAGACATTTCTATTAATAACATTCTCAACAGAGTCAATTGCTATGGAGTCTGGTGTAAAATTCTTAATGTAATTATCAACAATAAAAACAAACAAGACAACAAAAAGTAAACACAAGAGGCACTAAAAATATCCTGTCAATATTAAATCAGTCTTCTCAACACTTTTAACTTGATGCACCTCCCCTTTCAACCAAATTTCAATTTTTATTGATCCTCAAATGAAGTAATGGAATATTAAATTACAAAACATAACTAATTTACAAGTGTTTAATACAATTTACATGAGAAAAGAATTGGTAAACAAGAAATGCAAATTCACCTTTAATTCTCAAATTATTTTTTAATGGGAGAGACGAATTTAGTGGGTTTGGATTTTTTAACAGTTTTGATTTTGAGATTAAAATTTTTACAAAATACTGAAATCTTATTATTAATGGATTATTGAATTATATAATAAAGCCCCACAAACAAATACTTAACAATACCCAAACTGACTTAACGAGGGAAGATTCTGATCTCTTCAGTCAGAACAGAATTTTTCTTTAATAATAATTCAATCTAAATTTTATTCATAAAATATTTGTTACAATGGATAAGAATTAAAATTTTCTTCATTGTATTTTGATTTTACTTTTTCATTATATTTTTCTTTTTTAAATCTGTATATTTATTCTTCTTATTAAATAATCTTTTTTTTTTCTACAGACATCACATAATCTTTGATAAAAAAGGATATTTTAGAAGTCTGTATTTTTATTAAATAATTTGTTTAAAATAAGATTGTTTTAAATGTTTTCTTTTATGAAAAAGACCTGAATCTTTTTGACCAGTGTAAGATCATTCATTCATTTAAATGAGCCATTAGTTTTAAAGAGGTTGTATGTAAATGATACATTGGCCCAGTGGGTAGAGTGTTCACCAATGGTCCGAGATAACTGGGTTCAATCCCAGGTCGCATCATATGGTACTTGATACCTCCTTGCTTAACATTCAGCAATATAAGGTACATATCAAGGGTAAAGTGGAGCAATCCAGGGAAAGGAGTAGAGCCTTCCCCTACACCTCGATGTGGTAGCTATTGAAAAGGGAGCCTTCTGGTCGCCCTCGATTACAGTTGCCAACTTTACTTTTTTTACATCCAATCAAGCATTCTGCTACTTGCAGTTAGCTGGGCCTATAGAATACACCAATCAGCCCAGTTTGCTGGGCCTATCGAAAACACCAACTGTATCTCTGTAGAGGGGTAAAATCCTTACTATCAAATGTTCTAGATATAACACAAATCCATCTGATAGGGAAGCTCCAGTCTTGCCATTACTCCCAGGTCCACTTTGACCCGAAGTGGCAGTATCTGTTAGAGCCCCTTCTACGAATCAAATACAAATTATCTAATTATTTACTATACTTGAAATTATTGAAGTGTGTGCAAACAAATGATAAGTATCAAATTGAATCGTTAGTGTCAGACATCAATACTTGAAACTATTTAGCGGGGGTGTCGTGGTAGTGTAATGGTTAAAGCGATGGACTGCGGAATCGTAGTAAGCGAGTTCCTATTCTAGTCACGCTATTACGTTAACTTTCGGGCAAATACCCTTGGGAAAGGTATGAACCCCCTTATACTCCCAGCTATGGGTTAAATAGTACCACTACTGTTTAAACTTTTGTTTAATTTTACTTTTATTTCTTGGGAAGCTTCTTACCAGTTTAGAATATGAACCGGCTATTCAAGAAGCGAGTGACAAATCCTTTCAGCTGGCTTAAGTTTTTCATGCCTTCAGTTTGGTCCCTGAATTGATACTGAGGGTTCAATATTAGTTCTCAACAAAAAGGTGGAGGTAGCTTTTTGGTGCTGTATTGTCTGGGATTACTTCTCCCTTTTCCACTCAGGCCAAATCAAGTGCCACATGGTTAGCTCGATATTTTTCTTAGAAAGGAATTTTTATACAGGATATGGAATTGAATAACTTACATGAGTTAATATGCCATAAGATACAACCAACCAACCAACCAATCAAAATTTTATTCACCCTCTGGGGTTTATATAGATCACTTTGAAAAGTACTGTGCTTGGCATACAATATCTGGCCACTAGTCTACATGTTTCAAAGATTTTGTTCTTTCGTTATAAAGAAATGAATAAATGCTAGCTAGTAAATTCATCCTCTGTGAACCCCTATATTTGAATTCACCCTGGCAAAATTTTATTCAGCCCTGCTCCCAAGTTATATGGACCACTTTAAGAAGCTCTGATTTAAAATTTACATGATTAAAATTGTTGCACTTACAAAGATTCTACTTTAATGTAAGATTATCATTTTTGTTTTAAGGTCTTCTCATATTTAACAATTATAAATATAAAGATTTTTAAATATTAATCAAGTGAATAATTATTTATTTGGCAAATTTATGATTTACTTTAGTGACACAAAGGTTTTGCAATATTTTAGTATATGCTTGTTTGTGGTGCATATATCCTGTGATCAAAACAGTTCAAGCTGTGGAAAGTACCCACTGTGATTGGTAGTATTGTGGTAGTTGGTGTGCTGTCACATTGTGCATTGCTTCACTCTGTGTGTGATTTGAAACCTGCACAAATCAACATGCAACATCTAATTTGGAAAATTATGTTTTACAAGTTAGAAGTGGCTCATTACACCATGGAAGAACCCCAAAACATTGTTTGGCAAAAGGTGAAGGTACTGTGATCACAGCAACATGAAGGTTCAAGAAATTTTACTTGGGTTGCCAGAATATTTAACAATTAGGCAAGGTCAAGTAGGCCAAAAACTGTTGATTCCGAGTCTGTGCTTCAAGCCATAAAGGCAAATCTGGCAAGTCACACTTGGAGAGTATCAGGTGAACTTGGTACATAACAGTTCAGTGTGGTATATCATCTTCACAACCTCAGCAAATGTTCGTCTGTGCATCTTTTAAATCACATATGGAGTGAAGCAATACACATGTCAGCACACCAACTATCAAAATACTACCAACCACGGCAGATAACGTTCACCGCTTGAACTGTTTTGGTTGCATGACTAACTAGCATGTAGCAAAATATTGCAAAATTTTTAACTCATCCTAGGATTGATATAAAAAATTAATAATTATTGCAATAAAGAAATTGCTCAATTGTTCAATACGGCTGTTTTGTTTTCTGTTTTCAATCCATGGATCTTTGATTCCACTGTCTTATGTAACCTTGAATTTCATTCAGTGCTCCACACTAAACTACAAAAGTAAAGAAAAATTTGTTCTATTTGAGTTGTGGCGTTAGTCCCCATAGGGTAATGGCTAAAGTGCTGAACTGCAGCCTCGAAGTGAGATTGAACTCCAGTCGCACTGTTATGTTCACTTTTGGACTAATACATACGGAAAAGGTATGAAGCACCTTATCCCTCCAGCTTTGGGTTAAATAGTAACACTGCTGTCCTTCTACAAGGATAGATTTGGCATTAAATAACCCTGGAGGGTTAATATGTCATTAAAGAAAGAAACCAAACCAAACCAAAAATCTGCCCAAGAGATAGTGGATGGGGGGTGGGGTCATCTTCACCTCTGGAACAACAGGTCATTTACTTCTCCTCTGAATGAGGTCATTTTTTACCAAGGGTGAGAGAGGATTTAAAAATTAGATGGAAGAAACCAAAAGAGATCACTAAAAATGATACAGCACTTTCTTCATCGATGAAATTTATAACAAGTAACAGGGTTGCCAGTTCTGCATTTCCATCTCATGGAAATATAACATCGGACACACATGCAAATATACGCTTATGTTTTTTTTTTATATTATTGGTGACATTTCTGGTGTCACTTATCAGAATTGAAGTAATTTTATATTTATCCAACTCCTCTGCACAAAGAGGATGCAACACAAGGTGAATTTTAAAGCAGAGTTTAACACGGTTTAAATTCAGAGTTTTCCTTCCGCTAGACCAGTTGCTATAGCAAGGTTAAAGAGCCCAAGCTGCCCTTCTATTTATCTATAACTGGAAGGAGAATAGTTGGATTCTTACCTTTCCCAAGGTTATTGATGCTATGTGAAATGCAGTTTCGTCCAGGATTAGAACTTTGTTCATCAATGATGACAACCATTATACCCCAAGTGCTTTCACAAAGTGAAGTCACTGTGAATGTCTTTCAAGATCAATATATCAATAACTGGTTTTAACTCTTTTGACCAATTAGACCAAATTTTTAAACGTACAAATACAAAAAACACAAAGTTTCAGATGATGATTTTATTTATAGTTTGAATTATTTGCCAATGTTAAATGTTTTGGTTCTTAAATATGAAAACATTAAACCTTCGTCTAGTTGTGTGAATTTTTAAATGAAACAAAAACTAAAAATGTTTTAAACCTTCTAATTTTGTTGGTAGGGTTCTGTTTCAAATTTATATAATATAAAGTAAAGTAAGTAAAGTTGGCGATTGTAGTCAATGGCAACCGTAGTCAATGGCAACCAGAAGGCTCCCTTTTCAATAGCTACTACACCAAGGTGTAGAGGAGGGCGCTACTCCTTTCCCTGGATTTCTCCACTTCACCCTCGATACATACCTTATATTGCTGAGTGCTAAGGAAGGAGGTATCAAGTACCATTTTTAAAGTCTTTGGTATGACGTGACCTGAGATTGAAACCAGGTCTCCCGGACCATTGGCAAAAACTCTACCCACAAGACCAATGAAAAATTCATTTTAAAAACATAGCACATTTCCTTAAGAAAAGATTATATCAATCAGTCTATCTATCTATCTATCTATCTATGCTCATATTTATATCATTTTGTTCATATCTACCAATAAACATTCCATAACTCATTTATCCGTCTCTATCAATGTTAGTCTGCTTCTTTCTGTCTCTCTTTTCATCAAACCTTGTTTATCAAAGTATAAATAAACAATGCAGCCAAGTCATTTTAAATAAAGGATTTCGTAAATTTTTTACTACTAATTGGACTAAATAAGGAGATAAATTGAAAAAGCTAGGTTTAATGGTGTTGTGATTTGAAATGGTACTAAATTCAACTATTTTCTGGCATTTTTATTATGTATATAAATTAACATTTTGTCATCTTTAGAATTAAAGTTGTAATAAGATATCAAATTATGTTTGATCAAAGCAATTTTTATGTTTCCTTTTTCAAATCCTTTATGTGTTCATGAATTCAGTTTTTAAGTCTTACCCATATATTTTTTATCACAAATCTGACATGGGATATCATAATTGGAATTCATGTGAACATCGTTACTTTTATTTTTAATTAAATTCTTTATCATCTTTGAAGAGTTTGTGACTATTTAAATTCCAAGGCTGTTCAAGATTTTTTAATGATGTTTGTGGTTGAATTGTTGGGTAAAATAATATATCAATGATATGAATTATAATTCAAAAATTATTGTCAGGAATATTTGAAGAATATTTACATTAGGAAATTTTTACATTGGCATGTTGTATAAAAGATTTTGGATATTAAAGTTAAATGGAAAAATTTTCTAGAGAGTCAAATTCACCGTTTAAAAATTTGGGGGTACAAATCCAAAGGTAAAAACCTATTCCTCTTTTTATTTTGGTGTGATTAAAAAACCAAAACATTTAACATTGGCAAATAATTCAAACCGTAACAAAATCCACCTCTGAAGACCTTATGTTTTTGGTATTTGCACATTTTCATACTGTTAATTTATTTCCAATTTTACCAAATATATATATATATATATATATATATATATATATATATGTGTGTGTGTGTGTGTGTGTGTGTGTGTGTGTGTGTGTGTGTGTGTGGCAAGAAATAGAACTTGAAAACCTGAAGTTGGTGTTAAAATTGTTCTATTTCTTATGTAACATCTCACTCTTCATTTCAATTCTTTCCAGTTGCATTTGAAAATGCTATTATAAGAAAGAGGGAAACAAAACAATTTTAACAGCAACTTCAGGTTTTCTAGTCTTATTTATAACCATATATATATAATACTCTGAAGGACAATGATGATTTTGACTGAGAATACTGTTATTAAACCTCCTTATTTTGTAACTGTGCACATATTCATTTGTACATGTGGTCATTTACTGTAGCTATATTATCTGAATGCTTATCTGAATGCTTAACAAAATTATTTTATTGCTGATAAATTTTATTTTATTTATAATTAATGTTATCATCATAAAATATATTGTTTGATTTATGAAAATATTGTTATCATAAATTCATCATATTATTTCCTTTATAACATTTCATTTATGCTAAATTCTGTTATCATAAACTTTTAGATATTATTTCATTTATGATAAATATAATCATAAAATTATTGTAGATATTATGATAAATATTATATCATTGGTAATAAATATTATTAACAGCTGATTTCAGTAAGAAGATTTAAGTAAGAATTTTTAGAACTTCAAAGAAAACTTCATTCTTTTTTAGACGAAGAAAAGATTTCAAAAACTTTTGCTTCATTAATTGATTAACTGATTTCAATGGTATGTCGACCTGTCTGGGATTATTTGATGCCTAGAGGTTCGGAAATTGTATTCATTATACATTTCTATATAAAATTATACATCGGGTTGCTTTAATATGTTTTGGAATAAAACCACAATATTGAAAATAACACCAAGTAATTATTCATTAAACTTGATTTTGTTAAAATCAATATGCATATTATCCATACCCAAAAGACATATATTTAAACCTTCATTTCTTTGTGATATATTGGTCCTATTGCAGGATTTTAAACATATTGATAAAATGGGCTGTTTTGAGAGAAATCTAACTCAGCTAGACTTTTTAATAGAGACATTGTTAATAAGTAAGATGCTAATTAAGATGAAATAATGATTATTCAATAATCATGGAGAATATAAAGTAAATAACAAAGGTAACTGGAGACAGTTTAAATCACAAATAGACAAATAATCTCCATTATAATAAGATATGGCATCAAGTATTCCAATTAAATATAAATAATTTTTAAACAGATCTATTAGACCCCCACCCCACCATATATAGGTTCTAGCTGGTCGTCCTGCCTTTGCTCATCCATGTGAAGGGGTTCACAGGAGTATGTCACTTATTAGTTCATCCTTACTTCTCCAGCAGTGTCCCACATGTCTGATTTGTCTAACTTGGATAGTTTTTGTGATGGGTAGTAGGTGGCCGTACAGCTGCTGCTTTGTCAGGTGTTGTATCCAGTACTTGTTCAATATTGCTCGCAGCATTCTTGTGTAATTGTTGTCAAGCTTTTTCTCCATACATTTTGTTAGCATCCATATAGTGCATCCATATAGCAGTATGAGCATAACCACTGCTTGGAAAAAACTGTTTTATTTTATCAGTCAGGTCTGACTTCCATCTGACCAATAGCCTATTGATAGCTGTCCATGCCTTTGCTAGTTGTGTGTTGATATATTTCTTGGTTGATGAGACACTGCTTCCTAGGTAGGTGAACTTATCCACTAGTTTCAGAGAACTACCATTTAGTGTGGAGATGTCGCCTCTTTGATTAAAGCACATGTATTCTGTCTTGTCTGCATTGACATAGAAGCCAATGCCACTAGCTGCTCATTCCAGACTATATAGCAGGGTTTTGGCTTGAACAGGTGTATTTGCCAAAAGCGTTATGTCATCGGCATAATCCACATCCATGATTGTTTGTGCGAGGTATCTTCTGCTTCTTTCCTTTGCCAGCTTGAAAACATCATCTTTCATTATATCAATAGATGTTCTAAGCATGTAGTCTAGGCAGATAATAAATAGATATGGGGCTAATGTGTCACCTTAAAGCACACCTGTTACAATGTTAAAGTAGTCTGTGTCTCCATCCAAGGTGTGGACTTTTACTTTTGTGTTTTTATATAGCATCATTATGGCTGCGACAGTTTCTTTGGGTTGGCCATACGCAAGTAGTATTTTCTTCATCTTCCTTCTGTGTATGGAGTCAAAAGCCTTGGAGAAGTCGACAAATAATATTGTTGCATCAAGGTTTTCTGCATGTACACCTTCTAGAATTTGACAGATAATCAAAATTTGTGATGTCGTGGATCGATTTCTCCAAAAGCCATTTTGGTTCTTCCTAAGTATCTTCTCAATTTTGGGTTCTATGCAATTATGTAGTAGAGCATTGTAGATCTTGGCCACTATGGATATAAGGGTAGTTCTTGGCTATTCAGAGGTCACTCTTCTTAAGGAAAAGGAGGATGCATCTCTTTGTCCATCTGTCTATTGTGTTTTGGTTATATATGGCATTAAAGTGTCGGAGCTATATGTCATTGAATTCCATACTTCTAGTGGTATTTCATCAAGCCCTGCTGTTTTCCTATTTTTAATTTTTCTTAGTACTGAGTCAAATTCTTTAAAGTAAACTGTCCTATTTTGATGTCTAATTAATTGCTAATGATTTTCATGATTGGTTCATGCATAGCTTTCGGAGGTTTTCCAAGTAAATTAGGGAATTCTGTGTTAGATGACGAAATATTTAGAGAAAAAGAGAGAGCAGAAAAAAAAAGAAACAGAATAATGAAATGACCCTCTCACCTCCCCCCAAGTGCTAGAAAACACACATAAATCTGTATAAAAGATGAAAGATTTAAAAAAATGAAAGGTGCCACCAAATGCAAGGCAAATCCACTCTACCTTTGGCAGAGGTCAACTGACAGTTAGATATTTTTTGTCTTTTACTATATTGTCCTTTTAAAATGCATGAAAAATTTTATTTTTTTGTAAAATCACTGCAGTATATTATCTGTGCTTTAAATGCAAAAAGACAAATATTGTAATTCCAAGTAACAGTTGAACCTTATAAAAAGAGGTAAAAGATGCTAATACTTTTGGAATTTATTAGAAATTGAAAACCAAAGTAAGCGTAAAAATAGAATGTCTATAAGGATGCCATGAACCATAAATAAGGACTCCGATGAAATTTAAAAAAAAAAGATTTAAAAAATATTTTTAAAATGTGATTGTGGACTTTTACTAAGTTAAAATTTAATACAGGCTGGAGGGAGAAGGATTTTTTTTTTTGCAAAAGCCATAGGAAGTAGCATGGTAGATGTAAAGGCAAGTGGACAAACCCTATGACAGTTCACCGCCATGCCTAACCAGGTTCTGGGCATACAAATCCTATGGAACAACGTCCTGAATCAAATAGTTCAATCGGGGAACTACTGCTGCTCATCTATAAGGGTGACTTCTATAGAAGAGAATAAAAAAAAACAGCCATCGAAAGATGACCATGACAATTGTCTATAAGAAGATGTGATAACATCAATTGGACAAGAGTCTTTTTTTACTGTTCCAATCTATGACATGAAATTTACCTTTTCACAAAATACTATGAATTGTCAATGCAACAAAAAAATATTGTTTTGATAGCTCATTTGGCTAGGACTGTAGAATACACCAATTGTATTTCTGCAGGCCCACCCCCTCCTAACAAGTGTTCTGGATATGACACTAAACCATCGGATGGTGAGGCTCCAGTCCTGGAACTTTGGGGAATGTAGTGTACTCCTTCATTGCTAGAATGGTAGTACCTGTTAGGGTCCCATCTATGGGTTAAAAAGAATTTTATTATCATTTACTTGAAACCATTTAACTATGTACAAACAAATGAGCTCTGGTTCATTTAAAAATAATGTTACCAACAAACAATTCATTTACAAATCATATATATTTAATATATATATATATATATATATATATATATATATATATATATATATATATATATATATATATGAAAATGATTTGGCATTAGATAATTCACAAGAGTGTTGATACACAATAAAACACAACCAACCAACCGACCTAATTGTTTTGATATTTTCTTCCCATCTTTTTGCCTATGTACAAACTAACATTGATCTTGAAAACTCAATCTTTCCCAATAAAATAAAAACTCAAGGTAAAGAAGATTATATTATAGAGTCGCAAAGGGAGGTGTCGACTTAGCAGCTCTCGATAATATCACATGGACTTAATAGATGGGATGTCAGCTTTAATCCTTATAGGCATCATAAGTGCTTGCACACAACATTAGCAGGAGACTATTCCAAATGCTCCTGCTGTTTGTATAGAGACGTTACATCAGAACGACGTGGGACTAGCACCCATACAAACTAAAAGCGGACAAAACTACTCGAGAGTTTTTTCATCTCAAAACTAATTCATCAACAAAGACTACACAAACTGTAAAGAATTTACACAATATTTTAGTCATTGGTTGACTGAAATATTCATTTATACTAACAAGAATATTTAAAAAGTAAGTAAACATTTTTATTTATAAATTTCTTGTATCTTATTTAATAAAAATATTTTTATTAAATCACAGATACAACCTTTAAAGAGGATATAATTAAAATTCTCTTGTTTATACCTATTATAGATAAATTTTCTTTTAATTTACTTTCAACAAGTTTTGATTTTTTTTATTCTCATATTTAAGTCAGTCATGAACAAATTGCAGTCCACAGTGTTTTATGGATACATAGATTTCATAAGATTTCAATTTATTATAGAAAAAATCTTTTTCCAAAGAGAAAAAAAATCAACCTTCCCTATTTCTAAGGAAGATGCTTATACAAATGTTTTTGGTTTTGAAAATGATTGAGGTACCTTTAATAAAAAATTACCTTGAATTTTTTAGCACTGTGTCCAGCCTGATAATGAGCTATGTCTCATGTGCCCTACTCCTCAAAAAAAAGATGGTCATACCGGATTGAAATCCATGAAAGATTTTTCTTTTTAAATATGGAAATAATATATCAAGTAATCTATGTGTGAACAATTCCTTAAAAATGAAAGCTTCTGAAATAGATTAATGAAACATTTCAATATTCTTTTTTTCTCTTTATTTGATTAATATTTTTGCAAGAAAAGCAGAAAATTCCTTTGAGGAAACAGAATTTACTTCAAGATTGCCTCTTATAATTTCTAAAACAAAAGAGTTCCAGATTTTCCCATTGATGATATTTTGGGAATAAAATATCTCATCTGTTGATATTTCTCTTTATTACTAACTTTAAACTTCTCAGACTAAAATCCTTAGAAACAATCTATTAAATAAAGGGATCTGCATTCTGTTCAAATCTTTTTTGCTAAGAAATTAGCAGATCCACACACATTAAGAAGAGGATTTTATTTAACCAATAAGCGGTCATTTTGGTTCATATGAACATTTAGCCATTGAAATAGTTTTTTACCAAATGAAAAAAAATTGACAACTTATAATCTGTGAATCACTGCTCAAAATTTTTATTTAAATATTTTCAAAATTTGAACAAAAATAAATTTTCCCTTTTACAAACAACTAATAGCATAAATAGATTTTGTGATGATGAAAATTTCTGCCTACAATTCCAAAGTTTACAATTCCAAAATTACTATCTTTTCTGAAATACAATTATTTTTTTATACAGTCAAACTTCTTAATCTAGATTCCAAGAACCCTCCATCCCCAATGATGACAACTGATGAAATCTGTTGATAATTGCAAACCACCTGGGACAGGAATTCTTATCCTGAGGGAGGGGGAGATTTCAAAGTTTCAAGGAAAGGATCACAGATTAACAGCTTATTGGACAGTGCATAACATGTCTGAAATAAATTCAAGTTTTAAAATCAATCTATACTTTCTATTGCTATCAAATTTGTAAAATCCAGCAGTAAAAATAATCCAAATACATTTTTATGTACTAATATAGAAAAAAATAAAGATTTTTAATATTATATGCCTGATATTTTGAAAGCAATTCTTTAAGTCAGGTAATCTTGAAAGAGGATGGAATGACATTTGAATATGAAAGGGTGCAATGGACTCCCCAAAAAGATTGAGAACAACTGATCTCTGTACATCCAAAGATTCCCATGAAGAAATCAAAAAATCATTTTAAAAATAATTTATTTTTAAATTTATACAGAAAACAAACAGAAAATGTAAAAGGAATTAGATAAAAAATATTTTCCTTGAAGTTTTTTATTACCAATTTGAGATTTTTGGCTCAGAATCTTTAATTTGATTAATTTTTTTGTTGGAATATATCTTAAAAACTGTATTATTGGAGACTTATGTTTATATATATATATATATATATATATATATATATATATATATATATATATATATATATATATATATATATACTATTGAACAAAGAAAAACAGAAAATTAAAATATTATAATTGACACAAATTTTAATGAAACTTGAGTGGCTTTGAAAGAGATTATTTTCCTTGATTATTATTGTGAAAGTTCCTTTGATAGTTGTGAAAAGTCATAATTTTTTAAAAGAAAATTCTCAGAAATAACAAAAAATAGGAAATTTCTTAGAATTTTCTTTTCCTTAATTTGACATCCTAATTTGTGATTAGTCCTTTGCAATTGGCAAGTAAGCAGTTATCAATTATCTTGATAAAATTTTTATGTCAGTTGTTTAAGGGATTTTGTACAATACTATATATATATATATATATATATATATATAGACAGAGAGAGAGAGAGAGAGAGAGAAAGAGAGAGACAGAGAGAGAGACAGAGAGAAGTAATAAGACAAATAGCAATACTTCTTTTATCTTATTAATTTTTTAATTGTTCTTAATTAGTTTCAACCTTAAAGTCATCATCTTGAGAAAAGTTTTTGTGAAGAAAGGTTTTTAAAATAGTTTTTAAGAGTTGATATGCTATAAAAAAAAAGGGACAAAATCAGGTAACATAGCATATCCATTCATTAAATGAAAATTATTTTTTCATGTCTGTCTTCAACTGGTCTTTATATGATCACTGCTATTGTGGGTTGGTTGGTTGGTTGGTTGGTTGGTTGGATTTTGTGGCATATCAACTCTTATAGATTATTTATTGGCAAATTTTGTTTATATAAATCAAACATAAATGATTCATAAACCAATTGTTTGTAAGTAACATTTTAAACAAACCGGAGCTCATTTGTTTCTACACAGTTAAATGGTTTCAAATATTGCAATGTAATGCTAAAAATTCAATTGAATCAGTCATTTGTTTGCCCATATAGAATTACAGTAATACTTACTGGCCCAGGGGTCCCAACTGGATGATGGTTGGGAGCCCTAGGCCAGTAAGTATTACTGTAATTCTACACCACACAGTTAAATGGTTAAATAGTTTTATTTGACCCATAACCTGGGAGTAATGGCAATGAAGTGATACTCCATATTCCCCAAAGCTCCAGGACTAGAACTTCACCATCAGATGCAGTCTAGTGTCATGCCCAGGATACTTTTTTTGTAGGGAGGGGGTCTTAGCCCTCTGCAGAAATGGCGTTAGCATTTTCTATAGCCCCAGCCAACTAGGCTTTCTGCTATAATAGATAGATAGATAGATAGATAGATAGATTTTTTACTCCTCTGAAATCTTTATTATTATTCTTTTATATAATATAATATAATTTAATGTAATATGACATAGTATATATTAATAAAAGAATAAAAAATAAAAACAATTCAAATAAAAGGTTTTACATTAAAAAGTGCTCAATGCTCTATTTTAGCCGAACAGGAATGAAACTTGAAAGAATCAAATTATGAACTTTTCAAGTTCATTTCATATGAAGCGCACAATCATCAGATGGGAAATATTTCTATCTGACAATTGTGTGTTCCACATGAAAAACTTCAGGTGATGAACTTCAAGAGTTCATAATTCAAATATTTTAGATTTTATATATATATATATATATATATATATATATATATATATATATATATATATATGGGGGGGGAGACAGACAGACAGACAGACAGAGACAAAGAGAGACATATAGAAAGAGAGAAGTGTTTTGTGCAAAGTAGTTTTAGTTAAATAAACGTTTTGAAAAAGAAAGTAAAACAATAAAAGATCACATTTTAATTTTAGTCAAATTTTTTCAACAAGAAATAAATAAATCTTGGTTTATTTCTTTCAAAAAAATGTATAAAATAGTTTTTACATTTACCTTATTGTTTGTAAATAAAAGTTTTTCTGTGATTTTTTTCTGAAAGCAAAAATGAATGGGAATTGAAAGAAACATTGTATTAAGTCCCCACCCCACCCCACCCCACTGTGAACATCATATGAGTACATTTAATTAAGAAATAAAGGACAAATATATATTACTAAAATTCTCAGTATATGTGTATATGTATTTTACCATAATACAGCAAAAAAGGCACATCATAGGAAGATTTTTATAAGAGCAATTTATTGATATATCTTTCAGAGAATAAAACGGTTTCAGTCCAATTTGTAAGAGGATTATAATTTTGCCGAGTTACTATGAATATGATTTTTTAATCATTCAAATTCTTGATATAACAGATATGACTATGAAATACTAATTAGAATAATTCACTCCTTCCTGGATAGAAGCATCAATACCAGCAGGGACTACAGTTACAACAGGAACCAAACAAATTCATGAATCATCAATTTAAATTTAAAACTTAAAAATTCCATCACCAAATTACACAACTGGAGTGAAAACAAATTCTGGTTCAGTTGAAGATACAGACAAATGCCATTAGGTTTTAAAGTCTGCAAGTTATGAGCATGTATGGCCTTGTGGATAAAAAAGCACTGGTGTTAATGCATATCTAGTTTACCTATTAGAAGTTCAATCCCTGGGTTGGGTAGTGGGGAAAAAGTTATATACACTGTTTCAATGGAAGAGACAACCAATTGATACTTTCAAAAAACCTTACTAATACAAGATATCCTTGTCTAAGCATGAGAACAGTCAACCCCCATTAATAAAATAAAGGGCTCATTTAGAACAGACACCTTCAAAAACCCAAAGGGTATATAATAAATGAATAAAAATAAATTGTTGGGATTTAAATTTAGTTCTGAATCTTTCAAATAAACTTTTCAAAGAAAAAAATGACTAAATGAATGATAGATTTTCTGTAGAGGTTTTTTCTTTAGACTAAATTTCATTAATTTTGTGAGGGGGTAGATGAGTGTATAAAATATATATACAAAGGCAACAACTATCATGGAACAGAGGTAGTATAAACTAATTTTGAAAATTTGGTATTTTGATAATATTTCTGTTGGGAATCCTTTTAATGGCCTTATTGATATTTTACAAAAATTCTCTGTTTGTCTGTCTGTCTGTCTCTGTCTGTCTGTCTGTCTCTGTCTGTCTGTCTGTCTGTCTCTCTCTCTCTCTCTCTCTTTATATATATATATATATATATATATATATATATATATATATATAGAGAGAGAGAGAGAGAGAGAGAGCTCATATTTCATTGAAAATAATTGATAAGGATTCAATGTTTAACTTTTTGTTCAGCTTTCCTTGTTGGCAAACAAGCTTTCACAAATGTCTACAACCACAGTCATCACATCTTGTTTGCCATAAAAAAAATGAATAAAAAGCTAAACACTGAATCATTGTATGTTATTTTCAATAAAATATGCTTTCAATATATATATATATATATATATATATATATATATATATATATATATATATATATGCACAATTATAATCCAGCAAAAATCTCACATCATAGTAAGATTTTTATTAGACCAATATACTTCAAATTCTCTTAGAAAAAAAGTAATAATCATTCTAATTGGAAACAGAATGATAGTTCTGTGTGACCTTTGTTCACATTGAATGCAAATTTTTAAACCTCTAAATTTTCAATATTGATGATATAAATCTGAAATACTTATTAAAATCCTTCACTACTTTGTAAATAGAAGTATCAACATCATCATTGACCACCGTTATCACTTGACCCCAGTTGGTTCACAGGTCGTCTTGTTCCTTTATAAAAATTTTGTTGATTTTAACTCAATGAATATGGATATTTTATGTAAATATTGATTTTCCATTATATTTGAAAATATTGATACATAGATATATTATATGTTATCTTTAAAAAATCAATGCATAACAATTCAAAAGAAGAAAACTGAATTTTTGAATCGATATGAATATCAATGAGTTGAGCTTATAAACTTGATTCTAAGACCGAAAGACATTGACGATTTTACGCAGATTAGTGATAATTTAATCCCCAAGGCTTTATGTAATTCTGCACGTTTTTTCTTTTTTGTTTGTTTTTTTTACCACATGCAGATCATTTGTTCAATACTCATTTGCGTCAGTCAGCTGATAAAGGTCAAAAGAGTATTTTTTCACGGAAAATGGGTGGAGTAATATAACATTATCTGAGGAGGAGATCATATCAAAACAAAGTAGTCCATAAAGTTAGGTAGCTTTTAAAGCTACCTAACAAGTCAATCAATTGATGGATTTGCATCATAAAGCCACAAAAATTTATTGGAATTATTTTTTTTAGGATTTTCTAATAAAAGTGGATTCAGTATTCATAAATATATAATTTGCCAGCAGAATTCCTCTCATTTCAGAGAGGATTATATATGGATTGATTGGATCATGGATTGATTATTTATGAACTGATTGGCATTTCAGCTAAGAATCAGAGTGTAGTATCTGTGCAGTCTGCCAAAAATCAAAGTGTCATTTCCTGGCACTTTTGGTTAAGATCAATGATCTATCTATCTATCTATCTAATGTCCAATATGACTTTTTGTATTTGTTTTCTAATCCATCTATCCATACTTTTTACTAGGATGAAAGTGTAGTATCTGTGCTATCAGCCCAATAACAAAGTATCAGTCTGCACAATTTCTATCCCAAATCAGAATATATCATTTCTGCACTTTACCCAAGATCAAAGATCAGGGTGTAGTATCTGTATTTGAGAAAACCCTACAGTTATTTTTAAAGCTATAACAATTAATTCAAAGAGTACAATAAAATTCAATTCTTCCAAAAATTAAATACAAAATAAGAAATCCATAAATACACTTGATTATTTGAATTCTTTCAATTCTCACTTATTCTTATTTTGTAACACATTTTATTCAATGTATTCTTGTGCAGACACTATACTCTGATCCTAGAAGTTCTAGGAACATTATACTTTGATCCAAGTCAGAGTGCACAGATACTACACTTTGATCCTAGCAAAGTTCACAGAGTGATAAACAAAAGGAGAAACAAAAAAGTCAACAACATTCATTTTATAGATAAATACATAATTAAAGTATAAATTGATTATATTCACCTTGTCTGTTTGGACAGCTGTAAAAGGCATGAATTCACTTCTCCCTCAAGCTATGGACAAATAGCAGGGCATTTGGAGCCCTTCAGCCATAGAAATGCAATCCATACTGAGCATTCAGTGATTGTGTCTGGTCAAGGATTACAACTTGCTGCTGGTACCATGTAACCCGGTATCACCTGTCATATAATTTGGTGAGGAGATGGGCACTACAAAGTAAACCCAATTGCCCCAAGAGATAACCCTGAGAGGGAATTAAACAGCATGCTAACCCCATGATCTAACAGAGTATGGCACATATCTGTGTATGTGTGTTTTTATATCTGTGTTTGTAGATCTGTGCATATATGTGTTTAAAACTCTTTTTTCATTCCTTAATTACTGGTCTTAATTTATTTTTTCTTTCTATTATTGTCAGCATTTAATGTTAGATACTCCTCTGCTACTCTATAATGGCCAATGAGTGTCTAAACATCCCATGCAGGGTTGCAGTCCATCTCCTTTCTTTCTCTGTGGACACATTCTTTTAATTATGAAACATCTCTTGTCAGGAAGAATAAACAATGATTGACCATTTCTGTATATCTTTGTTTTGCAAGTTTTACCTATGACCCAACATACATTTGGGAATTGGTGCAATGAATGAAAAAATATGCACACAGCAATCTTCACTCATTTGAGCAGTTCAGCACCTGAAAACCAGCAAATGAATTAATCAAACTATTTTCCCAGTATTATCTGATCACATGACTTCTTAATCCAATTGCAGCCATTGGTTCAAAAGGACTCTTGGGTTCACTACCCATAATTCAAACAGATAACTCAGAGTATCTTTATATCTGTTTAAGGATTTTGAACTTTATTCAAATGATATACTACATATCATTCAAATAAATCACACCAATCTATTTGGTAACATTAGTCAGCTGAGTTTTGCCCAGCACTATAAATGAGTAATACTCAGTAAAGATTATACTCAGTACAGGGTCATTAACAAATTTCCTACTTTTATGCACTTATATTCTTCTGAAGATGTCCCTATAGCATACAAGCTGAAGCACTGGATTGCAGTCTCCAAACAAACAAGTTTGAACTCCAGTTTCATTGTTACATTCACTTTCAGACTAATGCCCTTAAACCCCCTTATCTTCCCAGCTATGGGTTAAATAGTATCACTACTGTTCTTTTAAAAGGATGGCTTAAGCATTAAATAACCTGTGAAGGTTGATATGCCATTAAACAAAGAAAGCAAACAAAACCAGGCATTATCTTCCAATTTTACTAATGTAATATACATGTCTAGGGAGGAGAGGAGATAGTAAGAGAGAGTGGAAGAGGAAAGACAGACACAATCAAGAATATTGTATTGCCTGCCGGATGGCAGAAATAATAAGACGCAACAGAATTAATAAACAGGGTTAATTCTATATCGAGTATGCTTTTCCTTTTTGGCAGAAAGAAAACTTGCAATGAATGTCCATTCTATGATAATTGAGTTTTTGAGAAGTGTTCAAAAATAAGCATACTTTTTATGAGTTTTTCTTTTTGTGAGTGTGAAGCGAATTGGTTTAGTTCTGAAAGGATATTTTTGTGACCATTATTTGAGCCTGGCTATTAAGGCAGGTTAGGAAATTACTACGCATGAGGAACTGCAAGAATGAAAACTCGCAAATTGTGAATTTTGGGATGTTATTTATCTTTTGATTGGAACAAGATACATCTTCAGTCCCCATTTGTTGTGCCTTCCAATTGGTCAAAAGAGACTTAATTTTTGGTCATATGATTGCTCACCACTACATCTACAACAGTCAGACAGTGACCTTGAATGGCCTCCAGACCATTCTATTTTTTGACCAAAATGAAGAGTCATGAAGCGTTATGAGGTTTGACTAAGAGTGTAATAGTGATAATAAACAAACCAAAATGCTGCAGATAGAGTCTTTAAATCTAAATCTTAATTTGCTCTAAAGAATTTTACAGATTAACATTCAAATTCAACAATGTTATAACGATTCACTTATCAAAAAATTGATATCCATTGATAAAAAAATCAAATAAATATTCTGTCACTTATAATGCTTTAATAAATTTTCATAAAGTTCATGTTTTTAAAAGAAGAAGTCTATAGGCAGGGCTTGGAAAATGCTGAGGGTTAAGGCCCCCTTCTCAAAAAGGTGTCCTGAGTATAGCACTAAACTGATTTGATGGTGAGGCTCCATTTCTGAAGATCTGGGGAGGGTGGAGTATCTCTTCAGACCCACTCTGACATGGAAGTCTCAGTACCTGTTAGGATCCCTTCAATGAGCAAAATAGAGCTGTTTGATAATGATATACATTACATAGGAATACTTAAAACCATATAACTGTGTGCTAACAAATAATTGTTAAATAGTCATTTGAAATCCTATAATTTCTATAAATAATTAGTATTAGATAGGAATACTTGAAACCATCCAGTTGTGTACAAATTATTTGGATTAAGAATCGTTACTTGAAACTATAATTATTTACAAAGGATTATTATTAGTTACTTGAAACTATAGAACTGTGTTCAAACAAATGACAATTATTAAACAGAAATAATAAATTTTAATGAAACTTCAATGGCTTATACACACATAGGAAGTGATTATTTTCCTTTTATTATTGTCAAAGTTCCCTAAGTTGTAGCAAAATGTCATAATTTCTTAAAAGAAAATTCTCTAAAATTTTTTAGAATTTTCTTTTCCTTGATTTGATCTCCTAATTTGGGATGAGTCCTTTGCTAACAGCTTGCAAGCAGTTGTCTGAGGAAAATGATCACTTCTTATGTATGTCAAAGTCTTTGAAGTTTTTTAAAACTTGTGGCAATGATAAAAAAAAATTGTTCAGCTTTTTCACTGTCTGCTTTTTGGATTTTTTTGTCCAATACTATCAAAACAGTTTTCGAGTTTAAAAATTTGTTTTTACATTTGTCATAAAATGGAAACAATAGAAAAATTTTCAGTATTAAACCTACTCTAGGGTATGTAGATATCAGTTGCACTTTCACTATCCTGGGTAAAAGTCGAAAATATAACTCTACATTCTCTGCATGCTTGAACTTTAAAAATAACAATGGTAGTTTTACTGAAATCAGCAACAGTAACAGACATCTTTACCACATTTTTTTTTTCACCAATTCATTAAATTAAGTTTACTCAGGATTAGTAAGTAAAAAGAAGTTAAAAACGTATAAAAAATTAGTTAATTAATAAGATTTAATGAAAATTTTTGTATTTTCTCTAATTCAAAAATTAATGATAATACACAACGTTTTATCTAGAATAATCAAAAATAATATTACAACTAATACTACGATATTATAGACTGATGGTCTGAGAATTTGCAATGACAAGCAATTGAAATTAAAGTGAAATAAATACTGGTCCAGAAATTCATGATGGTTTTCAATCATTTATCTCATAAAAATTAAAAGATAATATTATTATTAAGATTACAACATTCTAGAGATTGATGAAATGCTTCATTTAAATGCAATAAATTTTTATCATTTATTCAAAATGCAATATTACCTTAAAGTTTATCTTGAAATGTATACTAGAATAAGTAATATGGTAAAAGCTCAGGATTTTAAAATAATTCCCAAAGAATAGGATAAATCTAATAGCAGGAATTTCAATGATCAATCAGATATTTTTCTTTCATTTTTTTTTTTTTTGGAATGAATGTCTATACTTAAAATTTTGTTGTGATTTATAATGATGCAAAACTGATCATTCAAATGGAATTAATAAAATTTTGTTAATCTTTGTGTATTCACCAATAAATCTTAAATAAACTTTTAATTTAATAGTCTTTGTCTATTCAAATTTTCTTCTCTATTATAATCCACTAAAATTTCTCAGTAATCGGCAAAAATTGTGAAAGGTAGAGGTAAAGATGAATGGCAAAGGCTATTCAGGCAACAAAAAAATTATCACTGGTGAGACATGACTCTGGCTTTTATATCTCTCCATTGGCTGAACTATTCTAATTAATATTTGCGACAAATCTATGAAACAAATATTGCACATAACCTGGAGGTTATGAATTCAATCCCTGTGCTGGGCATTATTTCATTTTACTTTATCCTTAACTATAATTTATAAAAGTCAACTTTCAGAAAATTTTACTTGTAAATTTATAAAGATATCTTGTTTATTTGATTTGTTTTTATTTTTCATTTTTATTTTTTTCAGAAATGGAATTTGAGTCTGAACAAAGCTGAGTTGGAGAAATCAAATTTGACAATATGCCGAAGAAACCAGCAAAGAAGAGGGAGTTGAACAATGAGGAACGTCAGTTCCTTGGTGCAGTGGCAAGGGGAGATGTGGCTTCCGTAAAACAAGCTCTTCTAGAAGCAAAGGAAAGATTCATTGATAAAAGTTGTAAAGATTCTCTTGGACGATCAAGTTTAGTTATTGCCATTGAAAACGAAAATGATGACTTGGTCAGCCTCCTTCTGAGTCATGATGTAGAGCTTGAAGATTCCCTGCTTCATGCCATTCGAGAAGAGTATGTGGATGCTGTAGAAATGATTTTGACCCACCAACTCAAAAAATATGGTGAAGATGTAAGTTTTATTTTTGATGAATGTCTTCTTGAGGATTTGTTGGGTTAGAAAGTTTGCATATATTTTCTAGAAGAATATTAAATGGTTCAATGATGGAATGTTGTTTCCTTGTATAGAATAGATATAGAAACAAACATGTACAATTAACAACATGTTTTTTGGGGGTTTTTTACCGGGGAAAACCAATTAGAAAGAATACAAAATGAAATGAGGTATAAAAAAGTGAATAAAGTTGTCTATGGAGAAATGTCCTTATCATTTTTACATTTATATGAATGTTTCAAAAAAAATTGAGACATTTTTCAGAAATGCTCTTTTGTTGTTTATTGTATAGAATTAAATCTGCCTTCATACAATGTAAATCAATAATATTCTACAGAAAATTTAAAGAGAGAGAATAAAATTTGATATGAAGTGAGTGACACTAAAGCCAAGTTTAGTATTTAACTGGGAAATGTTTTTAGGGGGCTTTAATGTGCAGCACATTAAATGGTAAATTCAAACTGTAAGTTTAAGCAGTAAGTTTTCCAGCTTTCTAGTTCAGATACTGGTTTAAAAATATAACACAGACAATAAAGTTTTTAAAAAGGAATTTTATACAAAAGAAACAAGAAAGAAAGGGATAAAAAAAGATGAAGCGTTACAAATTTTTGTGCAATTTGCTGGAACTTAACTGAGAGAGTGTCAGGGAAACAAAGTTCTTTGAATTTGAGTATTTTTCTTTTCTTTTTTGTTTTATCAAAATGTTTCAAAGTTCATTAAATTGCAAATCTTCTTTAATGTTCTTTTCAGCAGAATTCTCAGTTGAATTTTGTTTAACTTGGTAAAATTTCAGTTGTCGACTTTCATTTAATTTTACTTTTATTTCTTGGGAGCTCCATTTAAGAAGCAAGTGACAAAACCCATCTGCTGGCTAATTTTTCCTGCCTTTACAGTTTGGTCCCCAAATTTGTACTGTGAGTTCAAATAGTAGATCTTGACAAAAAGGAGGAGGTAGCTTTCTGGTGCTTTATTGTCAAGGATTACTTCTCCCTTTTCCACTCTGGCCAAATCAAGTCCGCACATGGTCGGTTTGATTTTTTCTTTGAAATAAATTTTTATAATCCAAGTATACAGCAATGAAACTGTAATCAAAAATAAGATTACATATATCTATATGAGGATTGTATTTATTTTTGGACTATTATATATTCAAATTTTTTATTACAGAGTTCCAATGGTGTAGAATTTGGTAATGAATAATACCTAATGATGCCAGTTTTGATTGCATTATATTACCCTAGAAATAATAAATACCAGGTATATTTAGTTTAGAAGAAAATTACTTTTTAATAAAAAATGTTAGAGGTGTACTTATTTATGGGCAATACAGTATCATGTTTGTGTTTTCATAACTATTTGCAACTTTAGATTTGATGTTCTGTCTCTACACAGTTTGTTCAATTCATCTATTTTTTAAACTATTCATTTTTAGATCAAGATTAGTCAATCATTATAAGCAATTTTAACTCATATTTTTCATCTTGATTTGATTGGTTTTTAATTGCAAATTGCCTGAATCATTGTCAGCAAAGGAACAGAGCATAGCAGAAGTCACATTCCTCTTTCTCTTGTAGTAAAGCAATAAAGGCTGCTGATTCTTGAAAACCAGACTTCCCCAAGGTAAAAAGAAAATGCGAGTTCCAATCTCACTGGGAGCTTATTCTTTATTACTGTTTCCCATACACGTAGTTCATCACTACCATCAATATAATGACTCTAGAAAGTTGGGATCAAATAAAAAACAAACAAAATGAAGAAAACGAGTCATCAAAGTAAGATTCTGCTATGTTTGGCCTAATTTCAACCAAACTTTCAGAAATTGTTAGATTTATTTCAGCAAAGATTGTCGACATGTGGTGAAGTCAAACATAATTGTCTACTCCTGGATCAGTTCACAATGAATTTTCACCTTTACTAAATTACAGTTAAATTATTTTGAAAAAATCCTGAATGAGGCTGTTTAGATTACAAAAAGCACTAATATCTTTGGGAAAGAATCCAACTATTCTCCCTCCAGCTATGGATAAATAATTGGTCAATCTGAGTTCTTTAACTTTTGCTATGGAAATTGATCTAGGAGAAAAATGACTTGGAATTCAAACCTGTAAAACTCTGCTTGAAAAATGACCTTGAGTTTTATCCTTCTCATTGGGTAAATATATATTGAATAAAGCTTAAATAAAACAATTACCTTATTCATCTTTTATTACAATAGTCAGAGATCCAGCTCAAATTCTTTTATTAGTAAAGTCTGTCTCTTACTTTAAATGTCTTGTCATAGAAACCCAATTTCTTCTTTTTTATTTATTTAATTTGCCATATATATTCACTGTATAGCTTTAGCCAACTATTGACACCCACAAAGTTTGTATTTTGCATAAGGTGTGACCTTCTAATATTAAACTAAAATTTAGGTATCAGAAATTTGCATAATACATGAATATATATGGTAGGTTAGTTAGTTTTGTGCATATTGTAAACAGCATAAACATTCTTGCAGGCAGATAAAATAACAAAAATGTCACACAGCTTGAAAAAGGGTTAAATGATAAATTGCTAAGATTCAAACTGATATCCTTTTTTGTCTGGAAAAAATCTGGATTTCTGTAACATCTTCCTTTACCATGCAGTCTATAAGAAGAATTGCACTGCAGTCATTCAAAGGACACTGATAATTAAAGATGAAATTATTGGGTAAGTTTACAAGTGTATTGAGTTGCTTGGAGATAGAGAAGATATTTAGTGAATTTCCCATTCACCTAAGACTAATATTAGTATTTGTATATATGCAATATACTAACACTGAATAAATGCTGTTTATATTTCCCATAGCATTGATACTTTGGAGAAAGATATGAATCCAACTATTCTCCTTTCAGCTATGAGTAAATAGTAGGGCAGTATTGACCTTGTGTCTTACCATGCTTATATTGAGGGGTTGGGTCAATATTTAATACTGAATAAATGGAAAGAAAGACAAGATAAGCTTATTTACACATACAGAAACAGCAGAACACATAGCATAACAGTTATAGGTATTGGTTCCCTAAGCTTCTAAGGAGACAATCATCTGGAGGTTGCAGGTTCAATCCTGACTGCAGGTGAGTAACAATGCAGGAATACTTAACACTTGTACCCAGTTATGGCGAACGGAATCAGAACAGGCAACCCCCGTGGATTCAATAAAGGACGTAGTTCAAAGTTCCGTGTAGGTTCCCCAGTTCGACAAACACCTGAAGATGGCTGGAGGACATATTGGCCGAAACGCTGTGGAAATAACAATAAAGACGAAGACAATAGTCTGAAAACCCTTAATGATAAAAAATTTGATAATCAGATAATGTACATACAAGTAAGATACACAAATGTGTCTCAACAGATTAAATATATTGTTCTATGAACAAGCAGGATTTGAAAAAGGAGTTTGAGATTGTTAAACATTAAAATGGTTATAGTCATGTTGGCTTTACTGTTCAATGACAAAGTGAGGAACAATGTCATTACAGAAGCAAAAAAGAGTGAGCAGGGTGTTCTGGGATTGTTCTATGACAGTCCACAAATCACCTAATGAGCAAATTCATTTTCCTAGAGACAATTATTTATTGCCTCCCTTCAAGCATGTTGTTTCCAATATGTGTTACTCCTTACTGTTATAAAGATAATGTCTCAAGGAAGTTGCAATTAAAAAGTAACCAAAATTAAAATAAAGAAAAATTCTAGTTAGAATTAGTAATAATGATATTTCATTCAATTTAACATTTTTCTTGAAGCAGTCAGTTTAGCTTTACTTTTATCTTGAATATTACTTCCTATTTTCATTTCAGTACCTGCAAGTTGAGTTCCGATCAAATACCTTCACATCTGACATCACACCCATTATTTTGGCTGGCCATATTGACAACTATGAAATCATTAAAATGTTACTGGATCGGGGTTATCGAATTCCCAAACCCCACGACTTGACTTGTCACTGTGATGATTGTCTAAGAGGAAGTACCGTAGATGTCTTAGGACACTCTCGAGCCAGGATTAATGCCTACAGGGCACTTGCCAGTCCTTCCTTGATCGCTCTGTCCAGTAAAGATCCCATTCTAACAGCCTTCGAATTGAGTTGGGAATTGAGAAATCTGAGTGAATTGGAAAATGAATTCAGAACAGAATATGAAGAACTCGGAATCACCTGCCAGAACTTTGCCGTTGACTTGCTGGAGCAGATTCGGGGTTCTAAAGAATTGGAAATTATTTTAAATCATGATTGTCGTTCACCCGATCAGGATGAGGAAAAAGAACTCAAGAAGTTAAGCAGACTTAAGCTTGCCATTAAATACAAGCAAAAAAAGGTAAGTTTATTGTTTTCTTATATAAATAGTAAAGTTGGTGACTTTAGCAAGGTTGACCCGAAGGCTCCCTTTTCCATAGCTTCTACATTGAGGTGTAGAGGAGGACGCTACTCCATTCTCTGGATTGCTCCACTTTACCCTTGATCCGTACCTTATAATGCTGAGTGTTAAGCAAGGCCACACCAAGTACCATTTTTTGAGTCTTTAGTATGACTCAACCTGTGACTGAACCCTGGTCTCCCGGACCATTGACGAACACTAACTGAAATATTAACTGTTTTGGTGCAGAGAGTAAATAGAACCATCCAAATATTCTTATGTGGGCCAAATGCAACTTTAGTTTGCATTAGTTATAAATTTTGGACCTTGTGCGTTATAATCCAGTTCAAATTTTTTTAAAATAAATTCTTTATTACTTCTAAAACTTTAGTAAAACAGCTCTTTTTAGAAGTATCAACGAATAAAAAATTCTCTTATGAATACATTTATGCAATATGCCCCCCCCCTGTCACTCAATATCCAATTTTTTTTTCTCTACAACATTTTAATTGCTTTTCAGAATGTTTTACAGAATCGTAATGATGAAACTACCATAACTTTTTATTTGTAAGTTTTTTATTTTAAAAAATGCAACCATTAAATTTGGAACAACCATTAAATTTGTTGCTAAATGTGCCAAAAAGGTTAAATGGATGGGAACTTATATGCCAGTAAATATAGAACTTTTGGACCCCTGTATTTTGATATAAGACTTTTGCTCATCCATAGTTTAGCATTAAGAGTCTTTAAGTTACAATACTAACTGTAACCCAACCCTAAACTTAAGCCTAAATCCTTAGCTCCAACTCAATGCAGCCTGCTTTTAAGCAAATGTTGGAAGCAACTCTTTACAAAACAGCAGTTGTACAGCTACTTACTTCCCATCTCACGAACCATCCAAATAAGACAAGCAAGTAAGAATGAACTCATAAGTGACATTAACCAATAGACTCCTACATATGGATGCACCAATGTTGGCCAACTAGCAAAAACTTATTTTAACCAGCTATGTGCAAACACTGGTTGCTATCTAAAAGACCAAACAAGAGTGATGGCCAATAAGGATGGATGGCTAGAGAGAGTCAAGGAAATTTGTGCTATAGGCAGGCCTTGATGATGATGATGATGATGATGATGATGATGATGATGATTAAATCTCATCAATCTGGAAAATTGAAATTTTTATTTATGAAATGACAATTGGTATTAAAATAAATGGCACCAAATTGTCTAAGAGTCATAAAAGTCTTCTTTTTTTTCTCTCTAAGGTACCCAGCAAACCAAAATGGCTGTTGCCAAAATGTAGATGACAAATATGACAGGAGTTGAGAGAGAGAACAATTCTGTGATAAAACATTTTCTGTAAAGGCTGCATTTTTGACTGTCCAAAAAGCCTCATTTCATATAAATGCATTTTTCGTTGCACTTTTTTTTTTACATCAAATTATGGAAGTCTATACATACAATATTTTCTTGTTGATTTAAAAATTTAAAAGGAGCAAAAAGATTTTGTACTTGTTCTTTTTTTTAACAAACGAATTTTAGAATTTGAATAAAACTTTTTCTGATATAAAACCATATGTATTATGAATAAATAATTTGATAAATTCAAATTTGGTAAATAAATAACTAAATAATAATAGTGCCCATGACTAAGGAAAAATTATAATAATTAAATTCATATTGTTATTGTTCTCTTTGAAGTTAATAAGTAAAAATTGTGTGTATGTACTTCCATAACTTCTGAAGGTTTCAAATGGATCATTCAATTTGTATTGTTACAAGCAAGACTTTCCATTTGAAAATTGTAATGGACTAAATGAAAATAGTGACTTATTGTCATTAAATACTATTACATTTAGTGATATTTGACATAATATCTATCTATCTACCTATCTATCTTGTTCACTAGAAATTTATCTGTCAAATAAACACAATCAAAAACAGAAGTTAAGAAAGAGATACACACAGATATATATACAAGGATCATTAAATAAGTTTCCAGACTTTTTTCGTATGGGCACTTTTATTGATTGTACACACATGAAACTCTAGTACCCTTCAAAGTAATCTCCTCCAGCTGCAATGCAGTTGTTATACTGTTCCAACAACTTCTGGAAGGCCCTATGGAAGTCCTCTTGTGTGAGCATGTCAATGACCTTCGTCACAGCCTCTTTCATCTCCTTAATTGTCTCATAACGACAGTCTCTGAGCTTAGGGAATAAGCAAAAGTCACAGGGAGCAAGGTCTGGACTATAGGGAGGGTGAGGAAGTGTCTTGATGCCCATCTTGGTCAAATAGTCTGTGACAAGGATGGAGTTGTGGAGTGGTGCATTGTCCTGGTAGAAATGCCACTGACCTGATTTGAAGAGTGCTGACCACTTCCGACGGAATCTCTCGCTGAACTCCCTTAAAACTTCAACATAGTAACCCTAACACTAACCCTAACCCTTTGGCCAATCAACTCTGGTGTATGATGGTCAGTTGAAGACAATTGAATAGCAGAAAACGAATTTTTCTTTTAGTCTAAAAAAGTTGGATGATAAATGTGACGTGTTATAAAAGATAAAATAAAAACAAAATGTTCATATGATGTATTTCATATATGCTCACATTTCTGTTTAACTGACCATCATCAGGGAAGTATTTTATTCTTTACATCTGAAAAATATTTTCAAATAGAAATATCATTCATATATATATATATATATATATATATATATATATATATATATATATATATATATATATATATATATATATATATAGTAAAGAAAGATGGAAATAAATCTGACAGTATATTGGTATAAAAGTATGAAAAAATAAAATCTTCCAAGTATGTATTTATTTATATATGATAATATGCCAACCTTTAACATTTCAGTTTTTTGCTAAACCATTTTTTGGATGATGTTAAATTGAGATGTTTTAATGCTTCATGTGAAAATTATTTTCAAATGGAAGCAATAAAACTGAAAATAAGAAAAGTGAAGAAATTCTTAACATTCAATAGATCATGTAGGATATTTTCATTTTTTCAATTCATCTTTTCATTTAGAAATTATATATATATATATATACATATATATATATATATATATATATATATATATATATATATATATATATTATTTATTTTTTGTTATTTACATATGCCTGTATTCTTATGAAGATATATTTTTTCCATTTCAGTTTGTATCCCATCCAAATTGTCAACAGTTGTTGGCAGCAAAATGGTATGAGGGCTTAGGCAATTTCCGACGTAAGCCAATTCTCAAACAGCTAATGATTGCTTTTGGAATTCTCTTTGGTTTTCCCATCCTCAGTGGAATTTATATGATTGCCCCTCACAGTCGATTTGGAAAACTCTGTCGAAAACCATTCATCAAGTTTTTACTCCATTCTGCCTCATATCTAAGCTTTTTAGGTAAAAGTTTCTTTCAATCTATCAAACTTTTTCAAATCTTTTTTTGCTTATTATCTAAGTTCTTAATTTATCATATCAGGTTGGAATCAAATAAAAGCCATTTTGAACCAGAAACTTTCAAACATTATAACTCACTTAAAACATAATTGTAAATGTCTTAGTAAATACCATTTACAGAATTGATACAATATTGCCTATGATTGAGCAGTAAATTTGCTTCATCAAACTAAAAACCAGAGTCACAGATGTAGTTTTTAAGTCTGTGTATTTAATTTTTCATTGTCAAATGAAAACTTTCAATGACCAACTCATCTTGGAGATCTTCATCATCAAAATTGAATTTTTGAAACACCTAAGGTGACCTTAACCCTCAGAATTGTTGATGTTGAGGATAGTCCTTGTCTATCACAGCACAATAAACCAGTTTGAATGCATAATTGATTATAAGCAGTAAAATGACAAAAAGAATCCTGTTTATTCTTCTTTGCTTTGATATTCTATAAATGATATATGATTAGAATTATAAAAAATGTTAATAACATTCAAAAAAGGAGATATGGATTTTTAAAATGATATATAGATACATACCATTTGTCAATATGAAAATGTGCCGATAAAATGTGTGCAAACAAAAATCTGGAAACCTACACAAAAGAAAGAAATACAAAATAGGAAGATATTGTTAAGTTGAATTTAATCAGTTTTAGTTTCTTTGTTAAATGGCATATCAACCTTTGTTGGTTATTTAATGCCAAAGCCATCCTTGTAAAAGAACAGTGGTGGAACTATTTAACCCATAGCTGTGGATAAGGGGGTTCATACCTTTCCCTTGGGGCATATGTCTAAAAGGGAATACAATAACATTACTGGAGTTTGAACTTGCTTACGACGTTGCATTAGCCACTGTGTTAGGGCAATCTCCCCCAATTTAATCAGATATCTCTTCGAACAATTCTAATCACAAACACAAATTAATTTTAAAGAAAAAGAAAATATTGATATTATTTAGTTCTCTGTTTGCGGGCACAAATAGGTGTGCATTGTTTTCTTCTGTTTTAGTAGTTTATCAACTGTGAAAATTTGTTGGCTGCTGCCACCCTTGCAAAAAGAACAAAACCTTTTATGCTTCTCTTTTTCCTTAAATCTCACCAAAAAGAGTTTGCTAACCCGAATTTAAAACAAAGAGAAACTGCTTCAATCAATTAAGCAGTTACATTTTACTTGAAATTTTAGAAAATGAGATGATAGTTTTGTTTTTACAATTTGATAGGCCATAATGAGAGAGAAAGAGAGGGGGGGGGTCTTTGAATTTTGCCTATGACAAAATACAGCCAAATCCTACCACCCAATACCATCAAAGGGCAATAATCATTTCTCTCTAATGAAGGGCAGATGATTATATCAGTACAGATGCATCATCATTATCATCATCATCATGCTTTAACTTTGTGAATGAAAATTAAGAAAGGGGTTGTCCACATTGACTGCAAGGATACTCAAAGCTGACCATGCCAATGCAGGACAAGTAGACATGGCTGCAGTGGCTGTAGCTAGAGGTCTGGCCAAAGTTTGAAAATGTAGTTTTGCAGTTCTATCTCCTGCACCTTTTGTCTCTTGAGGGTGGCCTTACAGGTGTTTTTAAAGGAAGAGACAACATGGTTAATGGTAAGATGCTAGGTTTCATAGATCTCAGCTAGGATAGACTATTGGTGATGAAGCAAGCACCAAGAGATTTTTTCAAAGTACAGATGTATATATAAATAGAAAGGAATGATATGAAAAAAAATTATTGAAACTAATGAAATGAAAATTGGCTATTTTTTTATTCCAACCTAAAAAAATTTTCAAAGATATCTATATGAAAATCTATGAAATAAATAAATTTTTCTCTATTTTTCAGTTCTTCTCATCTTGGTTTCTCAGCGAATAGAAAATCCATTATTTTTCTTATTCCCGCTAAAAGAAGAGAAAAAAATATCAGAACTACGAGGAAGTCCAGCTACAATTGTAGAACTGATGATTCTTGGTTATGTCCTAGGTAACATTATTTCTTATGTCTTATGACTTATTTAATTACAGGCAAAAACCATAATGAACATCCCAGAAAAAAAGAAATAACATAATGCAATGTGATATCACCTTAACATTTTAGTTCATGATTTCTATTTCAAAAATTCCATTCAATTAAAAACAAATTTCATTTATTATAATCAGTCTTCTGTTGTCATTTTTCATTCAAGTTTTTACAATATTTCTCCCTTTTAATCAGCAAATTAAACTCATAGAATGTGAAACATTAAAAGACATGTACAATAAAAATGAATAGATAGAAATGACCAAAATTTGATTTTCTAGAAAAATGCAGTTAAAATTTTAGAATTAAGCATTCAGATTCTTTACATAGATTATTAATTTTTTATCCTTTAATATGTGTTTTTGATTATACAATCATTTGCATTCAGGTGAGGCTAGACTTCTAGTGAAACATGTCAATCTGATTCTTTTAACTGTCTTTTTCTTATTTCATTCAATTTCATTCCAAACTTTACTCATTCTAAACAATTTTCTCTAAAATATTTGTCCCATTTACACTAGCAGGAATATTGGGCATCACTCCATAAAACAAATAAGAGACAAAACATTTTCATGAAATAATTTTGATATATATTGTTGCAAAATTCTATGATACAGAAATACAAACACAAAATAATTATCAAAAAGAATTTTAAACATTAAGAAAAATTCTTATATGTTTTTGAAAGCTTCCTGTTTAAAATACTTTTTGTTCTTCCATCTTGTGGAAGGACTTGTGGAAACAAGATGCACATATCTAGCCAATCATCAATGAATGGTATTTAGGCAATAAAAAGATTAGAAGAGAAATGTTTGTATAAACCAAACTCTGCAGAGAACACACACACATTACATGCCAACATGTTAAAGAATGAAGAACTATGATGTGAACCCATGCTAGGAACTATGATGTGTACCCATGCTAGGAACCACATACAATTAAGCATATATTAATAAATTGTCATGATCTTCAAAAAACCGGAATAAAACATTGCAAATCAGATAATTTGCTGGAAATGTTTGAAAATACTGACCCGAGCAAAAAAAATTGAAGTTTTTGCAAACCTACTTCTACAGAGCCTTTTTACAATCAATATTTTCAAACCTGTAATTCCTATGATGAAATATGAAAAAAATAAAATGAAAAAAAAATCTTTTTATAACAAACTGCATTTTTTTTAAATTTGATAAAAGCTTTTTGGCATTAAATAAGCCACCTGGGTTGATATGCCATAAAATAAATTAAATCCTTCATCTTTTGCACATAGAATCCTTTTTACACTAATAAATGAATAATCTCTGTCCATGAG
>OY757931.1:8324726-8619673 GCA_963585895.1 Sepioteuthis lessoniana | reverse complement strand
TTCGGTGAACTTTGTTTATTTTAGGTTTAATTCAATTCTAGCAGCTGATGTTGAGCACTTTCTTAGAATTTTTTAAAAATACATCTTTTAAACTAGTTCAGTATAATATATATATATAAAATATTATTCAATCCAGTAAATCCGGAGTAGGGAATAATTCCAATCAAGACAAATAAAAAAATATTCAAAAATAGAATATTAAATTTAAATATTCCTGGTAAAGAACTCAATGTAAATAAAGTCCACCGAGCAAATAAATTTAAAAAAAAAAAAAACAATAGTCGGTCATATGAGGATAATAAATTTATTTCCTAATGTGACCAATTGTTTTTTTTTTAAATAAAAAAAAATTTTTTAAAAATATATATATATATATATATATATATATATATATATATAATCAAAAATAGATAACTACAAAGAAATAAACTTGTCTAATTACTTTTGTTCATCCTATATATATATATATATATATATATATATATATATATATATATATATATATATATATATGTTGTGTAGTATTAATGACAAATGGAAAAATTTTGGGTAAAAAATGTATTTTTTACTGAACATGTTTCAATATATTACATAGCATTTTCAACAATACGTATATATATATATATATATATATATATATATATATATATATATATATATATATATATATATATATATATATATATATGCATATATATATATATATATATGTATATATATATATATATATATATATATATATATATAGGAGGTATTTGTCCATTTTAAACAGTTTTAATTTTTTAGATTCTATTTATCTTATTAAGGAAACAATAAAGATACGATAATATGTTTCTCTCTAGAAATTTCATCATTTTTACCTAAATAGATTATTTTTATCTGGATCCTACCACATTCCCCAAGTCTAGCTTTACCTGACTTTTATCTTTTGTCAATATAACATGATCCCATTTATCATTTTCCCTATGGATCTTTCCCCAAGTATATTTTCCCTTGCCTCTTCCATCTGGTTTCTTTCATATAGACAATTTACTCATATCAAAGTATAGTATTCATCAACTATAATTATCTGTGTATAATATGCACTTTTTCTTCCTGATTTTTAAGTCTTAAAGTTAAGGGTATGTATTACACATAAGAACTAGATATTACCTTTTTTTTGGCCCCATGCATTGCCATTCAGAATGGTATGACCAAAAGTTATATCAATAGTTTAAACTAATTAATATGTAGTAAACATTTTTGCTTTATATGGAGAAATAGCCACTTCTGCTTTATACTGCTACAGACAAATTGCCACTGGAATGCATGTTTATTTATAATATCTTTCTTTTATTATGAACTTATTTTCACTGAAAGTTTCTTATATTTTCATGTGAACATGTCCTTGCCTTTATTCTAAATTCTCTATAAATTTTATTTCAAGATATTAAAAAACTATATAAATTCTTATTTTTAGTTGATACAAAATGGATAAAAAGTTAAAGAAATGTTAAAATTAGTTTAACTTTAGCTTCTAAAAATTCATAAAAATAAAAGCATATTATACATGAAAGATGTTTTTCCAGAATTTCATTGCTGAAAATTAATGGTCATATTACACACAAATTTGTATTTTAGATGGCTAATTATGGTATGTTAATTCAAAGAAAACCTTAATGAAAAAGACACATCATTATATTCAAAACTTTTAAACATTCTATAAAAATAAGAGACATAAAAATTGATAAAATTAAAATTAAAAGATTTAGGCTGAAAGTTTTAAATACAAGGGTTGACTGAAAATTTGATAAGCTGACCAAGATACTCTCATTGAATATGACTAAATAAGGTTTATTTTTCAATATAGTCTCCCTTTTGATGCATCAGTGTTACAGTGCTTGGATCCCATAGGTTAAAAAAGTTATCAATGGCAGATATGATAACATCATATAAACTTTTCAGCCTATGAACTTTTCAGCCCTTCATGCTCATACATTAAAATTTCGAACATCATTTTCTGCTTGTCACTAAAGAGCTGTATATTGTTTTACTTTGTAGGTTCGCAGAGAAAGAGCTGAACTCAATCCTTATGCATTTGAAGAACGAAAACACTGGGATGCTTATGATCCAAATTTGATTGCAGAAGCACTGTTCGCAGGAGCCAACATCTTCAGTTCTTTGAAATTGATCTATATTTTCACAGTCAATGCCCATCTTGGACCTCTACAGATTTCCTTGGGTCGAATGGTCTCAGATATTGTCAAGTTTATTTCCGTATATTTCCTCGTATTGTTTTCCTTTGCTTGTGGTCTGAATCATTTGTATTGGTACTACGCTGCATTGAGAGCTGAGGAATGTGAAGCAGGCGTTACCCACTCATGTGACATCAAATACAGGAGTTTTGCAAAGTGAGTATTTTGATTAATCAAAATCCCAAAATGATTGAGAAAATTAGAATTATGTGTAACTAGAATGAGAATTTACAGCAAGTGACTGAAATAGTTTTTTAATTATGTACGGATTTGCCTGTTAGATTGAATAGTCATTTTTTATTATCAGAAATTGATGAATATCCTGAAGAGATGTTTTCTGACAGTTAACTATAACTGACTGAGAGCCAAATTGATGCAAAATGTAACCAATCAGGAAGAATTTAAATTTCTAAACTTAAAAAAAAAATTTAGAAATTTGTTTTATTAAAATAATTATTCCTAATTAATTGTACATCACTAATTTGGTTTCTTGATTATTCTTCAAACTGGCAATGAAAAAAAAATTTAATGGACTTTTTAGGACTATCAGTCAAGACAAAAGATTTTTTCTTAATAAATGACTCACTTAAATTTTTAAAAATATTTCTCAACAAAAGCCTCTGAAATCTATTAACAGACCAATATATTATTCAGCTTATTTGTCTGTACATTTAATCTTGAGACTCAGATCACAGGTGTCATTGTCTTAGGATATGGACTTGATGATTCAAGTTCAAATCCTGGACAAAGCTATCTGCATTTATCTTTCTTGCTAATGCCCTTGAGAGATGTGTGAACCCCTCTCTTCTTCCTCTGGCTATAAATAAACAATGAGGCATACTGGGCTCTTTAGCCTTGGTAAAGTGACCAGTCTAGGTGAACGGATCATGGGGCTAATAATTCTATCCCCGTAAAGACATCATCATCATGTTGCGCTGCCAGCACGGATTGCCCTGACCCTCTCTCACCACCCGTCTCTATCGTCCATTGCTCCCGGGAGGTCTTCAAAGCTACATCCTGTATCGGCACAGAGCTGTTGTATATAGGTTCTAGCTGGTCACAGGGTGTAGCTCTGTCTGTATGCTCCCTGAGGGTGTAGGACGCCTTTTTCATTCTTTTTTTAAATTGATATATATTTTCAGGGTGTCACAAGGTTATTTCTTATCAGTATATTTACTTCAAAATCTTTTTTCAATCCATTTTTACTTTTAGTTTTATTAAATTATGGTCTTCACCACAATTAATTCTAATATTCTCATCTTGATTTTTACTCTGATATTTCTGCAATTTTCCAACCTTCTTCAGATGAACTTTGAATCCTGTTTAAATTTTCCTATTGTTTATTTTTTTGTTTTCTTTTTTTTGTGAGGGGAGAATACTATCTCTCAATTAAAACAACTTAATTAGAAAACCCACCCAACAGACAGGATTTTAAGTCAGTAACAATTATGTTTTTATGAGGATTTAGGAGTTTATAAACTTCATCAAAAGATTGGTATTTATTACTTATACTAGAAGTGTTACTATACAATGTTTTATGTCTTGATTTTCTAGAAACTTGGGAAAAAGTTATAGAGAAAAAGTCATAATATTAATTTCTGTCTAAGAAATTTTCAACTAGATATCTACTTTATATTGTAAATCAAAAAGATAAAGATTCAATTTAGCTAAAATAATGGACATAATGTAAGTGTCCCGTTAGCATTATATTTACATTGTAAATTGAACTCCTTGCTAAAAACTGAAAACCTTTTAGAATTTTCAAACATTGATAAACCAAAAATATATTCCAGACTCCTATGAATAATCATAAAAAGTTGATGTGAGGGGATGTCATCATATTCATTGCAAATTTCTTTCTTATTTGCACATGTAATAAATATCAGTTTATTTGAAAGAATTAAATTGAATAAAGGTAGAGTCTTCCTAGAACAGTGGCTAACGTGTTGGACTTATCATAGTAAGTGAGTTCAAACTCTGGTCACCCAATTACATTCAGTATTGGACTAATACCCTTGGAAAAGGTATAAACCCCCTTAAGCCCCAGGAAGTACCTGCTTGGCAGAGCTGGGTTTGTCATTTGGTGCCTGAGCCATACTAAAATGGGGGATGTCAAGAGGATCAAGTATCTTTAATGATAGCCGCACATAGTCTCAATTTATGTGTTGCTTCCTACTATAAAATGATTCCATGTCAAACCTCGGTGGAAAGTCAAGTAAATATCCCCCCCATGGGTTAAATAGTATCACCACTGTTCTTCTTCGAGGATGGATTTGACTTTAAATAACCAAAAATGTTTAATATGCCATTAAATAAAGAAACCAAAACCTGAATTAAATAAATTTCAGATTCGTCATCTTATAAAAATATATTTACTCCAAAGTCTTCATTGAAAGTATCCAAGCCAAATTATTTGAAAGGATCTATCCATGCAATTTAACATTATTTTGTACAAGTTTATTAATTATTCCAACTTCATATCAAAATAAAAGAATATTTATCAATTTAAAGTTTAGATGAGTTGTAAAGATTATTTATTCTTCCCAACAGCCCAAAATAAGCCATTAATATCTGCATGTTTCATTTCCATATTTGTTTTTTTTTTTTTGTTTCCTTTTTTTTACAGTCTTTTCGAGATCTTGCAGAGTTTGTACTGGGCTGTTTATGGTCTTGTCGACCTCGAACATGCTCACTTGGATGAGCCTCACAAACTGACCGAGTTGATTGGAAAACTGATGTTTGGAAGTTACAGTATGATTGCAATTATTATTCTTCTCAACTTGCTTATCGCTATGATGAGCAATTCCTACCAACTCATTTATGTAAGATTCAGTACACTTACCATTTTATATTTAATGTTGAAAATGATTCCTTTTTCTCGTGTTGGTCACTTTTTTGTCCCATGTCTCATTTCCCATTCCTGCAGCTGAGTTCCAGTGTCTGGTGCCCCCAACCCTTGCAATTCTACTGCTGCTGCAACCACCCAGAACACTTTTTAAAAAAATACCCACTTCCTCACCTTTTTACTCACCTGTGAAAGATAAGGTTTTCAACTTTTCAGCTTGTAACCATACACTCTTCACAATCACCAATGATGATGAGAAATCAAGCTTCTATGAATTTTCATTTTTCTTTGCTTAAATTCATCATAAATGAAATTAATAAAACAAAAAAGAAATGTATATATTTAGAGTTGTATATTTTGAGGGCTAAAATCTTTCATTGATTTTCAAAAATTGCCATAAATTCTGGATTAACACATTACTATTACATTTGAGATGACAAATTAGATGATCCATTAATATGTTGGTGTCCATGATAATATTACTGTTTTTATTTAAAAAGGAATGAAGAATTCCAATTAACGTTTCATCATCATCTCCATAATATCAAGAATTTAGATGATGCAAAAATGATATTCAGCACGAATTTAGACGCCCATAAAAATATTCATTCAGTTGCAAATTGAACTGGAAATTCTTATATTCTCTGGGTTAGAGCATTTTAAATGTATTGCACCAATAAAAATCTTATTATGATATGCTGTCTAATGTGGGTAATACATATTTTAATAATATAACAGTAGTCATCAAAAACAAATCAAGACTGGTGCTTTAAATATCTTCAATTACAATATTTTCAATTCAATTAAAGACTTGTGCACAGCTAAGCAACTTAAATAATAAAGTGATGACATCCAGAGTGTTGTCTAGATGTCTCAATTTTGTCTTGAAAATTCAGTGCCAATTTAAGATATATCTATTTACCCAAGCCCTCCACACTAAGCAGCATATGAAAGAATTTTAAGTGGAGTTTCACAAGTTTGAATTCAAGCAAGTTTGGGTATTTTTTAATGTAATGTTTCTGGCAAAACACAGTAGTACCCTCCATAATCACTTGATATAACTTTGTACGACTTTTTCTCATTTCTTAAATTGAAAATTCACCAAAAGGAATTTAAGAATATGGAAGACTTTAAAAGAACTTCACACAATATCAAAAGAGGAATTTCTGAATAACTTTAATCAATAGAAAAATTGCTGGAGTAAGTTGAATGCCAAGTGAACTATTTTAAAAGAAAAAAAGGTTTTATTAAAGTTCATTTCTGCCTTGGTACATACAGCTGTAGACTTGATCCTTTTTGAAAACACTTCATATCTATCTATCTATATATATATATATATATGACAAAAATTTTAGTAATGTATTGATAATGTGAAATAAATTTTGTTATCTCTTGATAGAAGAAATTTGAAGGAAGACTCCTTGTAGTGTAGTGGCTAACATGCTGGACTGTGGCATTATAGTAAGCGAGTTTGAACCTCAGTTATGCTATTGCATTCACTTTTGGACTAATGCCCCTTGGGAAAGGTATGAACCCTCTTATTTCCCCAGCTATAAACAGTACCACTACTGTATTCTAAATGGATGATTTTTGCATTGAATAACCCTCAAAGGTTGATATGTCATTAAACAAAGAAACTAAATGATTAAAAGAGAAAAGTCAAATAGAATCAGTGTTCTGGGTTTGACACTAAACAGAATGGTAGAACCTGTTAGTGTCCTCTTCAGAGGTCAGATCAAACTGTACAAAAATTATTCCTATTCAATTGGACCTGGTGTAAAAAAAATCCTCTTTAGCAACAACTACACATTAAAAACAATCCTTTACTAATCCAAACAGAATCATATATCGTTTATCAGATCAAATTTTAGCCAACAAAATATTCAACTTTTCTTAGAAGCGTTTTATTGCTTTCCAGAATCAATCATAAAATAATTTCATTGAATTTCAGCTTTTCAGATTTTTTCCTCCTTTCCAAGTTTTATCATTGTCAATAAAAAGCAGATTGTTTTTTATTTCTCTCACTGACAAATTCACAAGTCCAAATGATTTTTTGTGGCTCAAAACACAAGAACCAAAGAGGATTTTTCCATACAGATCGAGATAAAATGCTGAATGTTTTTCACAAAGATGATTTTTTTTCTTTGAGATTTTGAGTATTTTAAACTTTAAGTTAAATGTGTTTCTTTTTACAATATCAACTGATATTAACATTTTTTGTTTTCTTGTATCTTGTTTAATTACAGTAATTGTGGGATTTTTGCAACGTTTATCTATGTTGGGTCATTTGTGACCTTCTAGAATTCAAAAAATATCCACTGGGACGAGACCTACAAACTGGCCAATTAATTGGACAGATTAATACGTGGCAGAGACAATATCAATGCAATCACAATGCTGCCTAACATGGCTAATTGATATGGTGACGCTTATTTCTGTAAGGAACCACTTTAATTTCACCGCTCTCATTGACGGTAAATTCTTCTGCTTCTTTTGCAGTCTTTTTGAAATTTTGCAGAGTTTGTACTGGGCAATTTATGGGCTTATAGATCTTGAGGATGCTCACTTGGATGAACCACACAAATTCACTGAACTGGTTGGAAAACTGATGTTTGGAGCATACAGTCTGATTGCAATAGTTGTTTTGCTGAATATGCTTATTGCAATGATGAGCAACTCCTACCACATCATATCTGTGAGAAATATAGTTTCAATTTGTGTTAAAGGCAGTTGTTTGCAGCATATAGATACAGTGCTCTGAACAGACAGACAGCTTCCCCATATCACCCTTATTCACTGCCAAATTATTAAGAAATATTGAGATTTGCAATTTTTGTTTAAACATCAAACAGAAGATGAAACCTTTCTAGTGCAAATTCTTTGCTGATGTCAGTAAAACATAAGCAAAGTTAGAATAGTCATTTTCCTACTCTCTGATCTTTGTTTAATTGAGTGATACTTTTGTTTAACCACTCTCCCATAATTACTTTAGCTGCCCAGGCCATATCAGTAAAAAGCCATTGCTCCTATATCCATTGTTGATCTTGACAAACCAACGGAACAAATCATTTCAGTGGAAGATGAAGTTTCCTTTATTATTATTCATTTCATAGTTAAATTTTTAAGATTCTATGGCAAAGCAAATTTTGGTGGTGTAATAGTTGACTAGTTAACAAGCAAATCAGATTAATTACTATAAAGTAGCACATTTGATTCTCATTAAGCGCTCTTATACTTCTGGCTTTGTACAAAACTAAATCAACCAAAATAATTACCACCTAAGACAAAGTCTAAAATAATTCTGTTATCTTAACAATTCTAATTTTATATATATATATATATATATATATATATATATATATATATATATATGTACTGATTGTTTTAGGCTATGAATTAATTTGTACTTTGATGATGCTAAATCTCTAATAAGATATGTCAATTTGATTTTCAAATTGTCTTTTTCTTTCTCATTTCATTAAAGTTCATTCCTTTTAAACATAAAGTTCATCATAAAGTTCATCAATATTGAAATCAAATTTCTCCTCAAAAGCATTGGTCATTTCATTCATCATTTTTTCAAAAATCTTTTACTTTGAAGATAATGATTCATTTGCTTACAAAATACAATCATTTATTCAACTATAATAGTCATTATTACTTTGTCATTTAATTTAAATGTTGTTTCACACTTGATTTATAGAACTTATTTTGTAATCAATTACAAATAAATTAGAGGAAGTACTCTATTATTAGCATTTGATAGTTATCTCCCATCAGAAATTATACCAATCAGGGTGAGTGTAAACATGGGCCTCAGACTATAATTAAATTACAAATTGGATTGGAAATTATTATAATGTAGTTCTAGACAAAACTGTAAATTACATTTATGTGTGATGCAGGCACAAAAAGAATAGAAAAATAAGCATAACTGATTAAGAATAATCATACACTGAAAAGGGTGCAAAATAATTTCAGTTCAATAATAATAATAATAATAATAGTAATAATTATAATAATAATAAAGATATTTTTATGACCTAAAATAATGGCCACCGTTGAAATGAGAAGGAGAATTCATCAGAAGAATTAAGGAGATTTAACAATGAAAAACAAAACACCTTTCATTGAGTAAGTCATCATCCATTCCTTTTCTTTTTTGGGGTGGGGGGTGCATTTGTACGAATCCATTATCAGTGGTTGAAATAGTCAGTGTTTAGAATCAGAATCTCAAATGTCAAAATCAGAGCAATGTAAACATGAGCTGCAAACACCAAAAAGTTCATTTCCATTTTGCTTTAATTTGTTGCTTGGTTTTATAATGATGTTCGGCTTTTCTCTTTCTTTTTTCTCTTGGATTTAATTTGCTGTTATTTTGACAAGATTTTTTGTCTGTTGTCTTTTTTATTGCTTGCTGCATGGAAATTACTTGAAGTTTTGGGATGTTTTAAAAAATGTTATTAATTTCCTTGAAATATTCATCAAATTTATCAAGTAATAAATTGAATCAAATCATTTAACACATTATGTCATTGCTACTAGATGATGAAAAAATCAAATTAAACAATGATTTATTAGATTATCAAGGCACCATGATACCCTACTGGTCGGGCTAAAGATATGCTGACAATATCCCCTGTAGAGGAATACGAATTCCAAAAAGGGGTGTCGTAAGTATGTTACAAAAATGCATCTGATAGAGAGACCTTAGTTCTGAAGATCTGAGGAGCAGAGAGTGCTTCTTCATTGTCATTACTCCCAGGTCCACTCTGACTTGGAGTAGTAATATCTGGGAGAATTCCCTCTATGGGTCAAATAGATCTGTTTAAAACTTACAATTTGATAAGAATGTGTGCAAAAAAAAAATTAAGAAACAACTTTACAAAAACTATAAATATGAACCAATAATAAACATGATTCCTTAACCTCTAAGCATAAAATAACCCTAGATGAGTTGACCTGACATTAAAATCAATCAATCAATCGATGAAGGCATTATGCTGAGTTTTCATGGGATTTCTTGGGGGTAATAATGGTTACTAGGCAGTGCCCATCACTTTTCTAATATTCAACAAGTTGTTTCAGGGAAAATAATGAATTGAGAATTTTGTTCTACTCAAACTTCAGTTCCAAATTTTTGGAATAAATTTCTCGATGTTAGAATCAGAAAACTGATTTTTTTTATTTTTCCTACTTTTTGTTCATAATAAAAACCTTCTTTTTTTTACATCTATTCCATTTGTTAATTTGTTTCAAGATGTTCTTCAGAAAATGCAGAAAGATTATTATTATTATTATTATTATTATTATTATTATTAACACCAACAATAATAATATTAATCATAAAAAATAACTAAAATTAAGATGAAGGAAAATACATTATCATTATCATTATTATTATCATTATCATTATCAATAATAATAATAATAATAATAATACAGAAAGAAATTAAAAGAATGTGAAAAGTGGGACAAGAACGTCGACCTTGCTAGGGAATTGAAAAAACTGTGGAATATGAAAGTGGCAATAACACCAATTGTAATTGGTGCTCTTGGTACTGTCACCAAAGGATTAGTACAAGGACTTGAGGACTTGGAAATAATAGGATGAATGGAGACCATCCAAATTACTGCATTATTGAGATTGGCCAGAAGAAGAGTCCTGAAGAATTGAGGAGACTTATCACTCAAACTCCAGTGAGAAACCATCAGCTAATACTGGTGTAAAAAACTCTCAAAAGAGAACAAATAATAATAATAATAATAATAATAATAATAATAATAATAATAATAATAATGATGATGATGATGATGATGATGTATTTTCCTTCATCTTAATTTTAGTAATTTTTTATTCAGATCATTATTTACTATTTTCTGCTTCCTCTTTTTCATTATTTTCCAAATTTCTCATCTGATCAATCTTTAGCAGAGAATCAATCTGAAGGCACCAGTCAACTAGGGCACCAACTACTGGGGTCACGTGTACAAGATAATGAGACAGTACAGTCGATTGGTAATCTTTACGATATACGTGAGAAAATATACACGAATGGAATGACAAATTTTTTCTTTCTCTTACGGTATCTTTATTAGTTAGAATAATTTTTCTCTCGTCTTTCAGCGGGGAGTCTCTTTGATACAGTGGTTATCATGTTTCATCGTAGGTTGCAAGTTCTCTTCTGTCATAAAAAAAAGTCAGAGTTAAAATCAAGCTAAAAACATCAGATCACTTTTTTCTTTAGTTTCTTTTTTCTTTCTTTCTTTCTTTTCCTTCATTCTTTTTTCTTTTTTTTATTGTAATTTCTCTATACTAAATAGTCAAAGGCAAAAGGTTTCAGTCACGTAGGGGACCAACTACTGGGGTCACCTGTCATATGTCCGAGATGTTAAGACAGTAAAATCAATTTGTAATCATCATAATGAATTCAATTACAATTAGTTGTCTGAATTTATGAGATGAAGCTTGATGATTTTTATCCTTCATAGTTTTCAAACTATTGTCTTCGTCTTTATTGTTAGGTTTACAATGTTTCAGTCAATATGTACACAGGACTTCTTCAGGTGCTTCTTGTCAAACTTGGGAGCCTACATGGAACTTTGAACCATGTCCTTTGTTTAATGTACGGGGGTTGTTTGCTCTGATTCCATTAACCATAACCGGGTACAAGTCTTAAATATTCCTGTATTGTTACTCACCTGCAAGTCAGGATTGAACCTTCAACCTCCAGATGATTGTCTCCTTAGAAGCTTAGGGAACCAACGCCTATACCTGTTACACAATGTGTCCTGCTCAAGAAGGCCAGAGGACATATAGGCTGAAACGTTCTGAATATAGCAATGAAGATGAAGACAATCATCTGAAAACCCTGAATGATAAAAATATAAATGTGTGTTATATAAAATGATGCAATTATTTTTTGTTTTTTAATGTTTGTAACAAAGGAACCAGTAAATATAATCATCATTTATAAGTAATGTAAATAGACGTTCTTCGTTTTATTATAATGAATCTGTTATATTCATCAAATGATGATCCGAAACTTTGATGTTGTGTTGTAACAAGTTTTATTTTATCGGATTAAAGCAATAAAAAAATTTTTCATACATTTACTTTTCTCCCTGCAAAATATGAATAAATAAATAATACTATATGTCATCAAAGTTCAGCTTGTCTGAAACACCAAGGATCCTGGGGTTAGTCCTGGCTGCTGATAATATTTAAAGAATCTTTTAGACTTATATTACTTGTCATTTCTTTAAAAAAAAAGATTTTTTACAAGAGTTTTGAGATGAATTGATAATATTTAATTTTTTGTTGAAAAAATTAAAATAATGGATGCACCCCACCCCCCATTTAGAAGCAAGGGATATAGAATATAAAATATATTGGTTATGTATTTGCCAAAAACGGGATGTCTCAATTGGATGTGAGGCCCCTCTCATAGTACTACCCCAGGGAAAAAATATGGAATTTGCATACTTGGAGGATGTTCACTTTGGTTTTTCATTTAGCTGTAAATAAATTAATAACAATTATACCATAGATTTAAATAACTTTATCTAGTTTGTTTAAAGTATGTTTTGTTAAGCCAGAATGTTCAGTGATTGAATAAAAAATGTTACATCTTATCTTTTTTAAATTTATTTACTGCAAAATAAAAAAAAAACAAGGTAACTATCCTCTAAGTATGCTAATTCCATATTTTTTGCCAGGGGTTGTCAATGCTTTTTGCAAATAAAACACTTAAAAGACCACTGAACCAAAATTTCTTTCCCCTTTGTCCCTTCATTGTTTAAAACCAACTGACTTCTTTCATTAGGGTTAATCATATTTTGACAATGAATCCACTTGACATCTTTCCTTTCTTCTGAATTTGTTGTGTCTACGAATCAATAAGGCATTTTGTGAATAACTTATTAAGATCTTGTTTATAGATATTTCCAATATTGTGCAGGAATATTGGGGAAATGTTGCTTCCTTTTTAAAATAAGTATAAGAACAATTATATACACTTAACAACAATATATTTTATTGGCTGAGTAAGTGAAATAGAAAGGATCCAAAGAGAGTAAATGAAGATGTGTACATAGAAATGTTCACATTATATATAAATGTTTATGTGACGTTCCTGAGATGTATGAAAGTTTGTGAAAGACTTACATAAAAAATTCCTTAGGTGTTTGTTGTTTGTCAATCTATCAAAGCATATTCTTTTTGACATGGCAAAAGCTACTGCAACCTCTTTGAGTAAATGTCCCGACCCCTCCAAGAGAAAGAATAAATCACTTCCTTTCTCAAACTGCATGGAAATGATTCTGACCTGTTAGGAGGTAGCCCTAATGTCATATCTATTTTTAGCCAATGACAACAGGAAGTATGAATAGAATAGGGATTTTTATTAGTTTATCTTTGACCAGGGAATGTTTAACTTCAAATAAGATCCACTGTGTTACCTAGATATAAAAATGCACCTGACAATCTTTCCTTTCTTGAAATTATTTTGCTTTTTTTACAGCAAAAATAATTTTGGTTCTAATACAATTTTGCTATTCTTTTAATTATACAGATATTATTTTTATTAAAATCTTTCATTATTCTCTCAAAAATCATTAAACTCAACAATCTCAAATTATCATTCACTTGTTATCTCCCTTGAGATATTACAATGATAAGGGTGAGTGTGCATGCACAGCTCAGATAATCATTGTTTGTCATATTGTGGATTGAAAATTCCTTTATTTTCTAAGTTAGAGTATTTCAATCACAAAAATCTTGCCACAAAGTGTTAATGAAATGTTCTGGACTTGACCAAGAACATAAAGCCCTCGAGTCATGCAACATGCATGCTATTATACATATTCATCCTGCAACACACACACACATACACAAACACACACATACATATGAGGACCTGACTTTTGAGGACAAGAGAGTGGGATCGGTCGTGTAAGGATTCTTTCACTTTGAAATTTTTCATGAATAGGTTTTGTTGTGCACTGGTTTCATCTACCCATGCGTAAATGTGCATGACCACAGAAGATAGATGCACCACAAATCATAGAAAAATTCAAATATATCAAGTCTTTTAAAAGAATAAATTTTATCATAGAAAAATAAATTTTATCATAGAAAACTTATAAAAATCCAATCCTTTTGCAGGCAGAATGACATTTTTGTCACCAATTATACACAGTCAGAGTGTCATTTTTGTGTTTTAGGGTTTTGTGATGACTCAATGAAAGGCATTTTCTTTTGGTGATGGTTCAATGTAAGGCATTTTCTTTATGTGATGGCTCAATGAAAGGCATTTTCTTATTCAATGTTAATTTACAGAAAATGATTCATACACTCTACAAGAGGTGAAAACATTATCTGCTTGTGAAAGAGTTAATGAGAATCAAATATAATTTCAATGTATTTTCCATAAAAACTGCAGTAAAAGATTTTCAGGTTCTAAAACTTTTCTTTTTGAATTGAAAGTAAAAAAATATTTTTTTAAAAGAAGCAAATAAAACTAAATTGCTTAAAAAAAAAGAACATATTGAACTGACTTGATAATATATCAAATAACAATTACAGACTTTTGCTTAAAGGTGTTCAGGTTTTTTTAACGTTTAGACAGATGATTAGTTTTTGGTCAGGGGACATATGAAAATATATTTCCTTCAGACAGTAAAATTGCCTCAGGCTGAAAAAAAATAAACAGTTCATTTTAAAAATATATTTTTACTTTGTAAGCAGTGGAAACCAAAATTTTTGGCCACTTCTCAGTAAAAGGTGCCAATAAAAAATGGTCATTGAAGCCACAAAAATTTGACTCATACACACTAGGGGGTTATTGAACAATTCTTAGCCCAATCAAGAAGGGAATGGCTTAGGGTCATAAAATATCTGTATTCATCTCACATTTCAACAAATTAGGTATATCATTTCTAACCCTCCAAAATGCAGAAATTTTAAAAATCAAAAAACTTTATTTTTTCCTCTGAGAACTTTTCATCAACCTGTTTTGCATGTACATCAATAAAATTTGGTAATAAAAGAATTTATAAATCTGATAAATTTGATAAAATATTTAAATGAAGGAAATGAAAAGAAACATTAGAAAAGATATTTATTTATTTCTATTCACTAATTTTTACTCATACTTTTCTTCATCTTGTAAAATTGAGTTGCTTTTTATTAGAATTTACTTCAGTCATTTTTTTCTGTTACACTGACGGCCAGCATGTATCAGAAAGAAGAAGAAAGAATAAACTCTCAGTGAAACTTGAGTAAAAACCACTGGTCGAGTCATACCAAAGACATAAAAAATGCTACTTGATGCCTCCTTACTTAACACTTGGCATTATAAGGTGCGGATCAAGGGTAAAGTGGAGCAATCCAGGGAGAGGAGTAGTGCTCTCCCTTACACCTTGATGTAGTAGCTATTGGAAAGGGAGCCTTCAAGTCACCCTCGATTACAGTCAGTAACTTTACTTTACTTAGTATATTTTTATTACATACACTACCAGTGCATAAAGCAAAAACAACCAACATTGTACCAACAAATCAGAGAAGAGTATGAATGGCTAAATAGATTTTATTTATACTTCTGCTATTTGGACTTCTGTTATATTATCATAAAGTGGCATTCAAAGCCTAATGGTTATCATCACTAGAAATGAACTCAGCTATCCAAGTTCAAATCCTAAAGGATGCTGTTTGCAGTTCACATAGCACTAATGCCCTTTGAGGAAAGGTATGAATCTATTCTCCCTCCAGCTATGGATAAATAGTAGGGTGGACTGGGCGTTTAATCTTGCTATGGCAACTAATCTAGGAAAAGGAAAACTCTGAATTCAAACCAGTTGTAAACCTGCTGAGGGTTGCGCTCCACTAAGCTATTCATGTCTAAAACACATTACGTAGCACCCCCATAATCAAACCAGGTTATGGGATATGTCTTATTTCTATGGGATTGTACTCATAGCTTAGCTAATAAAGCAACTGCTACAAATATTCAAAGTTCACTGAGGCAAAAGGGGGAAAGAAGTCTCACCAAATGTTTCTGACGTGAGCTGAGATTTGCAATGGAACTGAATTGCTATAAAAATCATGAAGAATTTAGACAATGAATGATCATACAAATTAAAATCAATAATAAAATTATAAGATACTTGTTAACCTTTGAAGAGGTCAAGATTATAATGCTTTCTGATTTGAATGATTCAAGATTATTTTGCAATTTCCATGATTTTCCATGAATTATTCACACTAGGAGTCTCAGCCTTGTTATTTTTTACTCAAACATTTTAGTCAATAGATTCTCTTTCTTTGAATGAATGTTATAAACTTTCATTGGTATTCTATCATTTTCTTAGTTAATTCATAAATTCAATCAGTCATTTTTGGCAGCAGCCATTAAACTTAATATCGAGTCACATCCTATTTATAGAATTTATATTGTAATTAATTGCAAATAAATAAATAAGGAGAAGTACTATATAATTAGTATTTAGTAGTTATCTCCCATGCGAAATTATAAGGATTAGGGTGTTTCTAAATGCATATTACATGCTATTATCATTAAGTTGCAAATTGAATGAGAAATTGTCTAATCTTCTCGGAACATTTTAACACGATTGCCCAAGCACATATCTTACTACAATATGCTATTTTTTTTTACCAGGTCAATATACGTACATCCAACAATTGCCTTTCTCCAATAATATTTTTTATATTCAGTATATAGAATTCATATGCAAATGTAACAACTATTATGAAATAGAGGTAAACATTTGTTCAATTTAACTTCAGTTTCAGTCCATTTTATATATGAAATTTTCATTTTCCATCAATCCTAAAAAAGCAGCATTCTAAATTGCTTGCTATTTATTTTCTTAGCCATTATCTGGAAATGATGATTTAGAAAATCATTTATTTTTCAAACAAGTTGAGAAAATATTAGTGAAAATTTGTTTCATTTCCTTCAAATTTTGCCATTTTGTAATGTTCAGCCAATTCTAATTTTTGTTTGATTTATTTTTCTTTTGCAACTCCGCTTTCGTAGAAATGTCTTATATTTGTTGGGCTTCTTTTTAAAAAAATCTTTTTCGTTTCTTTGACTTTATATGTGACCCAAATTTTGTTTGCAATGATTATTTTTACTTGTGGATTTTAGAAGTCTATAAATTATTGATATTTGTGTGATGTAAGATAATTTTAATTATAAAAACTAACAAATGTAATAAAATCACATTTGCTCTCAAGTTTATGAAAACAAAAATAAATTCATAAATTACCCACAAATAAGTGACCATATGCCAGACTAGGCTTGGTAAATACAGTATTGCCCATAAAGACACCCCTACCAATTTTTTTATAAAAGGTTAATTTTCTTCTTGATCAGATACCAGGATTTTGTTTCTTGTGGAACATTGCACAATAAAAATGGATATTACTAGGTATTATTTATTGCCAAACTTTACAATATTAAAACTCTGAAACTAAAAATATGAAAATTTTGCAGTTTAAAAATATGCAGTCAAAAATGTAGCAGTCAAAAAAATATGCAAATGTAGCCATTTAAAAAAAAAGACATTTCTTATATATCTTTACGCAGTTTTATTTTTAGCAACAGAAGTTATTTTTAGTTATAGAATTTCAATGTTCTTGAGTTTGGTAATAAACAATGTTTTATAATATTTGTTTTCATTGTATAATATTCCACTGGAAATGATAAAATATTACCATCTTTGGTTTAGAATGAAATTAGCTTTTTATAAAAACATTGTTTAAAGTATTATTTTTTATGGATGATACTGTATGTGAATAATTACAAGTTGAAATTTTAAAATATTTTAACAGAATTATTAATGATTAATAATTCTAAACTTAAATGAAACAAATATCATGCTGTAATATTGCTTTACATAAATTTTTACATGTACATGCAAATCTTATTGTAATTTACATATATATATATATATATATATATATATATATACAATATAAGCAAATTAGAACTCATTTGAATTTAGATTTTAACAGAGTGTGTCTTGTATTTGCTTTTGACAATTTAGACAATCTAAATTTTTTTAAGTGAATACTTCAAATAAGGTCAGCCTATGCATTAATGGGACCTAAGTGAAATTTGATTTGTCGCCACTCTCTCCAATGACCAAAATATTGACTATTATCACTGTTCATCTACGGAGGAGGGGGAATATATATAAGCTTTTATTGGATATACCATACAAGCTGATATAAAAAATCTCCCCCAAAAAGAATGATGCACTCTTGGAGAGTTCCTGGGTGTCAAAAAGATCTAAGAAATGGTTTGTATTACTTGTGCCTTAAGTTGGCTCTGTTCTTAAATAAACAGATTTGATTTTCTATTTAAAAAAGCTTTACTAAAAATGTATTTTGTCATTTTACCACATTTTCTTATTTTCTAATATCAAAATTGCTTTGCTTTTTTGGTGTTTGTATTTGCAGTTTAATTTTTTTCTTTTTTTTCTTTTTTGTACCTTTGATATTGTTTAACAGAGTCAAGCCGATGAAGAATGGAAGTTTGCCCGTTCCAGGCTTTGGATCAGTTATTTTGCTGAGGGGGCCACAGTACCACCACCATTCAACATCATTCCCAGTCCCAAATCTTTCACCAACATGGTAACACTTTTCAAGAATCTGATGTTGGCACACACAGCTGAACAGAAACAAGCAAAATGGACTAATGTTAGGGTAAGTTGAAAGTTATAACTTCTCATTTTTAGCAAATTTGAAATCAGACATTACAAGAATAACACCAGAGTTATATAATAAATTTTGATGTTAAATTAATTTAAACTTTCATATTTTTTATCTTCCCATTCAGGAACTTACAAAAAAAAGTAAACTCTTACAGTAGAAAAACATTTAAAATAGCATCTTTCCAATTGCTATTAAAAAAATCTTTTAATATTATACAACAATAATATACATGGTGTAATGGTTAGCAAGCTAGATTTGCAGACCATTATAAGTAAGTTTGATTCTTTTGTGTTGCATTATTCTTCTGGCCTTGTACCAAGCTTAGTAAATAATTATAATACAATTCTATTGATACAAAGTATGATCAAAAAGTAATGAGATTGAACCTGTAAATTTATTGAATTTTAAAATGTAGAATTTAAAATTTAAAGGAAGATAAGTGCTCTGCTGAAAACTTATATAATTCATGGTGTGATGGTTAACATTCTGGACTGCAGCCTCAAAGTGAGTTCAAACTCCAGTCACACTGTTACATTCACTTTTGGACGAATTCCCTAGGTAAAGGCATAAACTCCCATATCCCTTTGGTCATGGGTTAAATAGTATCATTTTCATTCTACAAGGATGGTTTTGGTGTTATAACAATAAATATTGAGATGTTATTAAACAAAGAAGCCAAATCAAACGTAATAATAAATTGATGATTACAATATTCATTACAAAATATCTAAATTTTCAGAATCTCCTAAAAGTTCTGCATGATACAAAAATATCAATTAAACTTTATAAAGATATTGTTAATTTTGTACAGAATGATATTTATTGGACAAATAATGTGCACTTTGCTTCTTAGGAAAATATGCACACCACTGCAAAAAACATTATGAAGTGCAGATAATAAATGCAATCCAAAATTGTAAGAAAGTTTTTTAATGCAAAGACTAAAAAGTTTTTATTCTTTTTTTATTTTTGAGAAGATAAATCTAAAATAATTAAATAAAGATTTCATGTTCAATAAATTCAAACTGAGTAAAAAAGTTTCCAATTTGAATTATTCATAAACAAAATTTGTTCAACTCAGTCTGAAGTTAAAAATGAATTAAGATCTTTATTGCCTCATTTTGACTTAAGAGTTGCACCTTCGACTGTTAGTTGGGATTGCAATTATATTGACAGTGGACTGAAGTTTACAATAAATGCCAAGAGTGTGATAAGGGTTTTGAATGATAATCACCTTAAATATTTTCAGAACATTATCTTAATCCGATTTGGTATTAAGATGAAATAAAAAACTAAAATCTCATCTCCTATTTCTTCCTTTACTAACTTTTTCCCTCATTTTCTCTCTGTCTTTCTCTGTCTGTCTGTCTGTCTCTCTCTCTCTCTCTCTGTTTCCCTCTCCCTCTTCCCCTCTATCCTTTTAATCCCTGCCTCTTACCTCTCTTTACTATTTCAAACTCCCTCTCTTTGTTTCTCCTCTTCCTATCTTTCTCTCTGTCTCTCAGTTCATTCTCTCACCTCCCCTGTCCTTAACCCCCCCTCTCTCTCTCTCTCTCTCTCACTCTCTCTCTCTCTCTCTCTCTCTGGTTATTATTTTCCTTAAACTGAAATTATTCCAAGAGTAAAAACGTGACAGAGCTTCACATGTTGCAACAAGTTCTTGGATTCTTCAGTAATGAACTCACATATTTAGCTCAATAATTTCAGCAAAGATTCACAAAAAAATCCTGAAATCATATTCTTGAAATACTGCTACTTGTATAGCAAACAATTAAAGGAGAGTCTCCTCGGCTAATTAGGAACAATAACAAAATTCATTATCTTTCTAAATCAAATTTTCTCAATAAAAAAAATTCTGTTTGACACTAAACAAAACATATATCAATCAATATACTTATAAAATCATTAGTTTGCGTATATATATATATATATATATATATATATATATATATATATATATATATATATATATATATTGCATGTTTGGCATTTCTTTTGGCATTTTTTCTATGCATGCTGTTTAATTGAGATAATTGGAGCAAAAATTGGTCTAGTTATTGGATGACAAAATGATATCCATTTTTCTGAAACACGCTGTATGTTCTGTTTATTGTGTATAAAATTCTAAATCCCTAAAATACAATATGACAAAACAGATTGTAATATTATTTTATACAAGAAGATAATAAAAACACTCCATTATCTTTCCAAGCCATATATACTGACGGAAAATAAAATGGCAACACCATTAAGGCATATTTCGATTTATTTTGATCAAATGTACAGGCAATATGGCTAGATGGTCCTATTTACCAACCCCTCCACTTGGGCAGGATATGACACAAGGTCAATTTTTAAGCGGAGTTTAACAGGTTTGAATTCAGAGTTTTCCTTCTAGACTAGTTGCCTCACCAAGGCTGAAGAAATCAGTCTGTCCTACTATTTACCCATAGCTGGAGGGAGAATAATCGGATTCATACCTTTCCCAAGGGTATTAGCGCTATGTGAAATGCAATCAGCCTTGTCCAGGATTTGAACTCATGTCACTGTGTCCATTTCCTATGACGATAACCATTACACCACAGGCTAGATGGTAAATAATCACATGCACAGATTCTAAGATAAGTGATGGATTACCATTTGTACAATTGCTTATATGCAAGAGTACTGCTCCGTGTTATTGCCTAAAGAGGATGAGGATTTTCTTTAATATAGCAATCAACATTATCAATATTATATATATATATATATATATATATATATATATATATGGTTGTTTTATAAAGATATTTATTATTTGATGTCTCTGCCAAAAAGATGCTAAAATGCATGCATATACATCTATATATATATATGGGAGTTGATTTCACCAGTTCATAAGATGAATGTTTTACAAGATTATTTTAGGGGCAGTATTCTTCACATAATTCAACCTCTCTTACTGCAAACAACAAGTTTTCTTTGTAATCAACCTCTCATATATAATACCAGTTTAATTAAAATATAATATTTGGATCCTGTTTTGCTTTTTAAAAGTTATTTTTCAGAAGCAAGTCTGTCTTAGAGGAAAGAAAATATGGTGTTGAAAAATTTCTGGGATGCTACTTAGAGATTTTCATTTCAAATCATTACAGATAAATGAGTGAATGACCTGATTTATTGAAGTGATGGATTTTCAATTGGGCAAAATTCCATTTGGATGATGAACATTGTATTGTTATGTGAGAATCATCTCAATTGGATTTATAAAGAATGGTTAACATCGGATTAACAGATTATCAATATCTTTAATGAGAAAGTGTCAATTGTTGCTTTGATTCTGACCTCAAAATATTGATCCAAATTGATCATAGACTTAGGCGAAACATTTTTTTTTGACACAACAAGCTTAAACCACAGATGTTTGATCCTTGAGATTCGTTTTTTCTGACAACACAGGATTAAGAAAGACTTTTTTCTAGAATTGATATTTAATCTTGTTAATCTGTTTAGATAACAAAATTTGTTTCCAGACAGAATAGATTTAGGATTGATTCAGTTGAAGTTATTTTTACGAAGTTATCAAAATGGTTTGTTAATAATCATTTTGAATTATTTGAATACATGCAAATGAATTGCCCCAGAAACAATAAGAAATAATGGAATTTTTTCTACATGGATTGTTACCTTTTCTTATTTCTTGTCCTTTGCTAAAGATTAGAATGTCTAGTTCTAACTTTAGTTTAACTTTTATGAGTTATTTAATGCCTAAATCATCCTTGTAGGAGAACAGTAGTGGTACTATTAAACCCATTGCTTGGGGAATAATGGAGTCCATAACTTTCCCAAGGGTATTAGTCCAAAAATGAAAGTAATACTGTGACTGGAGTTCAAACTTGTTTACCAGCCATTGAGGCTAACATGCTGGACAGCGATGTCACAGTCCAGCATGTTAGCCTCTATGGCAAAGGAATTCCCCCTGTATTATCCCTGTACTTCAATTTTGTACAACTTAATATATATATATATATATATATATATATATATATATATATATATATATAAAGTTGGATAGCATAGCAATAGTATCACCAAGTGCTCTTGACTCTACTTCTGTGCTATCCTAACATACATACATATATATATATATATATATATATATATATATATATATATATATATATATATATATATATATATATATACATATATATATATATATATATATATATATATATATATATATATATATACATATATATATATACTCTATCACTAATATTGAGAACTCTATTTATGAATATAGCAAACTGTTATTCATATTAATATTATTATTATCAATATACATATATATGGATTCAAACTGATTTTTATATATTTGTGAATGTTTTGTTATTTAGAAAGTAATGTCACATTTTTATAGGCAATGAAACTTGATCAAATATACCAACTTTTCATCTATCTATCTATCTATCTATCTATCTATCTATGCCAGTATTTATTTATCTATTTATCTCTCTTCATACGTATATCTTTATTTATGTATTTGACATTTTATATATGTGCCTAATTTTTAGTAAAACATTTAACCTTTTTTTTCTTTCAGTCAACCGTGAAAAACATCAATAAAAGAGAAATTCGTTACCAAGTAAGTTTTAAAAAAGATTTTATTATTGTGCAGATCTCAAAAGCCATGATTATGTACTTGTGTTCATTGTAATAGAATTGATATGAGTTTGATTTCTTTATTTTTATTTTTAGATGAAGATTTATCAATCATTATTGTGATTATTGTAAACAAGCATTTTCTTTCACCTTTTTAAGGAAATATTCAATAAGTCATCAGAGTAATTTAGGTTTCAACAATAATCTCAGAGTTTAATAAGTAAAGCAGTTGATATGGGAAATTTGGTGTCTCACTGTTATTTCTGATACTGTGATAGAAATAATGAGCCAAGTGAGTAGCAATGAAAAGCAAAAAAAATTCGAATGTGAAAGAAACTACTTGTAGACAATTGTTTTTTAACAAATTTATGGAATTATTCAAGATATAGTGAAACAATAAATAATTGTCTCTCTTGGATATTGTGTGGAGGGGCATGTCCTTTGGACATCCTGTGGTCACATGAGGATCCCAGGATCCATCTAGTTCTCTTTTCATCACCAGTCTTTAAAAGGTTAGACATGCCTTTTTTTTTTATCTCTGTTCATTAAACAGTAAAGACTTTGTCTCATACTCATTTCAACATTGAAATGTGAAGCCCGCATGGTTATCATCACCAAAAAAAACTTTTTTACCATTTTGTACCCTTTTGTATTTTTGTAAATATTTATTGTATGTATATCATGTATGTATCAAATATACCAGTAAGTGTAAATGAATTATTTTGTCTTTCTTTCCATTTGTTAGTGTATCATTGGATATACTAATGTTAATAGGGGATGATGGCACCCCCTATTAGCATTAGTATATCCACTGATACACTACTAATCGAACAGATACTAATCGAACAGATATTTTTGTGTATCTTTCATGGTTTGTTATTTTTTTGTTTTCTATTTTTTTTTTTCTAGTATGTTATTCGAAATCTGATCAGCCGTTATATCATGAATAAACAACGTCCACAGAAAGATGAAATGGTGTCACAGGATGATGTCAATGAATTGAAACAAGATATTTCTACATTCCGATTTGAGCTGTTGACTATCCTGGCTGACAATGGCTTTGAAACACCAACAGTCCACCAAGCTAAGACTTCCAGTAAGTTAGACAGAATGTGGAAGAACCTTTCTGCCGCCACTGAAGGTCAAACCGAAACACTTATGGAAGAGGCTGGACTTGATGAGGAATTGTTGCCGACATGATTCCAGATGCATGAAATGCATGAAAGACTTTTTTACCTTTTTTTTCCTTTTTGTTTTTTTGCTCACCAAATTTATGATATGTCAAATGACATATTCTGTCCCAAAAAACAAAATTCTCAACTATTTTTCAAATATTTAATTATATATCCCCACCCCCTCTGAAATTAACAGCATGAAAAATACCATCACTTTCTTACAAGAAATTTACTGTGTGTGAGAAAATTAGTTTTTATCTGTATTTTGTCCTTTGACTCAAATGAATTCTTTGAAAATTTAGTTTTTGCGAATATACTGCTCATTTAAATTTGAAAAAAAACAAAAAAAACAACAAAAAAAACAACTTGGGCTTCCTATTATTCTATTAGTAGACCCACTACAACACCAATTTGATTATATTCCCTTTCGTTTGTATAAAGTGATACCAATCATTGGAAACATAAGGATGAGCTCAGATTCAAATTCTGGAAGTCATCTTTCCTGTTCAGTTTACCTGAATTAGCTTTCATTCTTTTAACAAAATTGGCATTCAGACTCAATATGACAAATAATGGTAATTTGTTCTTGAGGAAGTGTAAATAAAAAGAATTTAAAAAATCAATGACACTTGCATGAGGATAATATTTGGGTGGCAATGGTCTATAATTATTTATTTGATTTTTTACATTGGTTTGCCTTATTACCTTATATCTTATTGAATTCAGGCATTTTCTCTCAACTATCAAAACTTTTTTTTTCTTTGGTCATGAATTTGGAAAAAGTTGGCAGGAATTTTTGTAAAATGTCTCTAATTTGATAGCTTTTTTTATTCTGTAAAAATGTTTTTATTTTTTTAAATAATAATTCCTTAGAAATGAGTGGCATTTGGTGGAACAAGAATATTTCTCTCAAACCTTCATTCTTTCTTTGAGATTTCTCGCCATCTAGGCACAAATATCATGGATAAAATTTTTCGTACTGAAGGGACAGAAGAGAATGTGTATAAAATCGACTTAACGAGGATGATTTTTTTTTCAATTAGAAACAAAATATGTGCAAATTAATATTTCATTATTTTATTATGAACTCAGTTGAAACCTTATCAAATTACCATCATTTTTGTAATGCTTGATTTTATTACACAACTTGAGAAGCCATGTTGGTTACATGTTTTTTAAAGACTACCTATTGTATTCCGAAATTCTATAGCGGTTGAACAAAAAACACTTAATCTAAAATGTTTCTGGCAGCATTCATGACAGAATTCCTTAATTCCGCAAATTCAAAATTATAGTATCCTTCCACCTATTGTGTTATCTAAGTTTATAATCATTCTGATTAAAACTTGTGAAAAGTGACAATGGCAGTAACAGCTTTTTTGCTTACTACAGACTGAACAGTAAAGGAAGCAATGAGAGAGTGAGTAACCCAAGTGTTCATTTATTCATTCATTTTCTTCTCGGTCAACTATTGTGATATGCCAGTAACAAGACATATCTGTTAAGATATCTGGCAATAGGACAGAATACTGGGGAGGGGGTGTCATGCCTTTCCAACTGAATATAAAGTGTCAGCAAGAATTCAAAATGGTTTGCCAGTTTTGATCAGCCCACCCCCATCCCAGGCCTTACAAATTGGTGCTCATCATTCATTTTCCCTAAAAATCAGTGTTTTTCAAATAGTTTTATCAGCCATCATTTTTCAATCATAAAATTTTTTAAAGATTAAAAGATAAAAGATTTCCAAATATAAATCTCACACACAGTTTCCATTTTGGCCAATAAAACTGTTTTTAGCTTTTCATTGATTTATTTTTTGGCAATTTCTAATCAAAATTTGTACCAAATCATTTTTAGAATCAAAACATGTTATAATACTCAGCTAGTTAAGTAGAACCCCTCACCAAAAAAAAAAAAAAAAAAATGGCAGTCATGAAACAGATCTCAACTTAAATCAAACTGAACATCATTGTCTTTTATTCTCCATTCTGATTATTAAAAACAACTCTGTTCAAATCAGTGTGTCAATTCACAAAATGCCTAAAATATCTACACAGCTAAACAGAGAACCTTTAAAAAAAAAGACATTACAATAAGACCCACAAGCCATCAAGACAGTCATATTTCCAAGGATATTTTTGTTGCTGCCATTCCTATAACAACAAATATGGACATCTGAAGGAAGCTGGCATGATCTACACAAATGAAAGAAAAATGGTGATCTCCATGAGAGGAGGTAGGAAAGCTACTCTTTATCCAAATGTCTTGCACTGACACAACACCATCACCAGTCTCAAGGAAAAACATGAAATTGTTATGATACCTTTTTTTATTTATTGGATATTTAACAAATAGAAATAAAATCAGCAATTACTTTTTTGAGTGTCACAATTAAATTTCCTATCCATTTTGTTGTATTGCTATCTCTATTCACCAAAATGCACTAAACTTTGCAACTTTATGCTTTTGCCACAACAAAAACCCATTTTTTCTTAACTCAGTATCACATGAGCACTTGAATTCTGAACTTTTTATTTCACTTCACTTAATAATGACACATTTCATTCTTTATAAATATATGAATCAAGTTCCCAAAAGGATTGAATTACCTATGTATGGATTATCTATGTATGGATCAGCACTGGTGTTTGTCAAGAGGCAAGAAAAGACTTCAATATAGAAAGATAAATGATGAAAGAAATGTTTGGTTTGGTTTGGTTTGGTTTGGTTGATTTAACAGCATATTAACTCTTTATGGGTTATTTAATGCCAAAATTTAATTAATTTGTAAATGTTTTATTATAATCACAACTATATTTTCAAAATTCCATTGCAATCCTTTTTTTTTATCATTTACATTTTTTATATGGCACATTTTTATTTGCCTATAATAATCATTTGCTTTTATACAGTAACATGGTTTCAAGTATTCCTATCTAATACAAATAATTTGTACACAGTTATATAATTTAAAGTCTTTCAATTTAATACTAAGAATTTATACACAATTATTTGGTTTCAAGTAATTATTCCTATTTAAAAACTATAAAAATTTGTTTTCATGCAGTTATATGAATTCTGCAGAAAATACAATCAGTATATTCTAAACCCTGCTATACAACCTTGGCTTAGTCTGTACTTTGAAAAGATCTCACAAGATAAATGAATGGCAGCAATATTTGCACATATGTGTGTGTATCATAAGCACACACACACTCACACACACACACACACACACACACACACACACACACACACACACACACAAACACACACACACACACACACACACACACATATATATATATATATATATATATATATATATATATATATATATATATATATATAATTTTTTTTATATACTGAATTAGATATTTCGGGACTGATAGTCTAATATACTAACTGTGTCATATGAACTAACCAAAAAGTTAACCCTTTGAACTCATAAACCCAATATTTCAGGTTGGATGGTATTTTACAATGTATAAAAAGTTTAATAAAAACCTGAATATAGCGACCATTCACAGTCTTTTTAATGGGATAACTTTTCTTTTAAATTGATTGTAACCAGGAGCAAAGTTTGAATATGTCATGTGCTTCATTTCTTTTTCCTTTTATGAATTTTCTGAGTTCATATCCAACATATTTGAGGTCTTATGGTTTCAAAGAGTTCAAAGGGTTAATGACTATCTCATGCCTTTAGTCCTTACTGCAGAAATTTTTAAAAAGCACATATGAAATCATGTGCATTTGTGAATTGTTTATTTTAATCCTTTGCTTCAAATTTTCAATCTTGATTGCATGATTATTAAATTTTAACAATATTTCATTTTGAAAAGAAAATCCTGTCCTTTTCTGCACTATAAAAATACATTTTTTATTAAATATTCTTTATTGAAAATCTTTTATTTCTGTCTTATCTTTTATTTATAATTGCTTAGTTAAATGTTATTCCAGCAACATCTGCTCAATTTTAAATCCGTTTCAATTCATGGTATTTATATTATAATTCACTAAACTTCAAGGATTTTTCCCAATGACATTTTTTACTTTCTTTATTTTTTAACAAACAAAAATCAACTGTTATAAATCTGAAGTTACCTCCCTTTAAAACACTTTTATTTAAGAGTTTTAAAAAAAATGAACTGAAATTTGCTTTATCATCTAAAAAAATTAATTTCTTTTAAAAGGTTTTATTTTATAGTTCATTTCTTTTTATTCAATTTTATTTTATATTTCATTTGATTTTTTCTTTATTTTTATTTTAATCTATATTTTCTTTTTTATATTTTACTTTTAATTTCCATAAATATTTTATTGTATTATATCTTGTTTTAATTCCTATTCTATTTTTTTTGTTAAAATATCAGTTATTTTTAAGCATTTTATTGAACTATGAAAATTTTTGCTTTTTTCTAAAAGTAAATTTCTACATAAAAAGAACCTACTAAAAAATATAACATTTTTATTTATTTTCAAATCATAAGTTATATTTTATTTTATACTTTTATACAATATTATTTTATTTGTTTTCTACGAAGAGATTTTTTAATGTTTTTTTTAATGTAATTTTTTTTCCTTTTTCAGATGAAAAAACAACAAAAAAAAAAAGTCAGTTGAACTTTGAAAGAAATGAAAAATCTTTTAAGCATCTGTACCGTATAAAATCAAGAAAAATCAAACCTAACACATCAGAAGAGTTAAAGAAGACTTTACACTCATCTGTTAAAAGACCAATTTTTGAAACACTTCCCAAAAAATTCACTAACATATCTGGTGATTCAGCACAAAATGAAAAAAGAAAGAAATTCCCTAGCCAAAATACCAAACGAGGAAGCTGCCCCATAATATTGGAATCTAGTCCCTACTCATCATCTCAAGAATCATCTATAGATATGGATGGTGATATTGATGAAACAACATCTAAGCTGGTACCAACAACAGAAACAATAAAATTCCAAAGTGACCTTACAACCAAAGAATCACCATCATTTTCAGTCAAAAAGAGTTTCACTGAAATAAAAATGAAAGTGACCAATAAACTTTCCGGTCAGTTTAAAAGCCATGTTGACAAGAGTGAAACTTTCAAGAAAATTTCTCCATCAAATCAGCCTGAAGAAAAAAAAGGCAAAAAAGATCAAAATTAAAATTTTTGGATTTATTTCTGTAACTGATTCACCGTTTTGATGATAATGGAGATTTTTTCTACACTTTGGATTTTCTTCTCACTAACAATCACAAAAAGTGTTTTGTCTTTTTTTTTTTGCATAAAATATTCCTGTTTAATAAGTGCACACAGAAAAAAATAATGCATCAGTTTTTAGCTATTTTATTTCCTTGCACCCACTTTACAAAAAATCATTTGATTAAAAGTTGCTCTTAAGATTTCAATTGGATGATAAGAACAAATTTCACCAAAGCACAAAAACTAAAATTCTCACCATTAGTTTTTTTCTTCTTGTATCTTATTTGTTGGTAAACATTTGAAGAATCAATTGAAGATGAATTTTTTTCAAAATTTTCAAAAGAATATGTTGTAGCACTAAATGTATCTTTTTTTATCCTCTGACAATTCCATTGAAGTCTTTCTTACAGATTTCCACAATTTGTCTAGATCAAAACGATTTAGGATAACAATGGAAAATAAAAATGGAAAAAATAAAAAAATTATTAAATGTAGTTATTTATCTTTCATTTTTATTTTTTGCCTTTTGTTTTTTATTTTTTGCTTATATTTATTTTTTGTTGATGTTTCACTTGATTTTATTTTTAGATTCAATAAAATTCTATAAAATTCTAAAATTTTAATTGATATAACACAACAAAATTGTTGAATCTAACATTATTTCTAATTATTATACTTTTAAACACAAACCCAGTTTTTCAACTTATCTCAAATTTAGTTAAATTAGTTCTAAATAGTTACAATATCCTTTTTATTTTGATTTGTTTTTATTAATCTCTGACGTTGTGAATCCAGCCCTGGCTGATGCGTCTAGTTCCGCTTGGGAATTTTCACCAACATTCAATTCCTCGGCTCTGCTTGCCAATCCGAGATAACTCCAACCATTCCCAACGCTGTATCTTTTGATTCGAATGGCAGTGTTTTAGCTAACTCAGATCGTTTCCAATTTTGGCTGGAATCCACGCAGAAATAAAATTGTTGTTGGGAGAGAGATTGTACCTGTTGCAGTTCACAAAATGTACAAGAAGAAGGAAAACAACGCTTTCAAATTTCTCCAAGCTATTGTCTTTATCAATGATGTACGTATTTACAAAATGTGTAGAATACAATGAGGAAGAAAGAAAAGAAAAAGGTCTTACGAACTTATTCGTTTGTTCGGAAATGTGACAGATCAAACAGGTGTAGGGGAGGCAATTATTGCCCTTGGGTTTCTTAGCAGAAAAAAATAATCGGTTGTCTCTGCTTTACTTCGGACTTTCGGTTCTACACTAAACTTGGTCTGGAGTCGAAGTCCTAAGATGAGTGCTGCACTGAATTCTTCACTGTCTCTCTTATTCTGTCGACCTCGACTTGATCTGCCCTGGTCTATCGGCGTCGTGCCTTGTTTATATAAATTGGGGGTGGAGTTTCGATGATCCCTGGGCACGCCTATGCATAATGATATGTAAATCACCAAGTTAACCAACTTTTTCCACATATGGCCGACGCTGCGTTTGAAGATATACTTAAGATTTTAACTTCGATACCCCTTACTGATCCCAAGCAGACGGTCAATACTTAAGAATACTTAAATCCACTAACCTCGTCTCAATATCTAGCCAAATCTTATTCTTGCTTCAACCACACAGACTTTATTACTATTTCCACCGTAAGATCCACTTAACTTGGGTACACCCTTAGATTTAAACTTATCCTTGCTTTTAACCACACAGACTTTATTACTATCTCCACCGTCAGATCCACTCATGTTGGCTATATCTTCCTTCACTTTTCCAAACCATAGGGCCTCTATCACCATCTCCACCATAAGATCTACTTAAGGTTTTCTTTTTTCTTACTTTTAATTCATGTCCAGTATGAACTTCAGTTCACCCCTTAGTTCGTACAAACTTTATTACTTGTTCTCTTTTATATTATCACCAGATTCACTTTCCAAGAACCACAGGATATCGGTCGAAAGTTTAATAAATAAATAAATAAATAAAATAGGATAGGAATTAAAATAAGAAGAAGAGAGAAAGAAAAAAAATCAATTTTCCTTAATTATTTTCCTAGAATCGTTAATTAATCAACCAATCTGGCGGGGGGGAGTTCTCTCTGTCACAATCATCAAAGAATTGTTTTGATTTGATTCCTTATCAAAATATTTTCTAAATTAGATTTTTATTGCAAACCACAACAAAAACATTATTTTATTTTATGTAATTTTTTTAATGAAAATCTAAAAACATTTAAATGAAAATCTAAAACAATTTTCTAAACAATGCGCAGAGTAACCGTATCCCCAGTAATTACTGCCTTCCATAGTTGTTGTCTATCGCACCACATTTTTGACCAAGTAAACCTCTGTGGTGCGATAGACAACAACTATGGAAGACAGTAATTACTGGGGATACGGTTACAAGACTCAGCATTCCTATCCTAGGTCGCGGTAAAATCACCTGAAGAAGGCCAGAGGTGAAATTTGGCCGAAACATTGTGAAAGAAGAAACAACACAAAAAAAAAACTACCAAAATGAGGACAAAAAATTCGCAATAAACAAAAATTAAGACATTATACATTTTTTAAAAATGTTTCAAACTCTAATTACGTTGCTAAAACAGAATGCTATTAACAATAATAAAATGCTAAAAATTTTTCATTTTTTTATTTCATTTTGTCATTTGAAAATCATTTTTGTCTGAAGCATTATAACATCACATTCTAATATTAAAGATAATTTGACAAAAAAAAATGAACCATTAAACATTGACATATCATTATGTATAAATGAATACATCCTCTAAATGTGTGTGTGTGTGTGTGTGTGTGTGTGTGTGTGTGTGTGTGTGTGTAGTTTATCAAAAAAGCAATGGTTCACTTGTCTGATGGTGAGGACCAACTTCTTCGATGTCACTAGAGAGATACATTAGCACCATATCTATTTATAATCGGTCAAAAGTATATGCTATGAACATCAGTTGATCTAATAAAAGAAAATAGTTTTACGTTAAAAAAGAAGCAGATGAAATCCCAGAGAAACTTTAACAAATGCGGATGATGGAGTCATTTCTATTTTAAGTGGCAAACCTCTGAAATTAGTAAACCAGTTCAGATACCTTGGCAGCAATATTTCATCTACTGAAAACAATGTTGACATGCACATAGGGAAGGTATGGACCTTCTATTGATTGTTGATCACCTGGAAATCTGATCTTTCTGATAAAATAAAACAGGATTTCTTCCAAGTTGTATCTATGCTGGTACCACTGAATGGATGCACCACCTGGACTCTAACGAAATGCATAGAGAAAAAACCAAATGGGAACTACTACACAAGAATGCTATGTGCAGTTTTGAACAAATCCTGAAAGCAGTACCCTACAAAACAGCAGCTGTCTGGCCACTTACCTCCCATTTCAAGTAAGACAAAGAAGACATGCAGGGACAGACTCATAAATGATGTTCTCCTACGGACTCCTACTTATGGACTGATCAGCTCTGTACAGACACAAGATGCAGTCAAGAGGACTTGCTAGGAACAATGGTTGATAGGAACAACGGTTGATAGGAACAACAGTTGATAGGAACAGGTGGCCAGAAAAAGCCAAGAGACTCGAAGCTATCATCACAACTTGTTAATGATATAAAATTGCTTGGCTCCATTACTATGCCCTCTCTTGGGGAATGTCTCATGGTTTAGGTAACGATCCTGACCCAAGTCTTTTTAGATAAGAGACAAGAGCTGATTAGAGAGGATTGCTGCCTAAAGTTATGGCCCCTTGACGTTGAGATCTTCAAAGTAAAGCCAGGTCAGAAACAACTTTCACAGCCACAAACAAATTCCTGAGAATATAAGAGATAATTAGATAAATAAAACAAATGAATGAATAGTCACTCAGATCTGTTAAATAAATCATTGCTTTTCACAACACTTTCTAATGATATCCATTTAGTTTGAATGTCAAGTGTTTTAGTTACCTCCCTTGTAGATCATAGTTACCTTGGGATTATTCAAGTTTTTATTGGCATCAGAATTAGATTCATTTTAGGATGTAAAAATCAAATATGATTTAAAACTTTTTCAGGGATTAGCTTAACTATTCTTAAATGTTTAGTTGAAATCAGACCAAAAACCATGCAGCTTTGGTGTATGTACAGACAGATATTTGGTGACTTATAATAAAATTATATACTGATTTATTCAACTAACATTTTCATTATTATATATAGCTACAGTGTTATGAAATGAATCATGAGTTGTTTTTTTTTAAATCATGTGACACAGACTTTTAATTGAATGACATCCTAAAACTTTCAATGATGATTTCAGCTGATCCTTGTCCTTTCTTTGTGTGATCTTCATCTAATGATGTGGGAGGTACTTCGGATTTGAGATCATCTTTAATGTTCTTTTTAATATGAAATGCTGCTAGTACTTGGGATAGTGTGTGTATTATATGCATATCTCAGGGTGTAATCTTTTATGTAAGTGTCTCTTACAGCATTGAAAAAAATCATCCTAAAAGTCTTTCCTTATAAGAAACAAAATTTTACATAAACATATCGCTTGCTCTTCAATTATCCAAATTGGGAAATAAAAAAGACCATCATTCTACATACACAATAATTCAAATATGTGCAGTTTCAATACCAAACAACAGCATGTGTTAAGTTCAAGGTCATTGCTACTAAATATTTCAGTGATATTTCAAGTAACTGTTATCGTCCAAGGAAATCAAATCAATGAGCCCTGTTCAAATCTTGGACAAAGCTGTTTGCGTTTCCCTTTGGGCTAATGCCCTTAGGCAAAAGCCCGAATCCATCTGTTTACCCTCCAGTTATGGGTAAATAATAGGGTGTAATGGATTCTTCAACCTTGGTTATGCAACCAGTCTGGGAGAAGGAAAACTCTGAATTCAAACCAACTTTACTCTGCTTAAAAATTGACCTTGTGTCTCATCCTGTCCATGGCCGAGAAATTGGCTAAATACATACATCACATTCCAGTTATTACCACACAAAATTGTCTAGTTGTTTTAAAATTTGGTTTCTTTTTAGATCTGCTTTGTAAACCAATTTATTTCAGTTGGTGATATCCTCATAGTTGTTCCTTTTGAGACAAGGAACATTCAATTTAGACAGTTTTAGATTTAAAAATTTTAGTATCAATTCCAGTTAATAAAATTATACCCTGAAATATGCATTTAATACATATGCAATAACTGACTCGCAAGGTAAAGTGACAATTACATAATCTATTGTTTTTTCAAACATTAAAGATTGCATCACTATTTAAATCATCCACACATGATATCTGCCACATGTGAGGAAAACATTCCTTCATAACACAAGTAATACTCCAACATTGACATTCTTGATAATTACTAATGAGGGTCAAAAGTCCTCAAATTATAAAGAAAAGCTTTGGACAATTTTTATACAAATTTCCTCTACATTTGCCAGTAAGAAAACTTAAATAAAAATGTGACAAAATAATCTTTGTCTATTGATGAAACATAAAACATCTCCAAACACTGACCCCAAATGGTTTTAACATCAAACTAAAGAAGCCTCAAAATGCTGCTTTCAAATAGAATGAACAGATTGGCTGCCACATAAACAACTAAGTAAACAAATGTCCAAGTTAGATATTTGATTAAAATAATTATGGCTAATTTAAAACATTTCCTGGCTTTACTTCAGGGATAGCCTTCCATGTGTGGCTTTGAGTGTATGATTTGTAGAGATCATAAAACAGTCAGCTCAAAAAACTTGGATTCTAAAATCAATTCTTATTTAATGAAAGTGTATGCTATATAACTAGTTGTTTTTTTGTAGCACATCAACTTTCGTAAAAACTCTTTAAAAAGTCTTCAAAAAAAATTTTGTCCTGATGATGAACTAAAGTTGAAACTAGTTGAGAATTATTTTTTTAAAAATCTTATTTAAAACCATCATGCAATGCTAAGAGAAAAACAGAGGCAGACAGAAAATGGGAAGATAGCATTCAGGATTGAACAGGCTTATCTTTCACTGAGTGCAGTTCATGACCCAGATTGATGATGAGTGATAGTCAGAGTCATCAATGGTTCTTCTATAAACCCCCCCAATCCCACTCACCAGGGGTTACAAGACTGTTGATGATCTTCTTATTTTTAAACAGATACTCTCGATATAAAAATCAAAATGTCAGTTTAAAAACTAGAACAACAGTACCAACAGTAGCAAATAAAATAGTGCATAGCATAAAAATATCTTACATCCAATATAACAATAATATTATTAAAAATAATAATAATCATAACTTTTTAACAATATCCTTGTTTTTTATATATATATATATATATATATATATAAGGGTTGTTCAAAAAGTTATAAGTTTCACTCACATTTTAAATTTGTTGCATGCCTTTTACCTTTGTATAGGCCTCACATGCACAGAAATTAACACAGAAATCTGATGGTTTGGTTTGGCTTCTTTGTTTAATGGCATATCAACCTTTGCTGGTTATTTAATGCCAAAGCCATTCTCCCAGAAGAACAGTAGAGGTACTATTTAATCCATAGCTGGGAGGATAAGGGGGTTCATACCTTTCCAAAGGGTATTTGCCCGAAAGTGAACGTAATAACACAACTGGAGTACAAACTCGCGTACTACAATTCCGCATTCATCGCTTTAACCATTACACCATGAGGACACCCCCCACAGAAATCTGAATTAATCTGAATAATTTTTTCTAGTTTTTCCAGACTTGGTTGTGTGTTGCAATAAGAAAAATGTTCGGCTATAGCTCTTCTTTCTGAGTGAGACTAAAAACTTTTTGAACAAATGTATGTGTGCATGTGTGTGTGTGTGTGCATGTGTGTATACATCTATGTATGTGAAAAGTGTGAGTAAATCTGTTAACCCAAGCGATCATTGTCATTACTCAGAATCCTTGTTGAAACTCCTATTTCTTGATGTTCAGACCGACTTGGAACTTCAGGAAAATGTTCCTTGGTAGGGTTCTTTTTTGGTAGAAAATATTTGCTGTATGATACCAATAAAAAAAATTGGATGGTTCGAAGAAATAATCGGTAGACCAAGTAATATGGTACAAGTTTATTGGAGAAACCAGTTTCAAAGAAGTGACCAAAGAAAGGAGAATAACCTTGGAAGTAGTGAGGCTCCTATTAAGAGCATTTTGACTAAGCTTAGTTTAGTATAAGACCAGAAATATTGGGCACCCAGTGAGAATCACACTCACTATCAACTAGACTAGCTTGTTTAGTATTACACCTCATGAGACACTCACGAAACACAAGACAGGTAACAGTCTAGTTGTCTGTGACTGTAGAATATGCTGACAACTTCTCTCCAGATGGATAAGATCCCACCCCCAGCAACAAGTGTCCTAGATAATACACTAAACTATCGGATGGTGAGGCTCCAGTTCTGGAACTTCATTGCCTTTACTCCTAGGTTCACTCTGACCCGGACCTTTTAGAGTCCCATCTATGGGTCAAATAGAAATATATAATCATTTTTTTAAACTTGAAACTATTTCACAGTGTGTAAACAAATGAGCTCTGGCTCGTTTAAAAATGTTACCTACAAACTATTCGTTTACAAATCATATATATTCAATATATATCTATAAACAGGATGAGACATTAATTAACCTGCAAAGATTGATATGCCATAAAAAAAACAATCAACTAACAAGACAAGTACAAATTTCGATGATTAGAAATTGAAAGAATAGTTTAGCTGAAGTCACATAAATTCATTTGATGAATTCTTTTTCATTTCAAGAGTTTTAATCTCTTATTCAAGAAATTTGGTTTATAATTGCAAAATGATTCCAAAGAATGATTTACTTAATCAAAAGAAATTAAAAATCAGTTGAATTTTTTAAAAGAAAAAACTGGGTTTTCGAGAGTTGCTTCCCTTTGTTGATTTTTGGCGTTGCTATGGTGATGAGCGACAGGTGCTTTTCTTTTGTTTCAGATGATGGATTGTACGAATTACTACAGAAGGAAATCTTCCCTTTGCTTCGTGAATTCTACAATGACAGAAGAGAAAAAAATACGCCACCAGCCATGGTAAGGGATTTTATAAGTTTATGACTTCATTGTACATTAGGAAAAGAGCAGAGAAGGTGTTGGTTGTTTAAGAAAATCTCTGTGTGTGTGTGTGTGTGTGTGTGTGTGTGTGTGTGTGTGTGTGTGTGTGTGTGTGTGTGTGTGTGTGTGTGTTAAATAATTCAAAGATTTTAAGTAATTTCAGAAATTATTTTTTTGACGAAGAAAAAAAATCTCATAATCTTATTGATGTCTTTGTTTTTGTTTTAGTTTTTCATAGACTCTGAATTACTTTTAAAAAGTCGTTCATAACCAACTCAAATCAACAAGTAAGATTACGTGTAGGAGTCATAGTTATTGTTGTAGGGATAGCAGTGGTTGCTATTAACTGTGTATATGCGTGTGTGCGCTCGTCTGTGTATGTGTTTTATTGCGCGTGTCCGTGTGTGCGTTGGTGATGTTAAATTTTTAATTTAAACTCTGTTGTTACGAAAACAAATCTAGGGGAGATAACTCTATTTTTAACGAAATCATCATTATCATCATAATCACATGATCATTATCATTATCAAGGTGCAATCACAGCACGGAGTTCCCGGACTATCTCTTGCCATCCATCTCTATGATCTATTGCTCTTAGCAGGTCTTCTACATTGTATCCAGTGTCCGCACAAAGCTGATGTATGTAAATCTTTGCTGGTTGGCCAACACTGGCATATTCATGTTGTTATATAACAGAAATTTCTTCTGATTTACAAATACATTTCAAACCCACTCACTCATAAATAAAAACACCAAAGAAGAAATTTCAACAAGGAAACATTTCAGTTGAAAAAAAACGTAACATTAAACGGATGTTGTCTGAACGATGGCTTATAACAAAATGAATAAAACACGTCACTATGCAGGTAAATTCTAGGCATCCATTTGGTTGAAATGTAAAAATAAACTCACAATTTTAAAAAAAGTTCTTTTTTCAACCAATAATACACTTTCCCAAAAAAATTTTAGGGAGCCGATTCGATCCCAAACATGGCTATAAAATGGTCAACAAAAGGTCACGATCGGGCAGTTAACACCGGGACTGGTATCAGAGAGAATCATTACGCATCACATTTGGAAAAAGATCCAAGACCAGTGACACACTACCAACCTACATCACAATCACCATGCTACACAAAGCCAAGTCCCCGGCATTTTCACCAAAAGATCAAGACCACTGATAGCCTACCAACCCACACCACATCGTCCGTTGTCTCTTGTAACGATACACTTGTCTATTACAATGTGCAAGAGTCCATAAGAGAATATCACTTTAGACCTCGTCCTTGCTTCTTCCTCAGTATCCTGCATGTCTTACTCCTGTGGTTTGTGAGATGGGAGGTTAGTGTCCGTACAACTGCCGTTTGTAGGATGTTGCTTCCACGATTTGTTCAAGACGGCACGCAACATTCTTGTGTAATTCCCATCAAGCTTTTTCTTTATCCATTTTTTAAGCGTCCATGTGGTTCATCCATATAGTAGTATGGATACTTTTACAGCTTGGAAGACATCCCAGTTTATTTTATTAGATAATTAAGACTTTCATATGATCGATAACCAGTCAATATTTTGATTCCATGCCTTCGATAGGTGTATGTTGACATCACTTTCAGTTGAGGGGATGTTGCTGCCGAGGAACTAAAAACCTTGTAGTGGAAAGAAAAAGAAAATAAAAAGAAAATTAAAAAGAAAATCAAAATTCGGGAAATTTATGCAATTTTTATATTTATTTTTAATTTTCTTTTTCTATCCATTACATTTGTTTATTTTAACTGAATTTCTAATTTTAATCGATTTAACATAGAATGCATTCTTGTTGCTCTTTTCGGTATGTGTTAATTAATTCTTTCTGGACTTTCCTAAGTTTCAGCGTATTGGCATTTATTAGATTTCTTTTATTAAGTAAGAATGCTTTTTAAGATAACTCGTTTTTTTCCCCATGGAACTCGACATTTGACTCTTGGTTTGGTTGGTATGTGCTCTGTTGCTGCTTTAATGTGGGTAGTGACAAAGTTTTCTATTTGTCATGCGGAATATGTCTATAATATTAAGTAATTGAAGAAGTCCGAGTCAAGTAAGCTTGCAGAAGCTTTATTTTACTGAGATCTACACAGGGATCGAGTCTGCGAGGAAAATGGCTGCTATAAGAAAGGAAGAAAAAACAAAGGGAAGAAAATCGTTAACTAAAAAGAAATTAAAGAGTTCTTTCGTTATCACTCCATCCTCCGCCACCCAGAAAAGTTCATGGCTGTATGTTCATCTAGGGAGAAAGGTTCCATGGACTCTCAGATGGGTATCTCTGATTGAGTACGTCCTGTTGATGTCTCTGCTCAAGCTGAAGACAGAAGAAAGAGAAAATATAAGTTCAAAGCTGATAGTTTTCAGCTAAATACTGGGGATTTCGATGGATTCTAGTGGAGCGTCGAAGATTCAATGTGTCAGCTTCTTCTGAAGAGGTCCTCTGGGAATTGTCCAAGAGTAGAGAAGAAGGAGAAGGAGGAACTGAATTCTCAGCTGCAGAGTTTTCGAGGGCACTCTGTAGTGGAGGAGTAGTATTAGACTGGATATGGTCATCCAGTTTTTGTTGGTCCACTAGCATAGAATCAAGTTTTGTAGCTAAACTATTCTTTCCATCACCTAACGAAGCTATATGACGCAGGAACATTCTCGTCCATCGTTGAAGCGCACACGAGCATAGTTTGGATTGATTTCAAGAATGTCAACGGTCTCGACCAAGGGCTGATATTTGCTTCCACGTACGTGACGCTTCAGGAGAGCAGATTTAGAGTTTGTTAACCATGTAGGTATGGAATCACCAGAAGCTGATTTCCTTTGGAAATTGAATAGTCGTTCATGGGGAATACAGTAAGTGGAAGTGGAAAGTTATTAGCGAATGCAGTGGAGGGCTACATCTAACACCTTTTCCCAATTAGCAGTAGGGAGATTTTTCGACCTTAGAGCCAAACACACTGTTTGCCAGATGATACTATTGTATCTCTCTATTTGTCCATTGCCTTGAGGATTAAAGGCGGCCGTTCAACTGGTAGTAATGCCTCGAGAATGCAAAAATTCTTTTAGCTCATCTGACATGAAAGCCGTACCACGGTCGGAGTGTACAAAAGAAGGATTTCCAAAAAGAGAAAATAAATTATTCAAATGTTTCCTGACAGTTGCAACCGCAACACTTGGCACAAGGGAAAACAAAAAGAAAACGGGTGTATTCGTCGACCACTGTTAGTAAGAAGCTATTGGGAGAATTTGAAGGTAATGGTCCCTTGTAGTCAACACTTAATTTTTCAAAGGGTTGACTCGCTATTATTTGTGTTTGAGGTACCATTCTAATAAATCTAGGCTTTATCTCAGAGCAGACCTGGCAGGCCCTGACTACCGCTCTTACATCTTATACAGAATACGACAGATTCTTACTTCTGACAAAATGTAGCATTTGAGTTACTCCCGGGTGACATAAATCTCTATGCAATATATGTAACTTGTCTACAGAGATGGTAAAAGAGCAAATTCGGGATAGGGCGTCCGTAACAGCATTTTGTTTTCCTGGACGATAGGCTATGTCATAACTGAAACAGGTAAGTTCTAGTTCTATCTTGTGATCTTCTATTTTTTCTTTTTTTATCTTGCTCTTTTCAAAGCGCCTCTAAAATCGCGTCCGCCTCCTTTTCGATCGATGAGTGCTTTTACCCGGGAAAAGTTAAAGTTCTTGAAAAGAAAGCTACGGGCCGACAGTTTTGACTTAGAGAGGCAACAATAGCATGTTCTGAAGCATCAGTTTCGACCTCAAGCGGGAGAGAATTTTGCAATCTCCTGCTTCAGGTGCTTGAAGGCATCTGTTTGCTCCTTAGTGAAGGGAAAATGTGTAACTCTGGTTAGGGGATGCAATTTTTCAAAAAAGTTTGATATCCACTTAGAATAACGAGAGAACATCTCCATGGCTCGTCGAAGAGAAGGGAGGTCTTGAGGTACTGGCAAGTCTACCAATCCTTTGAGTCAATCTGAGTCGGGTTTTACCAAACCCTTGCTTATCATATACTCGAGTAAGTCTACTGAAGTAAGCGAATAATGACACTTGCTTTTGTTCAACGTCAAACCGTACTTTGTCACGCTAGTCATGAACTCATTCAGAATAAAGTCATGCTCAGCCTGATTTTGTTCACAAATGGTAACAATATCAATATAGGCGTAGATTCCTTTGAGGTCTTCTCGTTTGATGATGTCAGTCTGTCAGCGGGAAGATGAAGCATTTATGCAGACTAACTAGCTAGTTGTGAGGAGTTGAAAGCAAGATCTGCCTTTTTTAAAGACTCCACCGTTCACCAGGAAAGGTGTAAAATTTACAACTTAAATAAGTGAAAGTTAATTGGTTTTCGTGGTAGAAGAGGGTTTTTTTCCGTAGGAAACAGAAAAATTGCTAAGCTCTTCTTCCTCTCTGAGAGTAATTCTTGGGAGACATTTTTTTTTCAAGAAAAAAAGATGAGTGGAAGAAATTTCACGAAAAACGATAAATTCTACAGAGCACCATCCTCAAAATTGTCTTGAAGGACAGTGGAAAAAATTTAATGAAAAGCATTAAATTCCTCCAAGCACCATTCTAAAACTATCCAGAAACCCCGGAGAAAAGTATACAGCTAACTGAAGAGAGAAAAAACTTATACCAGCCTGTGAATATCACCTGCTCTAAATTTGAAACAAAAGAAAGAAAAAAGAAAAGAGAATTTTGAATTTAGACTCTATATTGGTATTTCTGTAACAAATATTGTTTTTAATGAACAACTCTTCTTTGTTTCGGTCCAATGTCGAGTAAGTGCATTTGATTTTCCAATTCTGTCCTTTTGCTTAATATTTTTTGTGTTACATCAAATGTATTGCTTTTTTTCTCAATTATGCACAGCAAAATTTGTACTATGTCGGTGGAAATGTATTTGTTAAATTTATTTCCCTCAAAATACGTAAGTTCTTTATAATGAAATAAGTGTTTGTCTCGGAAATATAGTCGTTTTGTTTTTTGTTTTTTTTTTGTTTGTTGTTTTTTTTGCATGATAATAGTTGAGTTACTCCTCCCCTTCTCCTATTCTTATACATATTTCTTATTACTTTTCTTTCTCTGTGAAGATTCTTGGTTTTTGTTACTGTCTTTGAGAATGTCTATCTTATATAGCAACATTGGATGACATACTTAATGTAATTTCAAAGACAGTATTAACACCTTTCTTTCTCCAGTTGTGGGGGTCAAGTTGTATCACTGCTATTCTACAGCTTTAGCTTCAGCATTAAATAATTCAGAAAGGTTAATATGCCATTAAAACCAAAAAATATCTTTTATTGAAAACCTTTTATTTCTGTCTTATCTTCTCTTATTTATTATTACTTACATAAATATTGTTCCAGCAATATCTACTCAATTTCATATCAGCTCCAATTTATAGAATTTATATAATAATTCTTTGCAAGCAATAATCATCACTAAATTTCAAAGATTCGTCCCTGTGGATTTTTTTTCTTTTGTTAATTTTTAATAAAACAAACATCAACAGTTAACAGAACTATTCATCAAAATGGACTGAAAATTACTTTATTATTTAGATTATATATATGTATATGATTCGAGGAAAAAATCTAAGAGTTAGGAGTCTCCAGCTTGAGTGCTCAATTCCAGCAGTATTTTCCTTTGATCATCTGATGAGTATCAACATAGACCTGAAATAAATTTATAATGACACCAAAGAAATGAATTCTATATATATATTGCTGCCTATTTTGGGATGTTATTTTTCCAATCACATTATTAGTACTCTCCTAAGGAGATGAGCAGTTCTAAAAAGTGCAATTTTTTGTATTTCATATCATCTGGTACTGTCAGGTTATCTTATTAATGTGTTTATCTGTTTCTCTTGATCAGACCCACAGCTCGCTCAATTACTGGTGTAGTTGTACTTTTAAGGTGTCAAATTTTTTCAATTTCTATTTCCAAATTTTTGTATTTAATTATTTTATTATATTCTTTGACTGATATGTTAGCAAAGAAATGAATGATGTTAGATTGAATTATTGGTATTACATAACAATACTTGGAACCATTCAACTGTGTACAAATGAATGAATAATGTTGAATAAAATTATCAATGTTAAATAGCAATACTTGAAGCCATTTAACTGTGTGCAAATAAAACTATTAATGTTAATAATACTTTGAACAACTTCACTGCATGTAAACAAATGATTAACATTAAATAGAATTATTAGAGTTTGATAGCAATACTTGAAACTTTTTAATTGTTTGCAAACAATAGCAATTCTTGAAACCATTTGTGTCCAAACAAATTGACTCTTACTCATTTAAAAATAAAATTACTAACTAATCACTTGCAAATCACACACACACACACACATATATATATATATATTTGATAGAAATATGAGGAAAGTTGGATAAATCAAACACTTAAAACCAACTTAATGGCACAATATTTCATTCTTTTATTTCATAAAGAACTTTCTCAAACTGAAAACCTTAACTGAGTTTTTTCTATTTATAAGCAAATGAGGAACATGATAAAATGATGGAAAGGAAAAAGTTGAAGAGGGTTTAGAGTCAAATGTATCAGGTTTCATTAAAAATTTTCATTTGTATGAAAGTGAAATAATTTTTTGTGAGCTGATGGAGAATAGGGGAAAAGGTAGAGGAGAAAGGGGTTTCTGCATATCCTGTTTTGTCAAAAAACTTTGACTATAATGTGATGTCACAAACATTAGCTATAATGTGATGTCAAGGTGGGAAGAGAGCATAAAGAGGAAAAAGAAAGTGATAAGGTAAGAATCCTCAAAAGTATGGTGGCACAGAGAGGAGAAAATGCTCCCTTTTTTTACCCATTTTCTGTTTTGATATTGTTTTCGTGTATGATGTTCGAAAGGTACGGTAAGATCTGATAAAACCCTGGGCATTGTCTTATATGGTTTGTTTTGAAAATGACTGCAGATTCTAATAGTCTGCAGGATTTTTTGCAATGTATGGGTTTGATTAGAGTGGCTTAGGAAAAATTGAACATGTGGGAGAAAAGGGTGTTTCGATTGTCATTTGTTTTGATTGATCATTTGTATTCATAGATTCTTTTTTCTAGATTGCATTGGGTTTTGCTGATGTAATGTTGGTGGCAATCATTGCATGCGATAGAGTATATGCCTGCATGAGAAGTGGCTTTGTTGCTGGTTTGTTTTGAGACGTTTGTGAGGTTTTTAATGGTTTGTGATGTGGTTTGTATCATTGATATTCTCCACGGTTTCGGTTTGAGAAAGTTCTTGATGAAATAAAAGAACAAAATATTGCACCTCTAAATCGATTTTAAGTGTTTAATTCATCCAACTTTCCCCACATTTCTATCATATTGTCATATTCGCCACAATCTATCATTTCAACATATATATATATATGTATAAGCAGGATTTGTCATGAAATAACCATCAAGGTTTGATATGATATTAAACCAAAGGTCCCAAATAACCTAAACCTGACATTATTATTATTATTATTGTTAACTTTGATTAGTCCAACCAATAGGTTAGTGAGAATTAATGCTGTCTATGGCCAGCAAGATGCATTAGGTTATCCACTCTGTGAGGCTCACTCCTTGTATATATTTTCCTAAATGTTATCAATCAATAAAGTCAGCCAAGTACACTATATACATCAATATAGAGAGTATTTAGAAATTCTTATTTCAAAACTCAAAAACCAGCAGAGAGTATCCAACAAAAAACATTGTAAATAAAAAGAAAACAGATAAGGGAAATTGTCCAGTTAGAATTTTAAAGATATGAAGAAAAAAATCTAACCAAAATAACACTCAGTCAATTTAACAACAGCTATCCAATATATAAATAAATCTTCAAGTTTATTTTAGTTTATTTCAATCAGTCATTTTTTTATAATCTGCTTCAAAAAAACTTCCAACTAGTAAAACAAACGTTAAAATCACGACACTTTCTTTTGATGATGTAGAGTTGATCAGTGCTGATCTACTCTGACTTACAAGCACTTTTATTTTGGATTCATCCCCTGCATAAAAGAAAAGCTTAAGCACTCGGCCTTGATCTTTATTTTAGATAGATATCAATGTGTATATGTCCTGTAAATACATATTTCTCTAAGGGAGCATCTATTGTTTTCTTCTTGTGACAATATGAAAATTCACCTTTACAACACTTGATTAACATCTTCCTTTCAAATTATTTTCAAATTATTGTTCAGTGATATACTTAAACTCATATCCTCATCTTGATTGTTTTTATAGTCACAATGTTTTATTCTTTAGTTTTCTTCAAGAATATTTTGTAATCGGTAACCTTCTATAAATTTCAAACTCTTCATTCAATATTTTACTCCCTTAAAATAGAAAATACTTCTAATTTTTTCTTCTAGGTACAAAGAAAGACTTAAAACTAAATACCTGAAGTCACTTAAATCCAAGGAAATTTCCAAGACTTTAATTGGTAAGAATTGGGTTCTTTTGAAGAGTGGCCTTGATGACTTTCGAGATGGTTTACCTCCTGTGACAGATGGCAGTTTTTTCATTCAAGTAAGATTATTTTCAGATGAATATTAATCAAACTTCATAATACAATCACATCCATGACTCATTTTTATTAGTCCATTCAAAATGGATGCTCTTTCTGATGACAATCATTTCATGTTTAGCCACTTAATTTCCGATCCTGGATAGGCTCACTTTCATGCATTGGCAAAGAAGTCAGCTGTATCTGTCTTTTATACAAATTTAACTTAAAACTTAAAGAACATATAAATAGAAATTAAAATATATTGGCATGAAAGTGATTATTTTTACTAAATTGAGTCAATTATTATTGTAAGAAGAGTGACAACTGGATTCATGCTGTTATATTCACTTTTGGACTAATAAATTGAATAGTACAACTACTGTCCTTTTACAAAGATGGTTTTGGTATCAAATTACCCACAAAGATTGACATGCCATTAAAAACAAACAAACAAAGAAATTGTGTGAGTTAAAAGTTTTGCAATATTTTCGAAACATGAATCACAATTTGGCAGTTTTTGGATACGTTTGCTGATGAAAGTGATGAACTCTACTGGACAGTGAGATACCAAGTTTGTTTGATAGCCTTCAAGTGCTACTCACCAGTTTTGCCTCTCTGACATTTGGAGCATGTGGCCTTTAGAATCCAATGCTTTTAGGTTTACCTGATCATTGAGGTTCCTGCAAGCCAAACAAAATTTCTTGAATCATCTCATTATTGTTCTGTGATCAGCTGCACCTTTACCTTTTGCACAGCAGATGTTTTTGGCTGCTTCTGTCGCAGCGTTTATGGCTGAGTTCAAGCTCGTAAAGCATACATTCTTGAATTAGACTGCATTGGGAAAGGTATGAATCCTCTTATTCTCCCTCCATCTATGGATAGATAGCAGGGCAGACTGAGTTCTTCAGTCTTGGTATTGCAACCAGTCTAGGAGAAGGAAAACTCTAAATCTAAACCTGTTAAAATCTACTTAAAAATTGACCCTGTGTCACATCCGGCCCAGTTGGAGGGGTTGGTAAATACATACGCAGCACATTTATCTGTGCAGCTTTCAAACCACACTCAGAAAGAGGCAATGTACAATATGTCAACACACCAACTACCACAATACTACCAACCATAGTTGCTATCTTCCATGGCTTCTTGAACTGCTTTGGTCACATGGTACATATTCCACTAACTAGCATGTACCAAAATATTGCAAAACTTTTGACTCATCCAAGTAAACTTGAAAATCTCAGTTGAAGAATTCTTTGAGATGAGATTTTGTTTACTCAAAAATCTTTTAAATACAAAATTTCTGCTGCATTGAGAAGTCCTTGTGGCATCATGGCTAAAGTGCTGCACTGCGGCTGCAAAGTAAACAAGTTTGAATTCCAGTCACGCTATTACATTCCCTTTTGGACTAGTACCCTTGGGAAAAGTAGGAACCTTCTAATCTTTTTAGTAATGGATTAAATAGTATCACTGCAATTCTTTTAAAAGGATGTCTTTAGCATTAAATGTGTGTGTCGATGCAAATAGACTGTCACCCGCAGCAAATAAGTTAAATGACATAAAAAGAATCAAGTAACATTTATTAACATTTTTTAAAACAATAAACATCAAATAATTTTTTAAATGTCAGATTAATTATATTGATTTTATTTTATTTTAAATATCTAAATAAAACAAGGATTTTTATCATTTTTAATTTTAATAAGCGTTTTCTTTCATTTTCCCTTTAAGAGGTTTTTTTTTCACAACACATTCAGAGTGTCATTCTACAAAAGTGAGGAAGATTGCGCATCAATAATGATTAAAAGATAAGTTCTCAGCGAGAATTGTATTTACAATCTCTTTGCCGCAAGGAACTCTGATTAAATACATCGACTACTCTAAACAAGTGAGCTACAAAGAGACAGTAGTTCAAATTGCTTTAACCAGGCTTCTCCAAAGCAAAGGAAATAGAGTTTGTATTTTATCAAAAAATTACCTTTCGATTATTACTAGATTGAGTGAAAAGTTTTGAAATGTTTTGTTACATGGTGATTTGTGATGTATATATCATAGGATCAAAGCAGTTCAAGCCATGGAAGGGGTACCTGCCATAGTTGGTAATACCGTGGTAGTTGGTGTGCTGACACATTGTGCAATATTTCACTATGTGTGTGATTTGAAAGCCATAAAGATGAACATGCAATCTAGTCTAATTCAAGAACTTATGCCTTACAAGTTTGATTAATTATGGGCCATAATACTGCCAAAACAATAGAAAATACTTGTTGTGTGAAAAGTAAAGACACAGTTAATCATAGTACAATAAGCAGAAGGTTCAAGAAATTTTGCTCGGGTTGCAAAAACCTGGGCAACATCAGGTAGGCCTAAAGGTTATAATTCTGAGAGCATGCTCCAAGCCTTAGAGACAAATCTGGTGAGTAGCACTCGGAGAGTATCAGGCGAGCTCGGCTTCCAGCATGGTTTGTCACTTTCACAACCTTGGCAAAAGCATCCAGTGTTGCCAAATTGTGTCTCACATTTTCTGAAATATCGGAAAATTATTGACTCGTTTTAGTATTTTCAATCTGCTCCATTTGTCACTGTCACTAATGACCCAAAAGAGTTACAATAGAATAAGCAACTAAAAATTCCAAAGATGAAAGAAAATTCTTGTTAAAATTAATTATAATAATTATATTCGCATTGTATATTTCATAAAAATAGTATAAAAACTTGAGCAAATTCCACAAATTACAATCTCTTTTCTCTATAAAATATTAAACTGTATGTTTTCTATTTATCCAGCATAAAAATATTTTGGGTTCAAATGTCATCCACAAAACACAAAGTGCTAGTTTGAAGGAATTATCTCGAAAGCCACCACGTTTTACCAAAGACCAAATCTGCTACTCAAGGAAATTTCCTCTTGCAGAAGAACGATGGAACAAATTGGAATTACTTGAGTACAGTCTGCTTCAACATCCTTTAGCTTTGTTTCCTCATCTGGAGAAATCTGTCGATCCAGAGGTAGGAATGAATTTCTTGTCAAATTTCTTTTTTTCTCCACAGTTTCAGTCAAAAAAAAGGCACAAAAATGTAACATAATAAGCTCTTCTGTGCATGGGTACATCGATTTAAGTGCCAAAATGCATATGCATGAAGGTCCATGCATGTAAGTGTATGCATGTCTTTATATGTATGTATAGACGTTTGGTTTCTTTGTTAATTTGCATACCAACTTTCATGGGTTATTTCAACTTACAAACAAGCAAGAAAGGAATTTAATGTAAAATTCCCCATCCCCACTTTTTAATAATGTTACATTTGATTGATAAACCTTGTAAAACTGAGAGTTCAGATCATCTATTTTTGTTAAGTTGTCAAAGTTCTTGATGACGTGTCTATTATGAAGATAGTGTGAATTTAGCAAATTATGTATCATAAGAAAACTAAACTTCGTGTTGTTGCAGATGAGTCTTTCAGGTAACAATAATAAATGATTAAAATAAAACAAGCAAACACTAAAACAAATAACAGGAAGTTGAATTGAACAGACATTATCTTATTATGTATTATTTTTAGCAATAAGCAATAATTTACAAAATATGTTTTGTATGAATACTAACTTTTTGTACAAGTAGATCATGTAAATGTTTTTGTTAATTGCTTACTTGCATGTCAGTCCTGAATTCCTTTAAAACTCAATATGGATATTTTTGGTTTAGTTACCGGAGTATCTAAGGTCTTGGTCAGTCCTCTTTTATCAATAGACTTCTGATTAGAGCATGGAATAGCTGGTATTCAGATCCTCTAGATTTTGGCAGTAAAATAGGGAAAAGTTATTTTGGGAAATTGTGGCACAGTGGGCCATTTTCTATTTTCAGATTTGATGAAACATTTGGGTAAGGGACTGTTACATGTCCAAGCATTTAATTTGTTCCCCCAGGAAATCTTTATAATGCTATCTTCACAGATTGGGTTGTTATTCAAGGTTAACACATGGTACAATCATTTCAACTGTACTGTGACCATTATGTTGCTTTCCAAGGAAAAATGTATTTTGCATACAAATATTACAAATGTGGGAGTGATGATGAATTGAACGTTAAGTTTCTCCGGTCTCCACTTCTCAACATTTGGTTGATAAATTACATGAGACCGAAAGTGTACAGCATTAAAAGACTTCAGGCCACTTATTTTTGCTGTTGAAGTTCTTGATATATCTAAATGTTTAACTTACACACTCGAAAAATCTTAGAAAAATATTAGAGAATAAATCCTATCCAACTTGCAATTTAATAATTCGAGATCAGCATTCGAATATACCCTTTTCATAATACTTCTCAAGGGAGATAACTATTAAATGCTAATCATGTTGGCCAGCACTACTTTTAGGGGCGGTGCACATGCTGGTACTGGTATGCAAGTCATTGGTGAGTTTCCTGTTTCACGTTATCTTATGATATGTATAACATGTAGTGTAAAAAGGAAAACACATAAACTCTTTCTATATTGTTTGATATTATTCTTTTTCAAATACTGGGATACAATACAACAGATAGAAATTCTTGGAACTTGATCAAAAATAAAAGCTATGTAAACTAACTTGCTATAAATATGGTACCAATTTGTAGCATACTGGAAAACTTTCTTGCTGATATAACACATCAGATAGTTTGAGGAGCACTGCAGTAGAGTTCTTAGTTTGAAAGCAACAATTTAAATAAATCTAAATAAATTCACTTGAATAGATTCACTTAATTTTAAACAAATTCTGAAATGAATTCAGTGAAATTGTTTTCTTCATTGATAATTATTCTTATTGATTAATTAAAACTTTGTTATTCAAAATTTTTTAAGGTATTTATCGACATTGTAAATATCACAGATCCTGAAATCTACTGTTCAGCAAGTCCCAATCTTTCATCTGGCAGCCTTCCTTTTCCTGCAACAAAATCTGAACAGAAAAAAAAAGGCTCTTATCTGCCAGAAGTTGGCAAACCTCCAAAAATTGTGATAGAATCTGAACCTTCTGAGCACTTTTCCCCCAAAACCAACACACCCCCAATCCTAGAAAAGATTCCTGAGGTAATAGTACACTCTGACGATAAAATGAAAGAAGAAGAAGAAGAAGAAGAAGAGGAAGAAGAAGAAAAGATAGTGGAACAAAGAAATGAAGAATTGAACCCTGGTTTTGTTGAACAAAATTCTATTCCAAGATTTGACTCTGTAGGTGCAATCACAAAGTAAGTTCAATTCTTTTGATCGATACTAGAATTCTTTATTCATTGTCATTGTGTTTATTAAAAACTTACAAAAGATGTTTTGAGAAATTTTTTTCTGTTTTCCAAATTGTTTCATTCAATAAAGTTATTGCAAATAATTATAAATGATTGCATAACTGGAACTGCTTAGAGTGGGGATGTAAGAACAATCACAGTGGAAAAAAGGCAGAAGATAGATTTGATTTAGATGATAAACCCATGAAATTGTGCTGCTTGGATGAAGAAGGCATCTGATATATGTATGATATGTTTATATGTGTGCACATGTATATGTATGTGTAGATGTGCATTCGTGTACACACATGTGTGCCTATACATATGTATATATGAATATATGTGTGCACATGTATGTGCATGTGTGTATGTGTACATATGTATGTTGCATATGTATACGTAGGTGCATACTTGCATGTGTATACACATGTGTGTATGCATATGGATATATGTATGTGTGTGTATGTATGTGTGTATATATATGTCTGTGTATATGTAAATGTATGTGTGTGTGCATGTGTATACACATACGCAAGTGTATGTGCATGCAGGTGTAAGCATATAAGTATATGAGTTCATGCATGTCTGTGTATGAATATGCATGTATATGTATATGTATGTGTATGTATACATGTGCATGTTTGACTCAATTATAATTTGCTTTTCTTACTTCCTTTACATACGTATATATATATATATATACATTTTTTTATCTTCAAAAGGGATGGAGAGTTAATTCGAAATCCGTATCGTTGGTTGGCAAAAACACAAGATAAAAAAGATAAAAAAAGAAAAGATCGAAAATCAAACCAACAAGTAAGAAGTGAATTTTTTCAAAAACTCAACAAAAAAAAAAATGTCTTTCCCATTTGTTTATCACTAAATATTTTAATTAGATTTATTACGAAATATTAAACAAATTTTTCTTATTGAAATGGTTTTAAGATAATTTCTTCCTTAAAGTTATTAAGGCTCTTAATATATTTACACATTGTACATTTTTTCTGTATGAATGCAATTTAAAATTCAGAAAAAAAATATTGAAAAACTTTAATTGTTTTTTCTGAGTTTGGTCTAATGAGTAGAGTGTTCGCCAATGGTCCAGGAGACCAGGGTTCAATCCCAGGTCAAGTCATACCAAAGACTTGATGCCACTTTGCTTAGTACTCAGCATTTTAAGGTAAGGATCAAGGGTAAAGTGGAGCAATCCAGGGAATGGAGTAGCACCCTCCCCTACGCCACGGTGTCGTAGCTATTGAAAAGAGAGCCTTCGGGTCACCCTCAACTATGGTCACTAACTATATTCAGTATAGGAATTTATTATTTACACTGAACATTCAGTTTTGTTGAGTGCACAATTTGTAGATACTGATTTGGCACAGAGAGATGATGAGAGCAACTGTGAAGATGTAATTTATTAAGCATTTTGCTTAGATGTGGCAAAAGGCCAAATGAATGGGGAACTCAGTGAGACTCAAATTCACTTGTGTAAGTTTTCCAGTCAAGCTTGCTAACCCTCACACTACCTGAGATGCCTGGGCAACTATGAAGATCACTCGCCATGATCTGTGAGATTGAGTTATACTAATGGCAGCCATCTTTGATGTCTGCTGACATCAAAACCCAACTAGCCAATCACAGTCAACAAGCTGAAACCTATAAATGTTGCATGGTTTTATGGTTGACTTTTTGATGCAATAGGGAAATGAATTTTACTTATAAGAAGCAGCATTTTCATTTTTATTCAATGAGCGGCACTTAACATGTGTAAGCCTCTGTTCATCATTACTCAGTAACCTGCACACATTTCAATTAAAATCCATAATATGAATAAATTATAAGAAATTAATTTGATCATCACAAAAAAGAATCAATTTTTTTAAATTTTATTTTCAAAATTTCATGGGTTCCAAGATTAATTTTCATTTTGAACAGGACAATTTTATGAAGGAAATACTGAATGATTATATATATGTATATATAATCATTTAATATTTTCATGGTGATTGTCAGTGTCTCACCTATGTGATCATCAGACCAAGGATGATCACATCAGGCCAATTATCTGATTAATACACAGATGAGAAACTTACAATCACCAAACACTTTTGACTCAAAGTCTATGCTGTCCAAATTTAAATATAAGTGGAGGATAAAGAAAGAAAAAATAAATAACAAAAATCTGATCTACAAGTTTTATTTCTTTAAAATCTTTCCTTGTTAGTAAAGATAACGTTAGCCACAGCATAGATATTAATGAAGTATAGCAGTAATGGTTAGCCAAAAATTAAGGGACATATTTTTGTGTGTGTGTGATAATTCTTTTGTGTATGTCACTATGTGAGAGAGAAAAAGTAATTATGCCATAAAGAATATGTAAATGAACTGCAGCTGATAACACAAATATAAATCGAAACAACATTCATTTAATTTAAGAAAATTAAGAATTGAATAAAAATGCATTCTTGAAAGAAAAGAATATAGATTTTCACTCCAAAAGAAATAAACTAAAAGGTATTTGACTAAGTAATAATTATTGTTTGATTAAGTATTAAAAAAATCATACTGAAGAAATGTTTGTTTCTTTGCTTATTTATACTATCAGATAAGCTCAAAATTAGCTTTAAAAAAGTGGATAATTCATTAATGAATCTAATTGGCAAAGAAATTGTATTTTTAATATTTTTGGAGGGAAAATATTTTTAAAATCATTTTGAGTTTAAGATCCATCAAATTTTTTGCAGCAAGTCAAATATTGTCTTCTGTGAAGTATCTCAAAATTTAAAAACTAGTGTGAATGTGTGAACTAGTAAATAAATGTAAAAATACACATATGAAAATTACAGCTTCTCAATCATATTTTTTGCATAAAAATTAACCCTTTTTTTTAGTATGGAAATCAGTTGAGTTCCCATTTATGTATGTATGTATGCATGTATTTTTGAAGACTTTGTGCAGAAGTTTATTACTTACACTAAATATTCAATTATGTTGAATTTGCATATTCCTCTTTGTAGGGATTAATAAAACTTAGTCCAACACAGTCCCAATGAGACAAGCTGTGAAGATCACTAGCAATGGCCTGTGAGATTAGTTCTGATTGATTCCAAGTTCATTTTTTGAAGAACTGAATTTCTCATTTATGTCTGAGATAATGCTAACACATTTTTATTCTACAGCCTTCTTCAGATGTATTTTCTGTATGGAAAGAGAGGGTCTCTTTTTCTTACTGTGATATAAAATAAAATGGTAGTAAATGAAATATTTAAAAAATTTTGAAATATTTTAACAGTAACCCTTATCTGTTATCTGATATTTTCAGTTACATATTAGTTCACATCACATTCAGGGGAGTCAGGGGAAAGCCTTACCTCCACTCATTTTGTTGATGGAGCCTAAAATGGTTAAAATGTTTAGACAAAGGATTCAATTGACTGAAGAATAAAACAAGAAATGTTAATGACTCGTCAATGATTGACAAAAAATTTGACTGATTCCATAATGAAATATTTTGTCTTTTTTCTAAAAAGGAGGATCATGTAAAAAAAGTGACAAAGGAATTCACTGAATGGGTTTCAAGTCTTGGAGGTGAAAGTAACATTGATGAATCTACAATTACATCTTTATTCACAAAAAGTTATGAAAGCAAACCGGCTTTGTCAATTCCTATTGAAATTGTAGAACTATCAAATGTACCACAAGAATTGCACATGACAACCAACATTTATCAACCAACAAATCAGTTTATGGCAAATATTCCTTCTAATGAAGAAACAAGGCCACCATGGGTAAGCAATTTTTTTTTAAATACAATTAATCATCCATTTTGTAAACCATTTTGGTTCCATAGATGTTGCAAAGAATAAGAAAATGCTTAAGTTATGAACAAGACACACTGAAAGCGCTAGTTCCCATCAGATAGTCAAAATTAAGTTGTAATAAATCTGTTCAGTGCTCAGATGGATGATCATTTAGGAACAGAAGGTTCTGGAAGCAACTTGAGGCCTGTATTCTAGACTAAACAATGTTCAGTAAATACTAACCAATAAAAATTTATGGCTGTATGAGGAGTACCAGTAGTATGATGGCTACCATGCCAGACTGCTGCATTATAGTGAGTTCAAACTCTAGTCATGCTATTATGTTTGCTTTGGGACTAATGCCCCATAAGAAAACGCATGAACCCTCTTATCCCTCCCAGTAATGGGTTTAATAGTACTACTGTTGTTCTTCTACAAGGATGGCTTTGGCATTAAATGACCCACAAAGGTTGATATGCCATTAGACAAAGAAACCAAACCAAAGTTAATGGTTGTATGTCATCAGTCTTGTTAGACTCCTGTCATATCTCAAAGTCATAATGGATTTGTTCCTGTGAAATATAATAATAGAGCTGATAAAACAATAAAAGGGTGGATAGCAATGAAGAAGGGTCATTTAGTCTTATGGCTCATGAACCTTTATGAGTTATTTCATGTCAAGTCTTATATATATATATATATATATATATATATATATATATAAGTGAATAATTTATAAGTTAGTTTATTTCAAAATGAGCTAGAGTTCATTTTTTACACACAGTTCAATGGTTTCAAGTATTGCTATATACCACTAATAATTCTATTTAATAATTCAAATGATTTAATTCAATATTAATCAATTGTTAAATGGTTTCAAGTATCACTATTTCTGTGCAATTAACTCTCCACCACAAACTTCTAGGACCTTTAAAAACGAAATGATGACTTATTTGCTGCAGGCATCAAGATATGTGGAAAAATCAAAGTTATGGAGACTTCTCTTTTATGAGAGCTAAAGTTGATATCTAACCACTTCCCTTCAATAATATGTGACATGTGATGTTTGTTAAATGAGGAAACATAGACAAAAATTGCAAAGTCATAGTGTTATGCAGATGCCAAACACCCTCACCCTACCCCCTTTCTTGGAATTAGAATCCCTAAGGACCAAGCACATCTTACTTTTCCCTACATTCTGCCTGAAAACAACAAAACAACGGCAAAAGATGAACAAATATAACACTTTGATCCAAGCTCAAAAAAACAGTGTTAAAATTGATAGCTAAAGTCTCTAGTTTTATTGACACCTGCCAACAAATCTTTAAAAAAACATTTAAAAACCGTCTTCTCCAGTGAGTTAAAGAAAGAATGATTTAGCGAATGAGTGGTTTAAAGTTATGCAAGGTTTATATTAAGATTAGAGTAGAAATGTTCAAAAGATACAGTCAAGTTATATAGAGAGAATGTTTAAAAACAAATAAAAAAAGAAGAGATAAAAATGAGAGAGAGAGAGAGAGAGAGGTGGAGAAGGAAATTAAGCAAAAAGAAAAGGAATGAATATTTTACCAAAACTTAAAAATTGATGGGATTATAATTTTGTTCAATTAAATAAATCTACAAGTATATCATGGTTTTTAGTCTCTAAAAGAATCATTGACAAGAAATTCAAACATACCCATGGATTTTTTTCGTGGGTTATAACTAGTTTGACATTTTTCAACCCCTTCCTTCACTTAAAGGCTACAAGCTTCATTGGGAACTGGCCTCTCAAGGAAGTCATTGTTGTACGATTTCTTCTATAAAGCTTATTGCTTTGAATATTTCTACGGAAATCAACCATAGCAAAATGATGAAACAATCAATGTTATTATAGAATGTGGTCAACCTCAGTATTTGAGGTTTACCATATTTTTGTTGAGTTTTCCAGTGAATCATTGTGTCAGTATGAGGAGTAATTTTTTTAATTAGTGAACTTTTTCTATTGGATTAAACAAAATGATCGATCGCATACTACAATAGCACCAAATAATCTTCAAATTGAATAAAAGAAATAGAAATAAGAAAAGTGTGATTCCTTCCAAATAAAATCAGAATTGAGACTCAGTGGTTGTATTTTTTCAGACAATGTCTCAAGAAAAGTGCCCTGAAAGACCTAAATTTGGTGCATGGTATATTCCTGCTAAATTATGGAAGAAAGAGACAGTTCAAGATCAAATGAAAGATCCCAAAGAAATGGATGATGCACAACTGTCAGAAAAGAAGAAAATGAGTTTAGCATTGGTAAGGAAATTTCTTTTCTTGAAATTTTTTTTTCTTTATTTAGAATTACAAAATTACTAAAATTCATATTTTATAAAAATGGCCCAGTTGGAATGGAAATAGTTTTATTCTCCAAGTTTATGTATTTTAATAGTATTGTGCTAACAAAAATATCTCAATAATGAGCTATTTTTTGTTTCAATGTGTTACAAATGCAAACATACAAAAATCCAATTATTAATTTTAAAATGTTCATCTTTATCAAATCATTTGTTATTTTTGATTATTTCAGAACTCAAAACTTTCCTTACTCCATTGTTCACGAGCATTTTTGGCTTGGGTAGAAAAAAAAGGGAACAGAAAACCAGAGGTGAATTGACTTTTTTTTAAAATTATTTTATGAACAATTGTTTTGGAGGTTGTTTTGTTTTAAAATTTTTCTTATAATTTACACAATTCAACTTTTCTTCTTACATTTTCATAAATTATAGAAGAAATATTTTGTTTTATACAAATTTCCTTAACTTAGAGATAAGCAATAATTAAACAATCTTAAAAAACAGTGTACATATAAAGAGAAAAAAATATAAAGATGTGTATCTACACATGTACATGTACCAACTCGTGTGTGTATGTGTGTGTATAAACATAAAATATTCAAATCAAAATATTCAAATGATATATTCTTTACATTTAACATGACTTTTTGTAAACTTTCTAATATTAATATAGGCAAGTATTTTCTTAAATTAATAGATTGGCATTTCAACAAGGACAACCCATTGAATAAAATTTTTAATTGGAACACAATAAAAATTACTTACTCTTGCACGAATAATATATCTAAAATAATTTATGATTATAACAAGAATTTAATAGAAAAATCACTTATAGGTAATCAGCCCACAAATGAATTACTTAGTAGAAGATTGTCCCATGGGAGGAATATGTATTTTCGAGAAAGTGGTCTACCAAGCAACTGTTTTTCCCGACAGAGACTAGCAAGGAGGAGATGGTTTGTATGGGAATCTCAACTGGAAATTGGAAACAGATATTCTATAATCATAGACACTCTTTTTCCAACCCTTTACTTAAAAACTGAAAAGCTCTATTGAGGTGGTTTGGGAATTTGAGAAATAGGGGGCTAACTCCACAAATTAAACGGAGATTTATTGAAAAATCTTCTACTCCTCGAAGCTTCAATACTAGATGTAACCTTTGCCCGGAGGAAAAAAAAAATCATCATTCAATACAAATTTACTTGCCAACAATTGAATAAATGTAATGAACTCATATTTAAATGCTGCTATATAAATAGATTTAAACTCATATGAAAAAAGTTAATAATAGAAAAATTGATAGTAGTAACAATAAGTAAGTAAAGTTGGCGACTTTAGTCGAAAGTGACCCAAAGGCTCCCTTTTCAAAGCTACTACACCGAGGTGTACGGGAGGGTACTACTCCTTCCCCTGGATTGCTCTATTTACCCTTGATCCATATCTTACAATGCTGAGTGTTAAGCAAGGTGGCATCAAGTACCATTTTTTGAGTCTTTGGTATGACTCGACCTGGGATTGAAACCTGGTCTCGCAGACCATTGACGAACACTCTACCCGAATAGTAATAGTATTACTATTGATATTATTGGTAATGTTTATTATGATAATGATAATGATAGATTAGCCATAATTGTAATAATGGTTACTTTAAACTATTAATAATAAAATTATATAAAATAATTAATTATTATGTGTTGGTCGACTTATATACATAAGCGGCCCAATATTGGTAATGCCTTAAGGGGCCTTTTTACTGGAACACAATCAGAAAAAGATGGCAGCAAGGAAGCACGTGTGTTGTCTCACATGAGTCTTGGAGTTATTTCTACAAAACATGGTGTCAGAAGGACGAATTTGACAATAATCTGAGTGAGTACTACTTTGTTTAAAACATCAAAAGATGATGTCAATCAACCCACCCCAAAGTTTTGACTGGACAGTAAGAAATTTGCATAAAGCCTTTAACGAGTGGCTTGAAGAAGTGAATCTTTTTTTTGAATTCCAGAAATTTGAAAGCGAGGATAGAGATAATACCACTAAAGCTACAAATGTTGAAAAGAAAAAAAGAAGTTTGTTTATTTACCTTTTATGAAAAAAGGGTCGACAAATATACAAAACCCTAACAATTAAAAATGCAAAAGGAGAAACGATTGAAAATGATGACGAAAAAAAACTCGAAATGGTTATCGAAGCATTCAAGGACTACTGCAAACCCATGAAAACATTGACTGTAGACAGAGTGGAATTCCTACGGAAAGAACAAAGTAAAGATGAAAGCTTTGAGGACTATTTGTTAAATTTGAAATCGAGTTCTAAAGATTGTGAATGGAATAACGTCACTGAGAACGATATGATAAAATTACAAATAATAAAAGGAATACGCGATAAAAAAAAACGCGCGAAATTCTCCTGAGGGAAGCAGATTTAACCCTGACACAGTGTATTGACCGATGCAGAGCTGCAGAACAAAGTAAAATCCAGTCGCAAAAAATTGAAAAATACGAAAAATTAAATGTCGATGACGACACATACGAGAAAGACATCAATGCGACTGGAAGAAAAAAACAATATGATTGCATTTATTGTCAGAGAAGCCATGTAAAAGTAACCAGAAACTGTCCAGCTTATGGTCAGGAATGTTTTAGATGCAAAAGAAAAAACCATTTCGCCAAATCAAAAATTTGCAAAGGTAACGAGAGCGAGAAAAAAGTTAACGAATGTTTTCACGTTGTAGGGGAGACAATTCACAAAGTTCATGCGAATTTAAAATTAAACGGGAAGCCCATCAAATTCATGATAGATTCTGGAGCAACTGTAAATGTAATTCCTGCAACATTCGTTAAGGACAACAAGATGGAGCACTTACTAAAAAAAGGTAAGAAACTTGATATTACTGTATACGGAGGGAAAAAGGTCAGAACCGAAGGAACAATGAGGGTAGAACTTATCAACCCTGTCAACAGAAGAAAAGTGACAGCCTCAGTCATGGTTGTAAATGAGAAAGTACAACCAATTTTAAGTCACAGTCTTTGCCAAAAGCTAAATTTAATACAGTTCAACCTAGATCAGTTTGACTCGACAGTTTCAGCTGTAGAATGCGATGACCTCAAAGAACAAGCCCTGAAAAACATCAGAAAACTAGACATTGATGATTCCATCAAAGGGATTCTACTAGAATTCCCAGACGTTTTTGAAGAGAGAGTTGGTGAATTTGAAGGCGAACTAACACTCCAAACAGAGCCAGGCACAGTTCCTACACAACAACCCATAAGAGGTGTCCCATTTGCACTGGAAAAACAATTTAAGCAAGAACTAGAAAAAATGATGAGGGACAATATAATTGAGAAACTGGAAGGACCTAGCTCATGGCTCAACAGCTATGTGATTGAAAGAAAACGCAGCGGAAAACTTCGGATATGTTTAGACCCCAAACCATTAAACAAGGCACTGATCAACAACTACCACTGCCAGGTACCAAGCTTGGAATCCATCACACACAGGTTTGCAAATAAAAACGCAATAAAATTTAGTAAATTGGACGTAAGAAGTGGATACTGGCATTGCAAGTTGAATGACAAGGCAAGAGAACTGACCGCCTTCGGAACACCTCAGGGCAATTATCGATACAAAAGATTACCCATGGGTATCACACCAGCCAGCAAAGCATTCCAAACAAAAATGATCGAACAGTTCCAAGGGATAAACGGGGTTAGCATTATTCAAGATGACTGTCTGGTTGAAGGGTTTGGAAACAACTCAGACCAAGCCATCAATAACCACAACCAGAACCTGCGGGCATATTTGCAGAGATGCAGAGAAAGAAACATAAAAATTAACCTCGACAAATGCAAATTCCTCACAGAGGAAGTCACTTACATGGGTTATACACTGACTAACACAGGCTTGAAGCCTGATAAAGAAAAAATACGGGCAATCATAGAGTTCCCAGCACCTCGCGATTTGCATAATCTAAGACGCTTCCTAGGAATGGTTAAATACCTCTCGAAATTTGATCACAAACTGACGACAAAATGTGAACCTCTAAACAGGCGGAAGGACTAGATTTTCCAATGGGCGGAGGTACAACAAAAAGCATTCGAAGACATAAAGAAAGCTATAGCAAACACACCTATCTTGGCTTACTATGACTTAGAAAAGCCAGTCACGATACAGACTGACATGTCTGATGTAGGTGTGGGAGCTGTCCTCCTACAGAATGGAAAACCAGTATCATACGCATCAAAGGTGTGGAACGACTATGAAAAGAACTACGCACCAATTGAAAAAGAGATGAGAGCCGTTGTGTTTGGACTACACAAGTTTAGTGACTATTGTTACGGAAGACATGTGACAATAGAGTCGGACCACAAACCATTAGAAGCAATCAGCAACAAGCCTCTAAGTGAAGTACCAAAAAGACTGTTAAGAATGGTGCTTTCAATACAAAAGTTTGACTACAAAATAACATACAAAAAGGGTAGTGACATAATCATTGCTGATGCTCTTTCGCGAGCCCCAGTAGTGGATGACAATTTCCATTTTAATTTCAGTGAAGTGAATCTATTAGAATTTCTTGCTGTAAGTGAACAGACCAGAGACAGGCTAGTCAGTTCCACCAAAGAAGATAAGGATCTACAGAAGCTCATAAAACTAATTAAACAAGGCTTCCCAATGCAATATAAAGTCCTTGAACCTCAGTTGAAGCACCTGTATAAATTCAGAGACTACCTATCAACAAAGGATGATCTAATATTTTATAAAGACAGAGTCTTTGTACCAGCCTCAATGAGAAACGACATGAAGAAGAAGGCACACACAAGCCATTTAGCAGTTGAAAGTAACATGAGACGCGCCCTAGACACAATCTTCTGGCCAGGAATGAGGCGCGAACTACAGGAATGTTATATCAACTGTAAACAGTGTAGCAGATATTCTACAAGAAATAGCAAAGAGACACTAATCACAAGACCAGTGCCGGAATACCCATTCCAACGTATTGGCCTCGATACCATGACACTGGATGGAAGGAAATACCTAGTCTGTGTGGATTATTTCTCCAATTACACCTTGGTTGATCGACTTCACGGAGCATCATCATGGTGCACAATCAAGCTGATAAGAAAACACTTCATGAGATATGGCATCCCAGAAGAAGTTGTAAGTGATGGGGGCCCTGAATTTGATAACAAAATGATGAGAGAATTGGCCCATAAATACGGATTTAGATGGAATCCCTGCTCACCAGAGATGCCAAACTCCAATGGACTGGCAGAATCAGCTGTAAAACAAATAAAAAGCATCATAAAAAAATGTAATAATGAAAACAGCGATCCTTGTCTGGCTATACTAGAATTCACCAACACACCATCAAAATCCATAGGAATGTCCCCAGCACAGAGATTCTTTGGAAGACAATTGAGAAGTGTACTGCCTACGATGAAGAAATTTCTATCCCCATTTAATGTGGAAGAAGCAAAAACTAAAATACAAAAGGCAAAACAGCATCAAAAGAAATACTATGACAAAAATGCCCATGGCCTGATAGAATTAAAAGAAGGTGACCAGGTGACTGTGCAGCCATATGGCAGGAGCCAATATTGGAAAAAGGCAGTTGTCATAGAAAAGTTTGAATACCGACAATACATGATCGAACTGGAAAATGGGAAAAGACTAGTGAGAAATAGGAGACACCTAAGACTCACAACTAAACCAAAACATAGCAACATGACGAAAACAAACCACAAACAAGATATCACCAGCAATGACAGTGAACAAAACATCGAACAGCAACAACCAGACATGGCTGAAAGACAACCACGTCTGAAGAGAGTCAACGCAGGCAAGACACCCAACCGATATGGTGAATGGCAACTCACATAAAATGAACACTTCAGACTTTTGTATGTGTGGGGGATGTTGGTCGACTTATATACATAAGCGGCCCAATATTGGTAATGCCTTAAGGGGCCTTTTTACTGGAACACAATCAGAAAAAGATGGCAGCAATAAAGCACGTGTGTTGTCACACATGAGTCTTTGAGTTATTTCTACAAAACATTGTGATGATATCAATGATAGTAACAGTAATTAGAATGGCAATATTCAGAATAAACATATAAGAATATGAAGAAATTAAAGGCTATGGTAAACTTTTACCCTTTAACCCATCGGATTTTAGCAAAAACTAAAAATCAGATTCAATTTTTTTGGCAAATACATGTAAACAGCCTGAAAAATATCTGCAAAGAAGAAATTTTGAAGAAAACTTCAATATTTTAAAATTGGGGGAGGTACTTTGTTATAAAGATTTAACGTAAAATGACCACCCACTTCAGGACCAGCAAGTATTACTGACGACCAGAGATATCAACATAAGGACGAGTAACCATTTTTTTTTTCATTTTTTGTAGGGAAATCAGATGGAGAGGGTGGGGGTGTTAACTAAGCTTATTTGGGGGCGGGGATTTTTTTTTGCAATAAAATAAAAAGATAATGTGTTAAAGAAAAAAAATGGGGGCAGTTAAAGTTTTGAAAACTTAAAATAAAAAAGTGCCCACAATTCAGCAAAAAAGAAAATAAGACATACAATGTGGTGAGGGGGCACTAACTTTGGCCCATTTTTTTTTTTTTTTTAACTTTGTATTTACTTTTCTTACAGGCACAACTTCAGAGGATTTTTTTTTAAATGAAATATTCCTTTTTATCCAATTATTTCTTTTTCCTTTTCTGCTTTTGGTCATATTTTTAGGAGGAGGCGGGGTTACATAATTATTTTATTTATTTATCCTAATTTTTTTCCTGCTTTGCGCGTACATGAGCGTTTTGTAGGAGTTTTTGGTGCCATTCTTGATTCATTTTTTCCAGAGTTTCTCTGACGAGGAAATTGCATCATTTCCTATAGGGTCAATATTTGGATTTAGTTGAACCAAGATGTCTTGTCAATCAGGTTCCTTCATTTATTACATTTGTATAGTCCATTTTTTTTTAAAACGATCAGAAAATGTTGGATGAACGTGGTTGTTTGTGAATTGTTGTTTGATGTGTCGTGTCCGTCAAAAATAATTACAAACTTACTGTTATGTGACTGGCGGGGGACGTAAGTGCATTGATATCTGTAGATGTGAAAACTGCCAGCCTGGTATACCATGAAGACTTGCGTCGCGTGTGCATTTGAATCAGATTAAGTATGTCACAGGTGAATGCATGTAAGTCGTGTTTCACGTCGAAACGGTTAACATGGAATTGAGGTACTTAGCAGTTGGTTATGGGTGTTTTTTCCAATGTATCCGGTTTTAGCGTTGAATGTAGGTCTGGATTGAAAACGCGTCGGATTTCTTTGGTTGTTCGACACAATTGCACAGCTATTAGTTGCCCTGTCTCTTGAGAAAATTCTAGTTGAGTTAAATGCTGGTTGATGAAGTATCACGATCTTAGGTTGAAAAGAGTTTCTTTCAGAACTTTTATAGCCGCACGTCTGAGTATTAATGTCGATTTTCGAAGGTTTGTTTGCCTTCGTTTTCATTAAATCGAACTTTCAGATATCTTAGTAGTTCTTGTAATTCTTTTAAAATACGTCTGTGGGTTGGTGCTCGTTGAACACCTGTGAGCCGATAGTGGTTGGATTTATATTTGGCATGTTTTCTTTGGTGTTTTTGGCTTCTCCTCTCTAAACACCTAACGACATCTTGCCGAATTATGATTAAGACAGTAAGTGGCTGTCCAGTGAATTGAGTTAGAATTTTGTTGTTCTTGCGTTGTTGTGAAAATGTCAGTATATATTTCGCTGGTGAAAGATACAATGTGGTTGTAATTTTCATTGTTGAAATTCATCTGTGCACCGTCCACTGACAAGTGTAAACTCTAATTGTAATTGTCCTGGGGTAGATTTGTTTGTTGGTTTGCTTGTTTAGATTTTGTGGCATATCAAACTTTGTGGGTTATCTAATGCCACATCCATTTTTAAACAAATAGCAGTTCTATTTCAAACAATTCAGTTTAACATAAGTACACAGCTTTCAGTTTATTCAAACAGTTTTATTTCAAAGAATTCAGTTTCTAATAAGTATAATTTTTTGTTTACACACAGTTTAATGTCAAAACAGTTCTGTTATGAGAAATGTGCTCAATTCAAAAAATATGCTAGGTTTTAGGTCATAAGTTATAATAGCCAACACAGGAAATGTTAACAAATTTATCCAAATGAAGGTTGCTATAAAGTACGACTCTACCCAAATAAAGTAAACTTTACCCTTGCCCAGCCCAAGAAATTATCTAGCAGAAACTGTCAGGCCTAGTAAGGGAGAGAGAGAAAGGTCTAAAAACAAAGGAGATAAGAAGGGGGAAAGGGAAGCTTACTTTTGTTGCCTGAAAGAGAAGCGTGTCTATATTTCTTAAAAACAAAAAACAACCAGGTCTCACAAATTTATTTATTTCAAGAGAAATAAACTTTACAAAATCCGGCTTTGCATATTTTTCCCAATGCTTTTCGAAAACACTGAATTTAAGGTAACAAAAATAACATACATTCGAGCAACGACAATATTATAACCAAAAAAAGAAGGGCATAAAGAAATATAACGACTGACTTGCTCGAAGCCATGCCGTCAACTACTTACTATCAGTTTAACATTTGTTAATGATAAAATACTATTCTTTAGTATTTTATATCAAAGTTCATTTAGAAGCCAACTTTTAGGGTTTATTCTTCCTCTCGGCGTCTCCTTGTGTAGAATCAACCTGGACAATTGTGTTCTTCTAGTTTAGACTTGTTGAAAACGAAGTTTACTATTTCTTTTAGTGAACTTTGAATAGACCACGGCTTCCTCCTCTTAGAGATGTATATCTTTCTGTTTAAACTCAAATTTTCTTTTGTTGAGTTTACGGAGGCTTTTACCACATCTTCTGACCCAAGCCAACTTTTCTCTTGTCGGCAAAAATTCCAATAATACCGCCTCCAGACCTTAGACTCAACTTTCTTTTGAAGGGGAAAGCATACCAAAACCACAAATAGCCGGCAATGGGCTTATTATTTCAACAAGTAACAATAAGGAAAAGAGGCCCAGTCTATTTTGCTCAAGCCAACTTGCTTGAGAAAAACTGCCTAAAGTCGAACGTGAATAAACAAGAGCTCATAAAGCAAAAAAGAGAAAGCTTTGCAGAGCCTTCTGTTCGTGCTAAAAAAAACAAATTTAAATAACAGTTGGGGCGAGGGCTAACGACACTAGTTCAAAACAGCAAATCATATTCGAGCAGACATTAACTGCCGAATTTCCAACACAATTTCAAACAATTCAGTTTAGCATACAAAAACAGTTCCATTTCACATAATTCACTTTAGCATAAATACGCAGTTTAAATGTCAAAACAGTTCTATTTCGAGCAATTCAGTTTAGCATAAGTACGCAGTTTAAATATTAAAACAGCTGTATTTTAAACAATACATTTTCGCATAAGTACGCAGTTTAAGTGAAGTACGCAGTTTAAATGTCAAAATAGTTCTATTTCAAGCAATTCGATTTAGCATAAATAGTCAGTTTATTTCTATTTGACCCATAGATAGGACCTCTCAGGTGCTACTAATCCGGGTCAGAGTGAACCTGGGAGCGATGGCAATGAAGGAGTACTCTGCATTCCCCAAAGCTCCCGCATTACTGAAACTTGACCATTAGATTGTTTAGTGAAATATACAGGACATTCGTTGGGCAGGTTTTACCCCTCTGCAGAGATGCAGTCGGTGTATTCTACAGCCTCAGGCGACTGGGCAACCAGGGGTAGAGGAAAGTCTTGCCGTACCAGTAGCAGTGGGATGGGAAGTGATGAAAAGGAACAAGCCGAAATAAGAGGTTATTTTCTCATGTAGGGATGAGGTAAAAACGTCTCGTGTTAATCAAGTAGAAGTAACAGTAGCATCAATAGTTGCCTCTCCACGTGTGTCGAAATAAATTTTGTATTGTTTCAGAGTACGAATATTTTGCTTGAAGCTTTGTTTTTTCGTCGGAAATTTGCGTGTGTAATTACTATTGTGTAGAAGAATTTGTATATTTTAGAATGGGTTGTTTAATTTGTGGAAGAATTTGTATGCGTTTATTTGTCGAATTGTAGTTTTGAAAGCTTGTTGATATCGTCGCCGTTGTAAGTTCTGTGTTGTTATTATTTATTTCTTCCGTCTAAGCGTTGTAGAAATAATAATTTTGTGTTATTTTTTAAATGAGTGAATGTTCATTCAAAAGTTTTTCCGTGTGCTCAGAAAAATTGAATGTCTATTTCACATCGTCGGGTCACCATTTTGTGGTGGTACCGTTGCGGGGTCGACGTTCTTATCGGCTCCGCAAATGTTTTTTAGTTAAAGCGTGCGAGTATTGACAGCCAAAGACAATGAAGGAAACAAAGGCGAGATAACAGATACAACAAAATTGACGATTTATTGTCAGAATTACAAACGTGTGTAAAGTTCGTGGTAGTGGTATTTGGTCTCCAGCTGGTATGATCAAGTCGTAGATGCCGCTGGACGATCGTTGCGAGAAGCTGAGATCAGTCGAGTCGTAGGATGCAGCTGGACGATCGTTGCGGGAAGCTGAGGTCGGTTTGAATGCAGCTGGGTGATCGTTGCGGAAAGCTGAGGTCGGTCGAGATTGGTAAATCGACGTCCCGGTTTTGACAGTACGTTGGGTTAACCGGAGGTGTGTCGAAGTAGTTGCTAACCTGCACAGTGAGTCGTACGTAGGCTAGGTGCTGCAATGCAGGGCAGTCTGTACGGCGTGTCGTACGTGGACTGGATGCTGCATTGCAGGAGCGTCGTGGTCGAAGTCGGTGTTGACAGCTTGGTAGCGTATAGTTGAGCGAGCGTGGTTGCTAAGACTTAATCGCGTCTTAGTACTGCGGACCGAGTGAACGGACGGGGATATGGTGGCTAAGGTTTGCCAGGCCTTAGCATCTACGAGGCCGAGGGAGCGAACTGGTAAAGCTAGGGCTTTGTCATGCCCCTAGCTGTGTGGACGTCTTGGAGACGATGGTTATTGCTTTGCCATGTCAAAGCTGAGCGGGCGTATCGAGATAGTAGCTATGGCTTTGTCGTACCAAAGCCCTGCAGATGTATCGAGCGGTAGCTATGGCTTTTCCCTGCCAAACCAGTACGGATGTATCGGATGGTAGCTAAGGCTGTTTCGCGCCAAAGCTGTGTGGACGTATCAAGACGGTACCTAGGGCTTGCGCGCCAAAGCCATGTGAACGTATCGGACGGTAACTAAGGCTGTTTCGCGCCAAAGCTGTGCGAACGTATCGAGACGATAGCTAAGGCTTTGCGCGCCAAAGTTCTGCACTGTCGAGCGGACAGGCCAGGAGGCCGCGGGTAAGATTGGCGTTATCTTAGCGCTGCGCAGGTAGCGAAACGGCAGCTAAAGGCTAACTCGTGCCTTTAGCGCTGCGCAGCCAAACGGACGAGCGGAACCGAGCGATGGTTAAGACCGGGCGGTCTTAGTGAGTACTCTTCATGTTTGCCTCCGGGCTGTCTATTTCGACTGGTCGTTAAGGACCGTTAGAGATACTCCAACCCACAGAAAGTGACCTCTTATGGTTTTTAAAAGGACCTTTAGTGCATATCAATGTGATGAAAAAAAAAGGAGAGTGAATCTACCACTAGAAGTGGGATTCAGCCTTGAAGCAAGGCGATTTGTAGAAAAAAAAGCGGGTGAATCTACCACTAGAAGTGGTGGTAAGGGTCGAATCCTACGATAACGTAGGATTCGACCTCAAATGAGCTCTGCAAAGAACGTGCCGATATTTGCCTGTGCCTCCCACCAGACAAGGCTTGACACAATGTCAAAAGCCCGAAGGCTGATTAGAGTGGGGATAAAGGGAAGGGGAAGGTCGGGACTGAGCCGAGACTCGAACCCTGCTGGTCTATGCTGCTCATCAGGCTCACTTGGTGCAATGTGAGCCTGATGAGGCAAGCAGTTTCACGAACCCAAATGTGGGTCCGGGCACGTAAGCCAGTTTACGGCTTAAACTAGACGCGAGGTCTAGTGCCATACGTAGGTTACAAAGGAGACAAAAACTGCAGCTCGCCCACCCGGAGGTAGCCTAGTCAAAACTAGGAGCCTAAAGGCTTCAAGTCTGCCATTGTTCCTTTTGCAGAGCCACGCTCCGGACCGAAGGCATTTTCCAATTAGTTATTTGTTGACCAATTCAATATCAATATCTAGAAACATCACTAGGAATCTGTACTGTAGTGTAGAATAGTCTAAAGATTGTTTCGCAAAATATCATAATTAAAAGTGAGTGCTTTATTGTTTTCATGCTGTTGTACAACGACACACAATTACTGATCAAATTATCAGGTTTTGTTTAGTTTTTGTATATTATTAATTGACTTGTTTGAACATACCCTTCATTTTACAAGTTTTCTGAAAATAATTTGTTCACTCCACAAAGTTTTAAAAATATCTGCAGGTAAAAGGGTTAATATCGTTATTTTTATTTTCAGTTCTTAAAAGAAATCTCCATGATGCAAAAGCAAAAAAAGCCAAAAGATGAAAGTGATAAGGAAGGAAAAGAAAGAAATAATCAAAGTCGATCGGAAGTGAAATCAAATCTCACCAAATATTCTGACAGCCTCATTCTGGATGATTTACTCGACAACAGATAATTCATTTCTTATCTGATTGAGGCATTTGATCAATTTATTTACACAATTCTCTTTATAAATGAAAATGTACAGGTTTTCAATTGATTCTAAGGGAGAAAACGCGGCGGTATATGCGAGAAAGGTACGTTTGTTTGCCTTGATCACTACCTCTTAATAAAATCTACAGAACACAAATCTGATAAAAACGATATGAAAAAAGAAATCTTGCCGCAAATATTTTGTTGACATTTTACTGAGCATTTTTAATCTCTTCTTTTCTCCTGAAATATCAAATAATATTAAGTAAAAGAAATTAAAATTCAGCTAATATATATAACTATACATTTTGATAATCATGCAAAATTTTATCGGTGGGACTTTTTAATGACCTGGTTAATTCTTTACAAAACAAGTGAAACAATTTATAATGTCCTCAATAATTCTCCCTAAGAACAGAAGCAAAGATTTTCTACCTTTAAATAATTATTTAAAGTTCTTTATTTCATAGGGAATGAATTTTACAAAAAAGAAAGTGGTATCGGTAAAAAAAAATTATCAAATTTTATGTTTTAAAAAATTATTTTGTAAAAAGATTTTTTTTCAAATAAAATTATTTCCCTTGATAACATTTATTTGATGTGTGTTTCCAACATTTAATTTTTAAGTTCATGTTAAAAAAGATAATTAAAATCAATGATGTGAAAAAAATCATATCCTTAAAAAATTTTTTTAAAAAATCCTTTGGTGAAAGCTATGAAAAAACAAGAACTTGATGTTTAAATTTATCTCCTTTGATATGACGATATTTGTCGCTGCTTCCCATCAGACAGGATTTGCCACAAGGTCAATGACCTGAGGGTCGTTAAAGTGGAGACTAGGGGAAGGTCGGGCATGAGCCGAGGCTCGAGCCCTGAAGATTATGATGCATCTAGCCCGGCCTCACGTCTGCGTTTGCTGGACAGGGTCCTCTGGCGAACTAACGAGACTGAAAACATGTTAAAACTGCTTTTTCATTGAAAATTCTTATATAATCAAAATTCAATAAATGCACTAACATTATTTTGAGCTCTTTAAATTTTGTGTAGTGTCATAGCTCAGCACTTGTCAATATGCAAACCAGCTTAGATGAATTTGTAATATATGTACTTGGGTAATGTTATTTGAGATAATAAATGAGAAGTACAAATATTAACTTTAAAAGAGGAATTTTATTCTTCGTATACAACGCCACGTGTTGGCTAGAAAATGTCCGGCGGTCAACACGTGTGTTTAGTGTTTGGAATCTCTTCAGCAACTGCCTCCTCTTCTGTTCTTGGGTCGTCTTCGGCAACTGCTACTATCTCCGCTGATTGGCCAGAGGGAGAGGGAAAGCGAGAGAGAAAAGGAGAGAGAAGGGAAGAGAGAAGAGTGAGAGGCGATGGATTCTGGGATAGCATTCCTTGGCCGAGGTGGAAGTAAGGACCAAGATTTCTGTTGAGTTAGTATTGACTGCCCATTTACTGACCTTAGTAAGGGAGGTGATACTACAAATTTATTCAATACACCACCATGTTGAAATATGGGACTAGGGTGTTTTAATATTGGTTTCATTCTCTTTATGTATTTTTGACAGGAATTTCATCCACTCCACAATGACCAATTTCTTCTTTGCTTTCAAATTCTTTTTTATTACTTGGGATACTTCTTCGAATATCATATCCTCCAATTAATAACGGTTATTTTCATTATAGCTTCGCATCCAGCGTAGGCCAAGAATGAACACAATAGCCACAACAAGTACTGTGACTAATAGTCACGGAGTACAATGTGGTGTGACTACTAGTCACAGTACTTGTTGTGGCTATTGTGTTCATGACTACTACATTAGCTTCCGGCTGTTTGCTTTGTCGAATCCTTCCGTGCCCACGCTGTGTTTGAAAGATCCACGGAGGGGGTGTTGACACAATTCAGCCGGATCTTCTTCTGACGGTCAGGTGATATGAGTGGCTAGATTGTCTAGCCACTCAAAGAAAAAAGAAAACCCGTTGTTTAACAAAAAAAAGTCGTTTTTATTGAAACACGTTTGTAAGACAATAAATAACAAACAAACGAGGTTTGTTTTCCTGACAAACAGAAGAAGAAAGAATATCGAGAGAGGAAGAGTGACGATGAGGTGCGGTTAGAGTAACATTAACGTCTCTAAACTCTAGAACTTTGAAATTTTGTAACGTCTGGAGGTTGTTCAGAGTACTTTGGTTCTAGATGCTTCTTTGGCAGTCTTGAGTTTCTTCTTGGTCCCTTTTTCTTATCCTCTCTGAGGATTCGTTTAAATATCCCATTTTTTATGGATGAATATCTGGACTAAAAATGGTTTCTGATTGGTTGTCCAATAAGAGACAATTAGGAGTCATATTCCCATTGTTCAGCCAATCCTAGTTCAGGGTTATATCTTGCAGGTACAGGGAAAACCCTTTTTAGATGCTTTGACCAATAAGAACTGGTTTAGAGCAATGGGGTTGAACAAAATAATTCTCAGCCTCACCTGACTGGATGAGGCATGCCCAACTCACCTTTATTTAAGGTGGAGCAAAATTAAATCTCCTTTTTGACATTGACCTTCAAGATAAAGACTATTCAATTGTGATTGAAGTTTCAGTTGACAACCGAAAAACTAAATAAATTTGCTAACCTTTAAAATCAAAAATAATTGTCTCGCACTTAACTGACCTTTAAAATCGAAAACGATTGTCTCGCACTTAACTGACCTTTAGGAACGATCAACCAGCTTTTTAGGTCATATAAGCCTTGACCAAAAAGATACTTATTTAAAGGATCATTTTTTGTTTTTGAGATATATATATATATATATATATATTAGAATATATTTCATAAGTTCTAATTTTTACATATTAATTAAGTACTCGACCGCACGTCGTGTCACATTTGGGCTTCCCCTCCTGTGTTTCTTTCGTCTTTTAGCTCTTTGAACCTGTCATGGACTAAAAACACTTGATCAATGTCTCAGCGACGGTATGTTGTTGTATCGTTGCTAAGCATTTGTCAATATGCAAGCCTGCTTCGATGTACCTAATCAACATCCCACCATGTTGAAATATAGCGCAAGGCTGTTTTAATTTTAGGTGTGAAGCACAAACCGAAGCTCAAATGCGTGGTTGGTTCCGGAAATACCCTGAACGTGTTGGCATTCCCCTATAAAGGGGCGCCTCAGACGCCAGGCGATAAACCTGACCCTGCCGAAACATGTGAAAGCCTAGAGGGACAACCCCCTACCTGGGGCCAAGTGACTTGTCAGCCACCGAAACGAACGTTAGGCTTCCCCTTGACCGACGTGAAGCAAGCCGGCTTCGTTGCCACTCTCTCAACAACCATCTTATCTATACCGTTTTGTCTACAAAAGACATCATGTGATTGATTAATATCCCTAAATTTTGCATGAATGTTACCCCTGATCTATTAGATTATCATTGTACCATGAGGAGTAATTTTTCTTTATCATAAGGATGCTGTATAAAAACATAAAAGTGTTGGGAACTAAACATTGTGGTCTCCCTTTTGGGGGAGTTATGGACGGAGCTTCCGACAATTATGTGACCATTTCGATATCAGACACCAGTCGATGAGGACTCCTGTCTTTCGCCTCAGTTTTTCATGCAGTATGTGCGTTTCTGGTGTTGGAAAAGGTTCACATAAAATAATTCTTATGTGAACCTTTTCCTACACCAGAAACAATGTAAGTTTTTAGCCGCTGCTATCAGCACTACTTGTTCTGTAGAACAGCTTATGTACCTTTTTTATTGTTTGGAACTGTTTGTCATGCTCTTTAACTATGTGTAAAATATATGTGTATAAATATATGTCATGGTTGTCTAAATGGACTTTGTTTTTCCTTACCGAAATATTTTGTGTTAGGTTATCGTTTTAGAAAGCCTAATGCATTATAGGAAAAAGCTGGTGGTAGTCTCAATGAATACCACATGCTATAATTTCCTATAAAAGCAATGGCTTGTTCACCTAATAGAGACACAGAATTCTTTGACATTGTTGCTGAGGTTTTGCAAGGAGATACATTATAACCATATTTATAATCTGCCTTGACGACATGCTTCAAGCATCGATAGATCTAATTAAAGAAAATAACTTTACGCTAAAAAAAACAAGAAGCAGACGTTATCCTGCAGAAACTATAACAAATGCAAACTGTGCTGATGATCTAGAGCTTATTGTAAATACACCAACCCCAGCTGAATCCTTACTGCATGGCCTTGAGCTAGCAGCAGAAAGTATTGGTCTCCACAAGAATGCAAATAAAACAGAGTATATGTTTTAAATGAGAAGGAGCCATCTTCATTCTAAGAAGCGGGCGTCTAAAATTAGTTGATAAGTTCACATACCTTGGTAGCAATATCTCATCAACTGAAAGTGATGTCAATATACGCCTAGCGAAGGCATAGACAGCTATCATTAGGTTATCAATCATATAGAAGTCTGATCTCTCCAATAAAGTAGAATAGGATTTTTCCAAGCTATGGCAGTGTCAAATCCTATTCTACTTTATTGGAGAGATCAGACTTCTATATGATTTACATAAGCTCTGTACAGACACTGGATGTAGTTTGGTGGACCTGCTGTGAACGATGGATGATAGATATTGGAGGAGAGAGAGAGAGAGAGAGAGAGAGAGAGTTAGGGAAATCTTTGCTGTCAGTGTGACTTGGTGACGGGTTCAGTACTGGAGTTAGAGCATACAGAGATCTAAGTTAGAATAGTGTAGACACAGAGTCAATGGCACTTACTGACAGTCAGTTTTTTGCCTATGCGATCATCAGATTAAGTCTAATATATGAAGATCATTCAAGAAAAAAGGGAATCATTTTTGAAAAAACAAAAATTTTTTTTTCAGAATTTTTTCCATAAATGAAAACTCTGTATCGTTTTGAATTGGTTTCTTATTAAAAAAAACTTTTAATCATGCAAAAATAGTTCTTTTCAATGCTATTTAAAATGGTAATAAATCAAAGTCTTCTGGGCTTGAACAGAGTTCTGTCATGAAATCTTTGGTGGGTGAGAAGTGCAAACCATGTGAGATTTATAGAAGAATATGTGACGTTTACAGGGAAGCATGTTTCAGTCAAAAATGTTCACCAATGAGGTAAATATGGGTTTGCCACTCCGAGCCTCGATCGAAAAGACAATCCACGGAATGGAAACACACTGACATTCCAATAAAGAAAAACTTCCAGATGCAGTAGTCACTAAAGAAGGTCATGCTGACAGTCTTCCGGGACATTAAAGGGTCCATTGCAATTGATTTTCTTGAAAATAGTGCAACTGTAAACTGTGCTTTCTATTGCCTACTACTTAAGCAAAATTCACCTTATTTATTGAATGACCCTTATATAAATGCGTGTGTGTGTGTATGTGTGTTCAATAACATAGATACACTCCCACATTTTTTCATAAAAACCAAAGATATACTGTTCTATAACAATCAAAATAAATACAAAATTTCTATAACATTATATAATTAAAATAAATATTATTTATTACCAAACTCTACAACATTGAAATTATGATACCTCCGTAACCAAAAATAAAATGTCATTAATACACTCCTGGTCAAAATCTTTAGACCAGTTTTTAAAAAAATACTGTTTCTTTAATCGAAATATATTTGCGAAACATTTGCATTTAATTAGAAAATGTCATTTATCAAAAAACGAGTGAAGATTTTAAGCTTTTAATTGATTGATTTAAACAAACATTGAAAAAGAATTTCTTTTAGTTGGTCATAAGGACCTATAGCGATGTGAAATTGTTATTTATTTAGCACTATATATTTGGGGCAACACAAATGAATTACGAAACTTTGCTTTAACAACACAACAACGAAAGTTCTTTATTTGCAGCTTTGAATATGGTTTGTTTTTGGTGCTGCAAGACTCATGGAGTTTAAGCTTGTTAGTGGTGGAGACGAAATGGCTTAGCGGGATGTTGAGATGACAGCGTGTTACTGGACGTGTGAGGGATTGTGTTTAGAGTCACCGTGTATTTTGTGTGTCTGGTATTTTTGGGGAGAGTATGCGTTTTCTCCATTCATATGGATCAGAAGTGAAAAGGTGACTAGTGTGTCTAGAGCAGAGTTACGCTCGGATCGACATAGCCAATTTTTGGGTTGACGTGAAGTAGTGCCTGTGGAAAGCATGCTGAATGCATCCAATTCATATTCAACTGGGATTCCTTGTAAGAAATCCATAAATTAGATGGTTCCCTCGTTGAGTGTCCATGTTGCTGCTGCTAGTGTTAAAGCTACAGTGAGATGTCCACACTGGGTGGCTTGTCTAGCTAAAAAGCATCGCTAAGCAGGGACGACCAGAGGCACGTCTGTTCTGGTCGCCGTCTCAAGCCGAAGAGACAGGATTTGGCCGCTCACCCGTTTTGCTAGCCGGATATGAAGGTCCGGGCTGAATAGGATAAGTCATCCTGATTGGGTGAAATTCAGTGTTGAATTAAATTGCGCGCCAAACCAAAATATGAGATTTTCCTCTTCTCTACAGACCTAAAGAAATTTGAGACAATAAAATTTGCAATATAAAGGAAATTTAAAAGAGATAAAATTTAATTTGTTGGAAATGACACTAAAGCCAGATTTAATATTTAACTGGGTAATGTTTTTAGGGGGCTTTAGTGAGTAATTTTAAACGGTAAGTTCAAACGGTAAGTTCCGCAGCTTTCTAGTTCAGATACTGATTCGAAAAGATAACATAGACATTAAAGTTTTAAAAAGGAATTTTATACAAAGAAACAAGAAAGAAAGGGATAGAAAAGATAAAGTGTTGCAAATTTTAGTGTAATTTGCCGAAACTTATCTGAGAGGGTGTCAGGGAAACAAATTTGTGTATTTTTTTTTCTTTTCAGTTTTGTCGAAATGTTCAATTTTCATTTAATTTCGAGTCATCTGTAAAGTTATCTGTTCAGCAGAATTCTCGGGTCGAATTTTCTTTCAGTTATTTAACTTGGTAGAATTTCTGTAGTCGACTTTCGTTCAATTTTACTTTTATTTCTTAGGAAACTTCTTGCCTGTTTGAAATACTTATCGGTTATTCAAGAAGCGAGTGACGAAACCCTTCAGCTGGCTATTTTTTCGTGCCTTTACAGTTTGGTCCCCGAATTCGTACTGAGGGACCCAATAGTAGTTCTCGACAAATAATGGGAGATAGCTTTTTAGTGCCGTATTGTCTGGGATTACTTCTCCCTTTTCCATTCTGGTCAAATCAAGTGCCGCATATGGTCGGTTTGATTTTTTAGTAATAAATTTTTATAGACCACGTGTGAAAAAAAATTACTAGACAAAAATTTTAGAACGAGTCAGTGTGCTCATAGCTTCAGGCGTGTAGACATCTGCTTAGCTTACCTGCAGCATTAAATTTCAGATTCTAAAATGGCTAAGGGTAAAATTTTAATATAGTTCGAACAGAGCAGGATTGTTGAACTTCAAAGACGTGATCTTTCGCAAAGAGCCTGTGTAAATGAAATAGGCTGTAGCTGAACTGTCATCGCAAACTTCATTAAAAATCCGGATGCATATACTTTAAAAAATCAAGCGGTCACCCCAATAAAATCTCACTATCTCTAGACAGACGCATTAGGCGAGAAGGGAAAAGAGATTCAAGCCTAACGTCGAATCAGATAAAAGCGAATACAGAACATATTTACCCAACCCCTCCGCTCGGCCAGGATATGACACAAGGTCAATTTTTAAGCGGAGTTTAACAGATTTCAATTCAGAGTTTTCCTTCTCCTAGACTAGTTGCCTCACCAAGGCTGAAGAACCTAGTCTGCCCTACTATTTACCCATAGCTGGAGGGAGAATATTTAGATTCATACCTTTCCCAAGGGTATTAGTGCTATGTGAAATGCAATCAGTCCAGGATTTGAACTCGCGTCGCCGTGTCCATATCCTGACACGATAACCATTACACCACGGGCACCAGAAGCTGAATGTAGCTCTCGAACAATTCGATGGCATTTAAATTTGAAAGTGTTTAAGAACGTGAAACATCTGCAGAGACCTCGCCTTCTTCCTCGCAATAAAAACTCGTTTACAATTTGTTTCCGATTATCAAACTTGGGATGTAGATAAATGGAAGAAAGTGTTATTTTCAGACAAGAAAAATTCAACTTTGATGGCCCCGAGATTTTTCAGCGTTACTAGCATGCAAAAAATGTCCCAAAAGAAATTTTCTCAACACAGAGGAGGTGGATTAATTATGGTCTGAGGTTCATTTTCGTACAAAGGAACTCTTGAGTTAGAGGAAGTAAAAGGTCGTCAAACAGCTGCTAATTACATTGACATGTTAAGAAAGGCATCGCTAATTACTGAAGGCCCCTGTCTAAATGGAGAAAACTGGATTTTCCAGCTGGACAATGCTGCAATCCACAACGCTTGTAGGTCGAAGGAGTGTTTTTAATGGAAAACAACATTCAGCTTTTGAGCCATCCACCGTGCTCTCCGTGTCTAAACCCAATCGAGAATATTTGGGGATGGATGGCAATAGATGTTTATAAACATGGGTCGCAATTTAAAACTGTGTATACTCTTTGTGCTGCGGTTTATGCATCCTGGACGAATATCCCAAACACCCTTATGCAGAAGTTAATAATAGGTATACAAAAGCGAATATTCGAAGTAATTAGAAATGGAGGATATACTGAATAGTAAATCGTCGTTGTGACTTATTTGTTCGGTATTTTCTTTTTTTCATTTACATGATCTAATCTTTATGACCAACCCAAAAAATTCTTTTTCAATGTTTGTTTAAATCAATCAGCTTAAAATCTTCACTCGTTTGTTGATAAACTTCATTTTCTAATCAAATGTAAATGTTTCACAAATATATTTCGATTAAAGAAAGAGTATTTTATATTTTTGAACCTTTTTATGTCTGATCTTAAGACTTTGACCAGGAGTGTACATATGATGAGTGGATTAATCTTTAGATTGCTAAATGTTCCTATTTTTGGTTTGTTCTAAAATTGATAATAAACAATATCTTTGATTTAGAAGAAAATTAACTTTTTATAAAAAAATCGTTAGAGGTATACTTATTTATAGGTGACATTGTATACATACATACGAGGTGTGTTAAAAATATCAACTCTAAAACTGTATTCCAAGATAGAAATAAACATTTTCTTTAGAATAGGCCCCTTGACATTCAGCTTATTTATTCCAGTGAGTTTTTCATTGGTTAAAGCATCTCTAAAATTCCTCTTCTGATATAGTATGAAAGTGCACCATTGTATTTCTTTAAATGTTCTTGTTATACTCCAAGTCCAATTTCATTAATTCTTTTATCATGATCAAAAAATAGAATGGAATCCCAATATACACAGATGTGATGGTAGTGTCTAAACACAAACATGATATTAGCAGCAACTGCTCGAAGATATAAAAAAAAAAAAGATAGAAGATCCAAATACCCTGTCTCTTTTGAATCGAACCTCTAGGGTGATCGTCTGTTTATTCACACACAGACATCACACTGAAATTAACCACTATTCACACGAGTGTTTCATATATGTCTAAAGGTACTTGTTTTAATTTAATAAATATTTGCATTGTCATATACATCAGCCAGTTTTGTTGTTGTTACTTTGTACATGTTATTGTTCACCACTTTATTCTCGAACAGGGTTAATGTTAACCTTTCTCTTACATTAGCAAACCATTTAAACCACAATATTGGTTTAAACACAGAAATTGACTCACAAAATAACGACGGACAGGTCACATGATTCCTTTTTTTGCCAATTGAAAGGAACCACAAGAAACCTTGAAAACATGAATATGCCAAAAATTTCTCTTTTTTTTTTTCAAGCAGAGACTGGTAACAACATTTAGATAAGCCCCTCTGGCTTAATTACTCACTCACACATGATGCACCCCACCTGTTGTAGTGCCCTCAACTAATACACATGATGGACACTCAACAAAGCTACATATTCTCCCAAGCTGATGGACCACAACATTCATAGCAGATCTTTCTTTAGGAGGTGCTCATGGTGTAATGGTTATCATCATAGAAAATGAATATGGTGACCTGAGTTCGAATCCTAGATGAGGCCATTTTTATTTCACTTTGTGTTAATGCAATAGGAACGTATGCATCCAACTATTCTCTTTCCATCGATGGTTAAATATTAGATAAAAACTGGACTGTTTATCTTTGGTACTGCAACTGGTATGGGAGAAGGAAAACTCTGAATTTAAACCTGTAAAATTCTACTTAAAAATTAACATTGTCTCACATCCTGTCCATGGTGGAGGAGTTGACAAACCAAGCTACTTATGAAAAACCTAATGTGCTATTGCCAACTAACAGACATGGAACCATTCTCCACAACTTTTGCAGCTTATTTTAGCCCGCATACATACTATAACAATACATGATATAAATATATAATATAAAATGCTTTGGATTCAGCTTGGTTTCTTAGTTTAATGGCACATCAATCTTAATGGCTTATTTAATACCAAAGATATCCTTGTCGAAGAACAATAGTGGTACAATTTAACCCATAGCGGGGGGTGGAGGGTATAAGAGTCTTCACATTTTTTTCCAATAGACTGAGTCTGAAATTGAATGTAATAGCACAATTGGAGTTCGAACTCGGATACAACCATGTCGCAGTCCAGTATGTTAACCACTATGCCACAGAAGTTATAAACAAACACTAGAATAAACACCTCCAAAAAGCAAACCAAAACACAGAAATAGAAATATAACTTGGTTCAACCCGCCTTACAACAAACGCGTAACAGCAAACATCGGTAGGGACTCCCTAAATCTAATAAGCAAGCACTTCCCCAATCATAGCTCCCTAGATAAAATCTTCAACAGAAACAATATAAAGGTCAGATACAGTTGTACAAGTAACATATCTCAAATCATAAAAGGCTACAACAAAAAGATTGAAACCATCCATAACAACACACACCCCAACAATGCAAATGTCGGGATAAAGAAATATGCTCCCTAGTAGGAAACTGCATACAGAAAAACGTAGTGTACAGAGCCACTGTAAAAACCAACAATTCAGTCAAGCAGTGCATAGGTGCAACGGGGGATACCATGAAACAAGGAATACATAACCACAAACTTTCCTTCACCAACAGAAATTACTCAACAAACACTTCTTTATCCACACACATCTGGCACCTAAAAGACATGAACATCTCCCCGATCATCACTCGGAAATACAAAAACTAACACCCACCTTCAGCAAGACATCAAAAAATGCCTACTTTGCCTCCGCGAGAAACTAGCAATTGTCACTTACCCATCACAAAACACTGCTTAACAAAAAATCAGAAATTCTATCCAAATGCAGACATAAGAACAAACATCTAATCTCACTTTTCGAAGTTTACACATAACCCATCCACCATACCTATACTACCTCCACTACTAAAAATACCCCACTGCCCCTCACAAATAACCCCACAACACACCCGATACACCATAAGTACCACTTTTCTCCATCAAACAACACCCCCGACACACCTTAAGTACCATTTTCCTCCATTAAATCTTTATATCCATCACCATGCACCCCCACAACCTGTTGACATTGTTAGCTGTTTTCATGATTGTTGGAAATACGTCTCCACACAGTATATTTAATATATCCCCGACAAACACCATCATATTTTACAATAACGTATACGTAACATAACATTAGCACAACATATACTGCTAATAAAAATTATTATTGTAATCCAACACAACTCTCCACCTATTATCCTTACGTCCCAGACCTAGTTTACACGTCAAATCAAAAATTCATGTTATTGTGATACAACATATATAGGGCGTACTTCCCGACTTGAGATTGGAATTTTGTGATGGAACATCCGAGCATTAGCAAATGTTAGATTCCGCCATCTGTGAGCAACAGTTGAATGCTACAAATACCTGTGCAGCTAATTATAATGATAAGTGCTTTGCCGTTTTGCACAGAGCGAGGACCAAACATCTGAATGTCTTCGAGGCATTTTATATTTTAATTGCTTGTCTCTGTGCAAGCAGAATCCAAAGCACTCATTACACCTTCTTACAGCTGTTTCTGGTGTGACCTACGGTGGTTTTATTCGGGGTTTTTCCCCCCTCCTTTGTCTAGCCAACATTTTCATATCACCCCCCTTTTTACTCATTTGTCGTTTACATTCTTGACTTTTAAACTTCCTCCGGTTGTATTACTTGAAAAAAAAAATCACCGGATGAAAGAACTCTAGTGTTATTTATATATTTCTCAATTTCTTTAATCTTCTTTCATTTACGTCTCCCTACTACATATGATTTCTTTAAGTATTTTGATATATATGTATATATATATATATATATATACACACACACAACCCCTACCTAAGAGCAGGATGCAACAGGTCAATTTTTTTTAGGATTTGTAGGGACGGGAAGAATTGAGACACTCGTGACTAACAGACTTGAATCCACCCATGACACTTAGACAGACAATTGACTGGTGCCCACAAAGCTAAAACAGTTCTATACCTAGTCATTAGATACATTTCTCTGCCTCTGGTTAATAAACCTGTTGTACACCATGAGTCCCTCTGTTTTTACTTTTGGTTACATTTTTATCTTGGTCATTTTCAATATCTATTTCTTTCATCTTATTTCTTTTGCCTTTCATCATATTAGATATATTAAAAAAGAAATTTCTGAAATAAAGCTTTGTTAATTATTATTAACCCACTGAAGTATCTTTCTATGCTGGATAAAAAGATTAAGGTTGGTTGGGTTTTATGGCATATCAACCATCATAGGTTATCTTATGTCAAGTTCTATTTTTATGTAAATATTGTTGATAGCATTTTTTTAAACAAGTCTAAGCTTATTTCTTTTGTATAGTGAAATGGTTTCAAGTATTGCTATGTAACAGTAACAATTTGACATCAATTATTTGTCAGCACATATTTAAATAGATATATGATTTGTAGGTAATTTCATTCTTAAATGAGTTAGAACTCATTTGTTTACAGGCTAGTATTGCTATTGTTACTACAATTAAATGGTTTCAATTATTGATATCTAACACTACTAATTCTATTTAATATTAACCATTTATTTGTAGGCAGTGAAATGGTTACAAGTATTGCTATTTAACACTAATTATTCTATTCAACGTCATTCATCTGTTTGCACACAGTTAAATGGTCAAACAGTTCTATTTTTAACAATTCAGTGTCATTTGTTTGCACAGTTTAAATATCAAACAGTTCTATTTGACCGATAAATAAGACCCTAACAGGTGCTACCACTCCAGGTTAGGGGAGACCTAGGAGCAATGAAAGGGCACTCCACATTCCCCAGAGCTCCAGGACTGGAGCCTCACCAACAGATTGTTTAGTGTCATATCCAAATCTTGTTTTGGGGGTGGGGTGGGGGTCTTACTCCTCTGCAGAGATGGCATCTGTGTATTCTACAGCTCTAGCTGACTGGGTTGAAAAAGGTGAAGACTTGATATGCAGCTGATTACAATAAAATAAGTACCTAAGTAAACTGATGTTTTTTTTTTCCATCAGAATAAAAGTTTACAAACCTAAAATTTGCCTGGAAAAAAACAAAACAAAAAAAAAAACAGGTTTATTGACACCATCTTTGATTGCATCTTTAAACAATGGATTTAATGATAAATTTAATAAGACACTGTCATTCTTTTGCTTTTCCAACTTCATATAAATCTAATTTGTAATGTTGGATAAAAATCAGAATATTCACTTGATACAATTTTTTATTTTTAAACTTGGAAACTTAAATTCTATGATTAGTTAAGTTTTGCAGCAACATGACATCCCACTGCTTATTATTGGAGCTCAAGAATCACACTTTCCTTATAAGGAATAAAAAGATTTTATGTTAATATTTTCCACTGGATTCACTATGTAGCTCTACATCAAAATATTTGGTCATTTCTAGAGAACTTTTCTCAGTTATTAATATAATTTTGACTTGTCTTCCATCTTATTTGTTATTTTTTTTATCACACTTGTAGAATCGGATATAATACTCACCAAATTTCTTAGATTAAGTCATGAGCAGTATTAAATGTGATACTAACCAAACTTTTGAAATGAAGTCTTATTGTTTATAGGAATCTTTCATTTTTATTTGTTAATTTTTATCACAATTTTCAGATTATAATTCGATATTTGTAAACATGAATCAGAAATAAATAAGTCATAAAATAAGAATTTCAGAATTGAAATTAAAAGCAACTGAAATAAAGATGAAAGAAAATCTAGTCAAAATTAATACTATAAGTATCTGTGTATAACACAAACTTTTCCCTTCGACATTTTTAAGCCTAAAAGTAAGGAGTGCATATTATACACAAAAACTAAATATTAACTTTCATCCTACTATGTGTATCATTATCATATGCAGGAGAGTATGACCAAATGGAAGTTACATCTATGATCCAAACTAATTAATGTATAACAAACACTTGCTAATGCTCCTACAGAGAAATCGCCATTGGAATGTGTTTGTTCATAATTTTTTTGTTTCTCTTCATGTGAGCTTAATTTTGCTACAAACTTATTACATTTTTGTGTGAATATCTGTGCTTGCTCAAAACACTGAGTAAATGTTTTGTTTGAAAAGAGAAGCAAACTGTATAATGTTTTTATTTTTAGTCTATACGAGCTGGACAAAAAGTTGAATAAATGTTAATTGTAGATGCTACAAATTCTAAAAAGGTTTGGTGTATTATATACAAGAATTTCATAGCTCAAATTTAGGGCATGTTAGACACAAATAATTACAGTTATAAAACTAAAGTTAATTATTGGAATAATTAAATGGAAAAAAAAATCTAGCTGCAAGCTAGTCAATTTCAAATTAGGACAAAAATGTCTTTTCAGTATCTAATTTGTGATCAGAATAAGATTTGAAGGTTGTTTCACTTAAAAATAAATAAATAAAAACTTTGTCAAATCTCTCGTACTTTAGATGAATTTTCAGTCAAGTGAACAATAAAATTCCCATAGAACAAGATTTGGTGAGTAGAGTAGATGTCACACTTGCACAATCCTGTATTTCACAAAAAACATTGTGAAAAAATATCACGATTGGTTTCATAAGGTTTTCTCAAATTTTCATTAGACACCAGTCTAGACATCATTTTATCATAAGTTTCTCAGATTGGACATACATGTCTTCATTTAATTTAACTTCGATTTCAATATGCTCAACAAATCACTTAAAAAAAAAAAAAAAAAAAAAACCTACTCAAAAACATGCAATGTTTGCCATGACAATTCCTAAAATATACAGAATGATTTCTAAACTGCAGGTTTTCAAAGATACCTAATGTTTTCATGCCAGACAGAGAAATTATGTAAAATATGATTTGTGAAAGTATTATCTATAATTTTGAAAAGATTATCAGAAATTGTTTGGACAAATGAACATCCATTTTTTTTTTATATTATTGTTGATAAAGTCCAGATAATTAACAAGAAGCATTGTTAAGAAGTAAGGAAACTGAAGGAAGTAGCAAATATAATATTCTCAACTATGTGCATAAGTCAAGAAAGTACAAATTTCAACATTATGTGGTTTTCTTAGCTTAAAGTGGATGTTGAAGAATCTTCTTCCTTGCTGGGAATCAATCAGATACTTTGTGTACCTCATATTACTGAAATGAATTAATCCTATTGATATGTTTGTGACCATCCTCTGCTGCCATTTTAGTCCCCACCCCCAATCCTACATTCTCTAATAAAGAAAGATTTCTTTAAAGAAAATGTCTATGTATTAAAAAAGAAGACATTAAATTTGAAAAATATTTTAATACAAGTACAGAGTAAATATTTAAATTTTTTAATTTGCATTCATCTTTTATTTATTTTTTTGTTTTTTTTTTGTTTTGTTTGGTTCCATCAACTTCTGTTGCCGCTGATAATTCTAGTAAGAATCCAATATTCACATGTTCAAATCTCAATGTTATTGCAGGACAGAAGTATTGACAAATAAACTTAAATAAGCCAAGACAGATTTACACTTAAAAAATAATAATAATAATAATAACATAACTTAAATTAGAAAAGTAGGAAAAACTTAAAAAATAAAAAAAATAAAAAAAACCTCAAATATTTTAAATCCTTCTTTTCTATCCACAAATTTTGTGAATCCTTTTCAATGTTTTTGCGTATTTGAATTACATAAGATTTGGCAAGAGCAAAAATATATCCACTCTTATTCCCAACTATGAATGAAAAAATTTAATTAAAGAATCAAAAATCATTTTTAATTTTATAATTTAAAAAGATTTAGCAGTTTAGGCTTTTCATTAAAATATGAGAAAAATCAAAATGGCTGACCTAGTTTTAGAAATAATGAGAGGAGAAAAGCTGATTTCAAAACTTTCTCCTTTTCTTACTATTAATTTTTAATGAAACAAACAAAAAATCTAATTAAACTCCTGATTATTAATATTATCACTATAATCATAATAATAGAAAAAGAAAAAAAAAAATCAGTAACAATATACTCTATTATCAATATATTTAGAAAAAACAAATTTTGGAACTTTTTGCATTTGATGATGATGATGAGGAAGAGGAGGAGCAAGGCACAAGAATTGAACCCCTAACTCCATTGCAAGAAAGGAAACAATTTGATCCTTCAGATTTTCAATGGTCAATTTTGCTAAACAAATAAGCAGTTAAATGGCAGATACAATAATGATCATCTCTCTTGCAAAAGAATTCACTAGAGTTGTATGGCATTACAGTGATGACTTAATGTCATGGAGTTTTGTCATCTGCCCCTCTTGATGCAAAAAGATTTCTTCAGGAATCTTTTTAGAAGGAAATAATCAAATATTAAATGATGGCAAAGATTATAGTATCATTTTCAAAATGTTCAGCACTAACAAGAATGATAAAAAGGTAAAGTGATATAAAATAAAGGCAGGAAGGAAAGAAAATTTTAGGAAGAATGAAAGAGATAGAATGAAAATAATAAGAAGAGGCTATTGAATGGAGGGATATGAAAAGATTATAAAGATTATAGAGGCGCATTTAAAAGAGAGATTATAGGGAGAGTATGAAGGAAACATTTTTAAAGCATGAAAGAGATTACGTGGCATAAAGAAGAGAGATTATGGGGGAGCATAGAGAAATACATAATGGGAGAGTATGAAGGAAACCAAGAATTAATTTTTATTTATTGCAGACTTTTTGTCCTCATCTTGGTAGTTTTTTGTGTTTCTTCTTTCACTACGTTTCGGCCAAATTTCACCTCTGGCCTTCTTCAGGTGATTTACCGCGACCTTGGATAGGAATGATGAGTCTTGTAACCGTATCCCCAGTAATTACTGCCTTCCATAATTGTTGTCTATCGCACTACGTTTTTGACCAAGTAAACCTCTGGTCGGCTTGGGTAGGATTTGAAACCGCTATCTTCTGACAATGCTCATCTGGAACCATAGAGACTCAACGCCTCTATCCACTGCACCACGGGCCCCTTTGGATAGAGGCGTTGAGTCTCTATGGTTCCAGGTGAGCATTGTCAGAAGATAGCGGTTTCAAATCCTACCCAAGCCGACCAGAGGTTTACTTGGTCAAAAACGTGGTGCGATAAACAACAACTATGGAAGGCAGTAATTACTGGGGATACGGTTACAAGACTCATCATTCCTATCCAAGGTCGCGGTAAATCACCTGAAGAAGGCCAGAGGTGAAATTTAGCTGAAACGTAGTGAAAGAAGAAACACAAAAAACTACCAAAATGAGGACAAAAAGTCTGCAATAAATAAAAATTAATTCTCAGATTAAGAAGCCTCAGCTCAAAATGATTCCAATTAAAGACAATTATGAAGGAAACATTTTTAAAGTTTGAAAGAAAAGGATTATATGGCATAAAGAAAAGAAATTATGGGGGAGCATAAAGAAAAATTTATAGGGAAATATGATGGAAAAAATTTTAAACCATGAAAGAAAAGAATTATGGGGAACTTAAAGAAAGATTATAGGAAGAATATTTAAAGCATGAAAGAAAGGAATTGGGAGACATGGGAAAATTTGGTTAGCATGAAAGGGATTTGGGGAGGAGGGCACAATGGAAAGAAAAATAAGCCCATAAAGATAAGGGATTTGAAGAGGACATGAAGAGAATTAATGAACTGGATGGAGAGTGGTAGAGAATTTTTTAGATTTTCACTAAATATTCTAATTTTTGTTAAACTGTTTAAAGATTTCTGAAAACAGCAGAAATTTAGAAAGCTGACAATATTTGTTTTCTCTTAGGTTCACATTTTTTTTCCTTTATCCCACCCACTTTTTTTACAATCTTTAATTGAAAGAAGGATTCATCTTTACAAAAAAAACAAAAAAACTTAAATTAGTAAATAAGAGTTTCAGAAGTGGGGGGGGGATTGTGTTATTACTATATTCACTTCATTGTGAAGTGATATGATTCCTACATAAGTTAGGAGAGAGAGGGTATTCATTTTGTGTCAAATAATCAACTTGTCCTTATCATAATCATTGTTAAGATTCAAAAGAACTGATGGTAAGTCCATTATGACAACAATATGTTATCATATTCAGTTTGCCTAGAATCTAACAGTCTTGTCTTTTGGTCTAAGAATGTTGCCATTATCCACTTTGATATTATTTATCTTGCCGTTTGACATTACTTTTGTCGCCACGGCACCTGGGACAATACCATTTCCCTTTTGGTTTGGAAGTAAGGTTGACACAGCTGAAATGGAACCACTCGATTGGGCAGAGGTCATTATCACAACCAATCATCTCCCCATAAGACACCTGATTGCAATCACAATAAGTTGGTTCATCTGGATCAATAGGAGGATCAATTGGTGACTTTTCACTTTCTTTTTCTTTCTTTGTTTTCCTTTTCTTCTTCTTTTTTGAAACACGATCTTTCTCCTCCTATAAATAAAAAATTTTAAAATCATTTTGGGATAATCAGAAGAATGACAATGAGCTATTGCATAAGTTTTAGCTTTTAGAATCTTAAAGGCACTAATTTTATTTTTATTTTGAGAAGTCTAAACAATTATATTTGGAATATTCTGCAAATTTTAATTTCATGATTTTAAGTAATGAATGCACAATTTGTCATCTTTTAAACTTACAAAAATTTAATATTGTATTTTGGATAAGATGAAATAAATATCTAAAGTGAGCACGAGGTCAAAACTTGGATTACGGTTGGTTATTTTTTTCAAATTTGAGTGACACTTAATAGACTTATCAATTTAAACATTTTTGTATTTTGTCCAGGTTGTTAGTCTTAACTAAGCAATAATATTGTCATTTTATGTATCTAGCTTGAAGAAATAACTATAAATCTAATTAGTAATGTTTACCGTAATGTGAATTATTTTAGTAAAATAAATTCAATCTTCTATCTTTTTTTTTTTGAAGTTCGGAAATTTAAATTCGCTATAAGTTATATCTTGCAGCAACATAGGTTCCAACTAATTATTTTTAGAGACCTCCTCTTGATGAATAAAAATCACCTTTCTTCACAACAACAAAAAAAAAAAAAAATTACATCAAAATACCTGTAGAAGACAGACAAACAAACCCTTCCAAATTATTGGTATATTTTAAATAAGATTTGGAATTTTTATGGACTGACAACTCATGTATAAAGGCACATAAATAAGTCAGAAGCCTAATAATGAAAGAAAAAAAAAATTACAACATAAACCTCTTCTTTGTTACTGCAGTTCATTCAGTGATGAATATTTATCATATAGATTGAGTATTATCGAGTGAAAAATTCGGATCAAAAATGTCAGACTGCAAACTTATTGATGTACTTTTGGATATTCACAAAAGATTTTGTCAATAAAAATTGACGATAGAAAAACTTCAAAAATTTAGTTGATGTTCAACAATACAAAAAAAAAAAAAATCTTTAAAAAAGTGTCTAGTAATCATTTTTTCTAATTTGTCAGATCCTTTTCTGAATAATAAAGGCTAACACTTTTTTCTTAATTGTACTGCTATTTTTGCCATAAAAAATAAAAAATCATAAGAAAAACAACAAAAATGGGAACGTTAAAAAGTAGAGGAGGGTAAAAAGAAGAGAGAGAGAGAGATGGGATTAGGAAAGCAAAAAGAGTTTGATTTTTTTTTTTAAATGGCATATCAACCTCTGTGGGTTATTTAATGACACAAGGATTAGATTGGGTTTGTCTTTTGTGCATGTTTTAGGATCTAGGGTATGGGTTTTTGTTATGTTTTATATTTGGTTAGATTTTGAAGAAGAAGTTGGTTTCTTTTAGAAAGCTCAAGATTTCCTCTGGTTTGGTGTTTTTGAAAAGGTTCTTTAAGTTGCTTGTCTGGTAGTATTTTGGGCGAATTTGTCTAAACCGGTAACAGTTTACAAGAAAGTGTTCAACTGTGAGGGGTACTTTGTACATTGAGCGGGGTGGGGTGGGGGCTCTTCCCTTTTTAGGAAGTGCAAGTGGGTAATGTGGGTGTGGCTATGTCTGCCAAGAGTGCCTTATTTTGCGGCTTTGTCTGCCTTTTCATTTCCATGTATACTAATGTGGCTTGGTATCCAGGTGAGAATAATGCTATTATTTTTTAGAAAGAGTGTTCATTTTCTCTTGGAGTCTTGATGTATGTTTGTTCTGTAGAGCTTGGTGGTGAGTTTGGATGATAAATTTAGAGGATTTGTGGTTAGCTATAATGTTCATGGTTAGGTCAGCGGCTGTAATTTCTACACAATAGATTGATGATTCATTTGGCAGACGTTTTAGCAGTCCTTGGTTTTGGAAGATAGCAGCATAATTTTCATTTCCAGTTTGGATCCATCAGTGGTGATGTGGGAAGTTATTTTGGATGTTGAAGAATTTCTCTTGGAAATTCAAGGGGTGGGTTTTGATTTTGGATAATTTGGTTAGTTCTAGCTTTATTATTGGTTAATTTATGGTCCATGGTGCTCTTTTTGGGAGGATTGTATTATATATTATTTTGGGGTTGATTTTGATTTCATTTAGGAGGGTTTGGAGTCTTAGATTAAAATAGGCAGGGTTTTGAGGGCATGAAATGAGTTTGATATTGGAGTGCAAGTTTACATCATCTCAAGGAAAGTGGGGGTTCAATGGCTTCTATGTATAAGCTTTCTATTCGAGAGGTAATGAAGGCTCCATATATCAAGCAGCTGTAATCAAGTTTTGATCATATTAGACATTTGTATGGTTTAGTTAGGGGTTTTTTAAATCTTATATTGAGTTCTGGAGTCCAGCTGGGGTGAAGGGTTGGTTATGATTCAGTATTGTCAGACTTTTATTATGTTCTTTTCTTCTTTGATTCTGATCAAGTTGAATTGATTTAAGCAATATTTTGTGGCTGATACTCGAGCAAAATATTTTGCGATCAGGTTGAGGCATTTGTGTTTCCTTGGGAGAGATGATTTAATGGCTTGTTGATGTTTCTATTTGGTGTTTTCTTTATAAAGTCCCAGTTTATTTTTGAGAAAGTTCTTCAAGATGATCTTTAGGCTTCTTTGATGTACGTCGAGTTTTGGCTCATTGTATTTATTTAGGTTTTCTGATGAGGTGTTTATTTTGATTGCTTGACGTTCTCTTATGTTTTTGTACATCTCAGGGAACCATGATTTATTGTGTTTTGGAGATAGTTTTATTAGTTATGGTAATGAGGGTGTTAGTAAAATGTATTATAGGTTCTTCTTGATTTGTATTTGATTCTGAGATGAGTGTGATAAGGCAGATTTTTTGTAGGATTGCCAGTTTGCTCTTTTAAAATTCCATTGTGGAGGTTTTGTTCATGGTTCCAAGTTTTTTATTATTATTGGGTAGTGGCTACTGCTGCAGAGATCTTTGTATACTCTCCAAGTTATAGTCTATGAAGATTGGTGGATCACTAAGGGTTAGGTCTATGGCAGAAAATGAACCCAAGGATGGGTCAAGGTGGATCTGAGATTTCTGATTATAGAGGCATAAATCATTGCTATTATTGATTTTTTTTTAAAAGCCTGGATGTTGTGGCTATTAAAATCTCCCATCAAGATAAATGGTTTAGGGGGTTGTTCTATTAAATTGTTTAGTTCATTCTTGTTTATGGAGTCATGAGGTGGGATATATAATGAGCAGATAGAGACAGTTTTGCATAAGGTTGCTAAGACTGCAATTGTAATGATTTTATTGGGGGGGGGGATATTTTTCTAATTAGAGATGGTACTCCACCTGAAGCTCTTTGTTCAGTATCATGTATGTAGTTAATTTGTTCAAAGGTTTTTGTATTTGATTTGTCACTACCTTTTTTAAAGGTTTCTTGGAGACATGGCAGTAGGATTGAGTTCAGCAATTAACAGAAGCAGCTTGTAATTTGCTTTGTAGGCCATGGCAGTTCCATTGAATTATTTTATGAGTCATGCTTTTTTAATCTTTGTTGTATGTTTGATGTTTGTTTTGGTTTTAGTGTTTTTTTAAAATTTTTTTTATTTGGCTGGATTCAGCAATTTCAATGGTTTCTAGGCTTTTTGGGTATTTAAGAGTTCTTTGTATTGAGGAGTATTCTTGACTCTCGGTTTCCATCAGTTCAAATTTATTTTTGGTTTCTATTAATGAGATTCTTGATTTATATTTGTTAGATTCCTTCTTCCAAGGAGATCTCTCTTTGGGGATTAGCAGTGGGCTTTCACGGTTGTCCAATTTTTTGGGGTGGGGAATTGATGGGTTTAGTATTGATAGTAGGGATACTTGGAGTTTGTTGTTTTGGTTAAGTTTTTGTTTGTTTTTTTTATTGGTCTTCAGCTTTGGTTTGGTGTTGGGTTTTTCTTTGGATCTGGTTTAGCATGGGGATTGGTTATCAGGTTGGTCAAACTTTCTCTTAGTAATTCTAATAATGTTTTCAGTTCTTTTATAAGAATTATCATCTTGTAGTGGGTCATTCCTTAGTTTTGGTTTAAGTTGTTTGTGGATTTGGCTACATTTGCATAAGTTGTTGTGTCTACAGAATTTTTGACTAACTTCTTTGCCTTCAGCTATTTTTTGTATGTTTGACTTCTAATATTCTTTTTTCTATAATTCACATTCTTTTGAGTCTGCTGGATGATTTTGTTTGCAGTTCACACACTTTTGGGGTTGTTGACAGTCTATGTGGTTTCCAATTTCTCCACAGTTTTCACATGCTGGAGGTCTGGTACATTTTTCCTTGTGGTGCCCAAATATATAGCAAATATGTTTCAACTTTGGTTACTGTGTACCCTATTTTTATTTTGGTAGGAGGTTTTGGGGTGTTAAAACTAAGAACATACATGTTTGTTAGTATTATCTTGTTATTTTTCTTAATAGATATTCATTGGGCATCAGTGACACCTTGTTTGTGGAGGTTTTTATTTCATCTAAAGTGCAGAGGGAGAGATCTGGGCTTCTCACAACACCCTTTGACGAGTTTAGGGAGTTGTGAGAGTAAGCTTTTATTTTGAGGTTGTAGAAGTATTTTTGTTAAAGTGGGAGGTCTGAGAAAGTTTTTTTTTGGTACTTCCACCAGTAGAGTATTGTTGATTAGTTTTTTTTAGCAGATTTAGGTTTTATTAGAGAGCTAAGAGTTTTTCAATAATAAAGGAAGACAACTTAGTGATTAGGATATCCTTTGTCGTCTCTGGGACTATAAATTTTGGGAAAAGAGTGATCAGTCATTATCTGGGTCAGACTCTGCATGTGGTTTAAGATTTTTCATTTGGGCTTTGTTTTTATTTGTTTTCTTTTTTTGTATCCATGGGGATTTTTGATGAGTTCACTGATTGCTCTCTGCTTACCATGGAACCCTATAAAGGGAAATATCAAGGGGGAAACCCATTCACCTTGGTAAATCAGGGTTACACATTCAGTATACTCACACTGAGGAAAAGGACCAGCAATTTAAGATCTCTAGGTTTTCATTTCAAAGATTACTACTCATGTAGTGATAAAAAAGGAAACTTAAATCTTTCTTCAGCATAATTGACCCTGTAGCCACTGCTTTCTGATTTGGAAACCTATAAAATTCTTTTGCGGGTCTCCGAACGAGGGCTTGACATGACCAGCCAATTGATCAGATCAGGCCTCTCTGACCATCTGTCTAACCCAGTAAGGTCCAAAATGAAGTGTTGCTAATCATGTGGCCACTTAGGCAACCAGGTCAGAACCTGCTCAGCCACCAGGATCCCATCCTAAAGCATCAGGGTTGCCACCCACAGACAACAGGTGTCCTCATGAGAGAGGTGGATCTTACCCTTCTACTGGGGTGCAGTCAGCATATTCTATAGCCCCAGCTGACAAGATGGATTAATCATGTTTGTACACAGTGAAGTGGTTAGGAGTACTGCTAATTATCACCAACAACTCAATTTGACATCAATCACTTGTTTGCACACAGTTAAATGATCAAACAATTCAATTTAGCATAAACGATTTGTTTGCACTGAGTTTAGATGTCAAAATGTTCTATTTGACCCATTTATAAGACTGTCAAGTGCCTTCTATTCCAGGCAAGAGTGAACCTGGGAGTGATGGTAATGAAGGGGTACTTTGCATTCCCCAGAGGTTCAGCATTACTAGAGCCTCACCATCAGATTGTTTAATGTCATATCCAGGACACTTGTTGGGGGAGGGAGCTTACCCTTCAACAGAGATGCAGTCAGTGTATTCTACAGCCCCAGCCGACAGAGCAGGAAATTAAATAGAGAGAGAGAGACTGGAATAGGAAAGCAAAGAAAGAGAGGTGGTAGGGAAAGTGAATGGAACAGAAAGTGAGAGAAGAGGAGAGAAGTTAAAAGAGAGGGAGGAGAAGAAAGAGAATATAAAAAGAAAAAAAGAGAAAATAGAGAAGAAAAGGGAATAAGAAAAAACAAAAAACAAACGGAATTACTTTTTTGTCTTCATCTTTACTTATGTCATGTGTTTTCTGTCGCCGTTGTCGTTTACTACCAGTTTTTTCATTTCGATCATTTTCTTGTTTAACTTTGGTATTAGAAGAATAATCTTCTTTGTCGTTATCTTTGCCCAAAGTTGGATCTGGAAAAAGGAAAATAAATGATTTACTTTATCAGAACAAACTTGGATAAATGAAAAAAAAAAAAAAAAAAAAAAAAAAAAAAAAAGTAATGACATTAAATAAAACAAAGAAATAAACCCTACAAAAACCTCATTTGGATTTGCAACTGAAATGGGGGGGGGGGGGGTGAAAAAAAAAAAAAAAAAAGATTGGAGAATTTTTTAATGGCATAACTTTTGTAGAAGAATAGCAGTGATACTATTCAAACCTCCGCGGATAGCTAGTGGGGAATAAAGGGGTTCATACTTTTTGCAAGGTTATTAATCTGTGAGTGAATGTAATTGCATGACTGGAGTTTGAACTTGCTTACTCTAAGGCTGCAGTTCAGCACTTTAACCATGACTTGACAAGGACCCCCCCCTGCCAACTCTTTATTGGTTATTTAATGCTGAATTCATTTCTAAATGTTTCATTGAATCTTTTTTTTTTTTATTGCACTTTTTCATTTGTCTATAACCATTTGTTTACATTTATAGTTCCTCGCATATACTTACCAAATACTAATCATTTTCAAATGGATTTATTTGATCCATAGATAAAATCCTAACAAGTACTACAACCATCAGATCAGTAGGCACCAATTGTTCCAGTAAAGAAGAAAAATGGTCATGTGTTTTTATGTGAACTGTATATGTTACCCAATGTAGCAGATGTCAAACAAAAAAAACAAAAAAATACCATGGAATTGGAACAAACCACAGAGAAAAGCATTTTAAAGGTAAATTTGCAATTAACTAAGTGCCCTGTCCTTATATGTTATGATCTCATGAAACAAATTGTAGTAGCAGTGGATGCCAGTAGCTATGGACTAAGATACAACCACCAAAATAGAAGGCCCAAGTGGAAATAGGAGGAAAAATAAGGGTGACGTCATCTTGAGTCCAACTTTCAAGAAGAGTATCATTTGTGCATTAGATTTTTCATGGTGGTATTTTTAAATTATTCATCAATATTTTCTTTCCCTAAAGATAAAGAATAATCTGATGGTTGGATTTGTACAATCAAAAGAGATAACTTTTCACCTACTAAATTCAGGAGAGTGAGTACTGTTTTTTTGTATTAAAAAATTTTTTTAAAAAGTAAATTCAATTGAAATTTAAATGATTAAATCAATTTCGTGTCTTTGTAAACGTAGAGAAGTTCTTCCTGTAATACTATACTTAACAGGTTCTTGTTGTTACGCAGTTTTTAGGAAAATTAAATACAATAGTTGCAAAGATTTAAGATGTGAAAAAAATACCTTGAATAAACTGCTACTTTCAGAAGATTAATAAAGGTTCTCTCTTATATCCTAATGATACAACTACAAATTTTGTTCAATATAATTATGTAGTCATCAGTAAAAGCTGATAAAAATCATTTTCTTCATTCAGTAAATCAAAGAAAATTAGCCATGCATATAACATTGAATATTTTGGCAGATTATGAGCTTCTTTTTAATGTTGACATTTGTGACGAGGGTTATAGAAAAAATACAGAGAATGTTTGTCTGAAGCTCTATAAATGCTCCTTTAAATAATTTTTGTTCTAGGGAAAATAATACTAGTAGTAAAGCAAAAAAAGAAAACTTCAAACATTCAGCTAAATTTTGTATCTGTAACCTATTTTTCTATAAGTATTAGTTGATTTTTAAATCTATTTACATTTGTATCTAATTTATTTGCTCATTTGTATTTAACTTATTTGTTTATTATTTATATTTAATTGTTTTATTTATTCATCATTTACTTTTAATTTGTTTGTTTATTTGATTATAGTTTGTTTCCTAATTCAGTTGTTGCTGTATTTGAGTAATAATCTCTTAATGATAACAAAATTGTAACTTTACAAAATAATTACTAAAACTGAAATAAAAACATGCAAATTAAAACAATGCTGATTATAATTTATAAAAAACTATTTTCAAATTTGAAACCATTAAAATTATGAAAAAGATTCAGTCTTTAAATTTTCTGTGTAATCTATTTTTCTATAAGTATTATTTGAATTTTAAATTTATTTCTTGTTTGTATTTATATGTTTTCTTATTTACTACATTTTATTCATTTATTTATCATTTACTTGTAATTTTTGTTTGTCTGTTAACTTAACTAATTATTGTTTGTTTGTTCCCCAAATTCATTATTCTCTTGTTACTGTATAGTGGGTATTCACTTAATAATTATGATATTGTAACTTTACAGAATAATTAATAAAATTAAGATAAAAACATGCAAATTAAAACAATGCTGATTATGATTTAAAAAAATGTTTTCAAAATCAAAACAAATAAAATAATGAACAAATTTCAGTCTTTAAAATTTAATGAAATGTAACATGACGTTTAGTTTATTTATTTCAATGAAGCATTCAGCAACAATAATTTTTTTTTCTTACCAATTATTTTTTTGAATTAATATGAAATAAAGTTCTGTATAAAATCCAACCCTATTTCTTTTCAAAAAGTTTTCTAAAACCATTTGTTTTTCTTTCTTACAATTATTCATTACATTATGATTACTGCTTGTTTCACTAATTTCATGGATTTGTGATGTCACAATTGAGCAGGCCTTCTCTTTTTGGTGATTTTATGGGACCCAAATTTATAATGCCTTCTCTTTCAGTGGTCTCAGCTGAGAGCAACATTCTATGAAGAAGTAGGAGGGCAAAGAAAGCTTATAGCTTTCATGTCGCATACCCTTAAAATTGCAGAAAGAAATTCAACCAGTACAGAAAGAGAGAGAGAGATGTGAACTACTACTCACGAGAGACAACAAAGATGTCCTAAAGACATAAACAAAAATAACTACATAAATAAAATAAAATTATGAAGAAAAGAGAAACAAACTAATAAGTCTTCCCAAGGGAAATGTGTTGTAAGCAGTAATAGGTTCATTACTGATTCTTGTTACATCACGGGTTGTGTACTCATTTTGTTGTTGTTTGCTTGTTTGGGTTTTATGGCATATCAAATTTTGTAGGTTATTTAATGCCAAATCCATTTTTATACAAATAAACAGTTCTATTTCAATCTATTCAGTTTAGCATAAGTACACAGTTTAATTGTCAAAAACATTTCAAGCTATTCAGTTTAGTCAAACAGTTTAGTTTAGTATAAGCATAGTTTTTTTTGTTTTTTTTTTTACACACAGTTAAATGTGAAAACAGTTCTCTTTCAAATAATTCAATCTAGCATAGTACAGTTTCAATGTCAAAAACAGTTCTATCCTATTTCAAGTAATTTAGTTTAGCATAAGTACGCAGATTATTTCGATTTAACCCATATATAGGGCCCTATCAAGTGCTAACTCTCCGGACACAGTGGACCTGGAAACGATGGCAATGAAGAGGTGCTCTGCATTCCCCAAAGCTCCAGCATCACTGGAACCTCACTATCAGATTGCTTTGTGTCATATCCAGGACACTCGTTGAGGGTGGTGGGGGTCTTACCCCTCTGCAGAAGTACAGTTGATGTAGTTTACAGCCCCAGCCAGGCATTACACAGAGTTGAATGTAAAAACAGTTTTATTTCAGATAACTCTGTTTAGCATAAGTACACAATTTAAATGTCAAAACAGTTCTATCATAAAGAATTCAGTTTAGCATAAATACACCATTTAAATGCAAAAACAGTAAACTCTCGAAACCACAGTTAAATTCTATTTGACCCATAGATAGGACCCTATCAGGTGCTACCACTCCAGGCCAGAGTGGACCTAGGAGCAATGGCAATGAAGGGGTACACCACATTCCCCAAATCTCCAGCAAGTAAGTTCCCGAGCGGGTAAATTTTTGTTATTGATTCTGACACTTAATAATAAATAGTTAAATCCAACAGGGATGTTCCCATATCATGAGTGGGGAAAGTCCAAATGAATGAACTCAAAAAGAAAGCCAGCACCAAACCAATTATCATAAGATTCTCTTCAATATCCTACATGTCTAGCCAAGAATATGTACCATCTTTCAGTGATGCTGTCATCAATCACTCTGAACAGGATTCACCAAATGTACCTTCTGTTGTACTATATAGGATTAGTTTGCCAGGATAGCTCGGATTGATAAACGGAATAAGGAGCTGTATTAAAAGCATGTTTTATTGATGGGAAGCCATTACAGGAAGTCCTTGAAATCAGGGGCAAATAATCAGGCTAACATTGGGACTGAAAGGATTAATCTAAGGGGATAACTAATTCATCTCCCCTTCTTAATTGGGAGTGGGTTTTTTTATTTCATAGGAACTGTTTCAGGGGAAAATTCAATAAATTTCTTGTACAAAACTTCAACTAATCCTTCTGCAGAAATCTTCCAAGACAAATCAACTAATATTATTTGTCAGACAAATAAAAACTGGTCACAATAAAAATTGGATCAACAGACCAGCCAATGTTTGAATTTCACACATTTTCAATAAAACATCCTGTAAACGAGGCAAACATTTCAACAAAATGACTTCACTTAACTTTCATCGAAAAGAAGAATTTACAAATTTAAAATCTTTAAAAAAAATAAATAGATAAATAAAAAGGCAACTGAAAAAACAAAAATATCTGGACAAAAAGATTTTCCTGAAAATAATTTCTATATTTTGAAAGAATTCATCAGAGAAATTCCGACAAAAACACTACTGCTTTCTATTATGCATTATATTATATGAGGTTAGTTTACCAAGAAGGCCATGATAGATAAACAAATCAAGGAGCTGCATTCAAGGAGTGTGTGTTTTTTTTTAATTCTATTTCATGGCAACAGTTTTAGGGGAAAATCAGTCTTTTATTCATTCATGATGTGGGGGGGGAGGTGGAATTCAGAGATCTAGCTTCTGGAGAATCTTTAAGTCAAAATCACTGTGGTTCTAGGATAGGCCAAGATGGTGCACCAGTGTGTAACTTACTGGTTGACTGTTTTACCCATATGGATGATGTTGGTGTTTCAGGCATTATTACTTGGCTGCAGTCTGTTAATAACTTGGCTCTGGTGTGTATGATGAGAAGAAACATTAACATTGAAACACAAGACCAACTGCCTATAGCTGATGCAAACACATCACAAAAAACTGTTTTTTGCAATGTGTTTGCATTGGATATAGGCAGTTGGTCTTGTGTGTTGATTTGCTTACTCGTATCTTCCTCCTTATCAACTATCTGCGTAAGGTGGTTACGACATCCAGATCTCTCCCTTCCTTAATCAGGGATTTTTCTTTAGGTTTATTTGAGGTAGATGCCAAATATAAAAAGGTTGACTATCAATGTCACTTCCATAATGGAGTAGTATTCACACCATTTAATTATTTGGCAAAACTGTTTGAGAAGAGAGTATGCTGACTCACTTGGGTCTTGTCGGCACTGTAGCAGTTCGTGTCTGATCACACAAAAATTTGACCTTGGGTTTACATATTGTTTGAAATATTTAATGTAAGTTTCAACAGACCTTGCTTCATCCTGCCAAAAAGTAAATGTATCACCTACTTCTTATCCTTCCACACCACACCTGTCCATAAAAGAAAATAATTGAGCTTGACAGCGTCATCTATTTTACCTAGAGGGCTTTTAAAAAATAAAAAAAATAAAATTAAAAAAAAAAGAAGCTTGACTTGGCATAAAAATCTCTCCATTGCCTTAGCGAGAATTGAGCTAGACCAATCCATCATCAATGAAGGCATCTGACAAGTTACCATAATGAGGGTCTCAGAGATAAATTCTTTTACTTTGACAAGTAGGGAGTTAGAGGCACATGCATTCCCCACCCCCTTTTTTATCCAAGCCAGGTAGAAATGTCACTGATAACCATGATTTTCATCTTTTTTTTATGGCCCATGTGTCGTCATCCCTTTTTCTGACACCATGTTATATAAGGCTAGTTAACCAGGATGCCTCAGATTGATAAACAAAATGAGTGGTTGCATTAAAAGCATGTTTTGTTGATGGGAAGCCATTACAATCAGGAGCAGATAATCATGTTCAGATTGGGGCTACAAGGATTATCTCAGAGGCTTAATACAACACCTACTATACCGGGATACCACAAAGTTTGGTATGTAACAATTATGTGAATCACTTGTTGAAAGGAATTTTCCTGGGGAATTCTTTTAATATTTGTTAAGTTAGAAAGTCAATTAGTAATTTACTAAGCTTTTAGCTAAAGTGTAGCATAAGGCCGTATGAATGGGGCACACAATGAGAAAGTCAAGTAATGCATCATGTTCCCGTTTCATACTCAGATCCGATAATTGTCGTATTTTATAAATAATAATAAATGACAAAACTTTAAATTTAAAAGGTAACTTTAATGTTTTCAGCATTTTATTCCATCGTGTATTAGTTTTTTTTTTGTTTTTTTTGGGTTTTTTTTTTTAATGGTATCCATGTTATTGTTACAACACTATGAAATGTTTTTTTCTTTTCTTTGAAGGACGGGGGGTGGGGTAAACAGCAACAAAAAAGAAATAGATAAACTAGCAAATAGATTCAACTTGTTTTAAGGAGATACTTGTGGCATCATGGTTATTGCCATAGGAAATGGACATGACAAACAGAGTTCAAATCCTGGATGAAGCTATTAGCTTTCCATATAGCGCTAATACCCTTGGGAAAGGTATGAATCCGATTATTCTCCTTCCAGCTATTTAATCTTGATATGATAACCAATCTAAAAGAAGGAAACTAAATTCAAACCTGTTGAACTCGGCTTAAAAATTGACTGCATCCCACTTGTCTAGAGGAGTTGGGAAACATTTAAACTTATTTTATTTTATTCATTTAAAAAATTCCCTGATGCTGTTTTTCATAAAATCACTTGCCGAGACAAACCCACGCATGTTAATGATACAAACTACTTTAGATTAATTCTAAATGGAAGACTGCGTCATCTTTCAAGAGTATAGCTTCAACAATAGCCTGCATGATAGGTGGTGCTACATCAAGTTGAAAACCCATGGACAATAGGCAGTACCTCTTTCCTTCAAGGATAACTGTCTGGTATGGCCACATGGATTTGTGCACACGCACTTGCAAATACACCCTTTCGGAGATCGAGCATCAACACGTTGAAGCCCTTCTTTCTCCCACTCTCTTAACTTTTGTGCACAGACATCGGCATGCGCCATGTAGGCATCGATGTATTCATTCAATTTGCAAAAGTCTAACACCGGGCCCACTTTCAATTTATTCTCTTGAAAAACGGCCATTAATAGAATCAGACCTTTTGGGGGACCGAGCTCCTCCTCAGAACAGGGAAGCAGCCATCTATTGTTCATCCATGTTTCCAGCTGTCGAACGTGAGCAGACATAGGATACTCAGTCACCTTGTTCATAAATCCATCGGGTGGCTAATTACCTGACCATTTCCGTGACGCTGTCCAAGCCCTGGTCTGCTCATTGAACTCGGCGCCGAAGTCCGGTTCCTCTATTCTGATCACAGTGCAGGCACACGGCTCGGTCCTTGAGAAGATAGCATCACTGGACTGGTCTATGCGGACTCCACCCAACATCCTAATAATATCCATGCCAATTAACATGTTGAAGCCCAACAGTAAACTGTCCACAACCAGCACATCAGCTTTCACGGGGCTTACATTATCTACTGCCAGCGTGAGAGTCGCAATGCCATTACCGCATAGAATCTTACCGTTGATTGTCAGGACGTCTGATGCCTGCTGACTCCAGAGTTTGCACACCAATCCAGTCACAAGGGACTGAGAACATCCAGTGTCCACTAGTGCCATGTGTTTCTTGCCATTAACCAGTTTCAATCACAGAGAGCACCTCTTTTAATTTGAATAGGGAGAGAGTGGAATTAACATCTCACCCCTGTTTCTATTTCCCATGACAGTTTTTCATTAGGTGCCCAGTTTTGTTGCAGAGATAACAGCGCATGGCTGATCTCTCTCTCCGGTTTCTAACACTGCTGCGCTGCATACAATCTCTAGCCAGATAGTTCAGGGACCCCGCATCTGAAACAGGTGACATTGCTCTGACCAGTTTTATGAAGGTTCGGTGTATGCGAGGCCTCCTCAGGTTGCACTGCAGCGGCCGGATGCTCATCCCTGGTGTCCACTAATATGGCACAAGCTCTTTTCAGTACCTCTCTTAAAGTTAAGTTTTCTAACCTGGTTGACAATCAGGAGTCCCTTGATGTGACTTGTTAGCCCATTGACAAAAGCCCTCTTTATCCGACATTCTGGTGGCATTTCCTCTACTAGTCGTGCCAATTGTTGAAGTCTGTTAGAAACTCATCTACAGTCTCTTCTGGACGGAGGTGGCGCGTGGTATATTGTTCAAAAGCCACGAACAAATCCATTCCGTAGGCTTTTATAAGAGCATGCTTGATCTCCTCGATATCATCTCGTGGCTCTTTAGATAGCTCCCTATATGTTTCTCGGGCCGTACCTTTTAATCGTAGTGGTAGAACTCACTCTACCTTGGTTATCTCATAAAGATCGCAAGTCAACTCTAGGTCTTCCAACCATTCTATTATTGGTGTATCTGTTGCTGCGCCGCTGAACTCAGGGATAAGCTGAATGTCGAATTGCCTGGATGCCATGGTTAATAAAAGCTGAAATAGCTTGAAATCTTTTAACTGCTCACTACTTGTCCTGTCTCTCTCTTTCTCTCTTACTGGAAACCTTTTAACTGCTTGCCACCAGTCCTGTCTCTCTCTTTCTTTCTCACATTTCCACATCAATACATTGGTTCGCACAATCCTGCTGTGAAGCAACAAATGCATCCTAACAATGCTGAGATTAGTGTAGAGTACTGGAAGTATAAAAAAACGGAAACATGAGCATCGTTGGGAGTGCAAATTGCACTCCCAATGACACTCATGCTTCTGTTTTTCTATACTTCCAGTACTCTACATGCAAGACACATTCGCACCATTTTTGAACAGCAAGGTAGGCCATTTTGCTCGTCACTTCTTGTTTCTTTCTTTCGGTGTTGCTATGAAAGGAATTCAATTCACACAGCTTCGTTGTGACATTTCATTTCTCCCATTCATTCGTCTCACCACCTCTTTTTTATCCAGCTGTGTACGGTCACTGGATTCTCGTAAACGTCGGCTGTTCCACCTGCATATACAGCATGCTACTTGCTGCCTCTTTGAATGACAAACCCCAGTTGGCTCATCGGAGACAGTAGTCTGCTAGTTCTGCCTTTCAATTTCACTAAATTTTTCCACTTATAAATATTTTAGAATATAATTACATACAAATTTAGCACATTCATTTTTTTCGTTTTCAAATGTAAACTTATCTTTAGCTACAGATTTTATATCTATATTTCACTATATAAAACCAGTTTTTTTTTAAAGCATATCATCATCATGGCATGCAGGTAGCACAGATTTCCCAGACCATCTCCTGCCACTTGTCCCTATCATCCATCGTTCTCAGTAGTCTTCCATGCTACATCCTGTATCAGTACAGAGCTGTTGTAAATAGGGTCTAACTGGTTGCACTACCTTTGCTCGTCTGTGTGAGGGGGAGGGGGTCCACAGGAATACATTGCTTATGAGCTCACCCTTACTTCTCCAGCAGTGTCCTGCATGTCCTGCTCATCTAATTTGGATGGTTTTTGAGATGGGTGGTAGGTGTCTGTACAGCTGCTGCTTTGTGGGATGCTGCCTCCAGGACTTGTTCAATACAGTTCACAGCATTCTTGTGCAATTGTCATCAAGCTTTCTCTCTATATGCTTAGTCAGCGTCCATGTGGTGCATCCATACAGCAGTATTGATACAACTGCTGCTTGGAAAAAAACTGCACTTTATTTTATGATAGGTCTGTCGATAGCTGTCTAAGCCTTCACTAGTTGCATGCTGATATCATTTTCAGCAGATGAGATGTTGCTACTGAGATAAGTGAACTTGTCCACTAGTTTTAGAGACCTTCCATTTAGTGTGGAGATGTTGCCTCTTTGATTAAAGCACATAAACTCTGTTTTGTCTGCATTGACATAAAGACCTATGCCATCTGCTGCTTCTTCCAGATTAGGCAGCAGGAATTTGGCCTGGGTGAATGTATTTACCAGAAGCACTAAGTTATCAGCATAGTCTGCATTCATAATCATTCGTGTGGAGTATCTTCAGTTTCTTGCCTTTACCAGTGTAAAGCCATTTTCTTTCATTAAATCTACTAACATTCAAAGTATTTAGTCTAGGCAAATAATAAACAGGTATGGGGCTAATGTGTCCCCTAGCTGCACACCTGCAACAATGTCAAAGAAGTCTGTATCTCCATCTGGTGAGTGAACTTTTACTTTCATGTTTTTATATAGTATCACTATGGCTGCGACAGTTTCTTTTTGAAGCACAGTAGTTAGTTGCATAATAAAACAAATAAGTCAAATAATTATACAGACACTTCAGTTCACCATTTATTTCAATTACACTATAACAAATATGCAACTTCATTAAAAGAGAAATTTTTTTTTAAAAATGGAAAGTTATTTTAAAAAGTTTAGACATTTTTAAAACTTAATGTGAAATCATTCTTAATAGCTATGTAGTGAATTTTAAAAAATACTAGAAATTGACATGAAAAATAAATAATATTGGTATGTTTATGTTTTTTAGCAAAAATTTTAAGTTCTACTTTTTCAAATGGAAACTTTGACAAAAAAGATGAAACTCTTAAAAGATCCATATTTCATGCATTATATATCAAAATAATTCTGAAACTATCTACAACCCCATAGTAGATGCTTCTTTTTAACTTTTGAAGGAACGTCTGTCGACTTAGCTCGGTTTCATTTTTGCTTTTGCGAGTCAAAGAATAATAATAGTTTGTTAAATTTTAAAAAATCCTGTCGCAATAGAAACAACTGGTATTGCTCTCAAAAAGGTGAGTGGATGTTGATAACCAATAACAAACTAGTGGCAAAAGCTCTCCTAAATTAGATTTCAAATAAGAAATTAAAATGACAATATTTTTAAAAGGATTGATTTATTTTAACAAAATAAACTGGCTGAAGTTTTCCCCCCCCACCTTCCTATCTCAACTTCTGATTCTATACCATACAGCCACATTTTGCATTGTGCTGGAAATATTCAGCATTTATTTTTAACTTTGTCCATTTTTTATCAGTTAAGTGTGTTTCGAACTGATTAAACTTTTAGTAATGGAACTGACATAAAAAGTTCTTTAAGGTTTTATCTTAGTCTACTGGCCAGTATTTGAGCACTCTCTTGATTTAAGACAAATGTTTTTAAAAACAATCCATATATATATATATATATATATATATATATATATAATATTTTAAAAATTTCTAAATAATCCAAAAGACTGTTAATAGGATATAGGAAATGTTAAGTATTGATGTATTGGTAAAGAATGTTCTGCCCTAAAATTTGAACATGTAAAATTTAATTGATATAAAAATCATTTTCAAAATATTTCTTTGAGATCACAAGTATAATTTTATTTTCTTTAGTTAAAAAAAAACTAACAAAAAAAAAACTCTACACAATCTTCCTTTTCATTTGACTTTGTACCTATCAATAAATCAAAACATTAAAATGGTCAAAAAATAAACAGAGAAATAGCTGTACTAACCAAGATTTTCCAAATCTTGCTCTAATTGTCGAGATCGATTTTCTATGAGGTCAATGATGAAAGATAACATGTTGAGTTTCTCATCTCCAATTTCTTGGAATTTCAGCAAAGCACGTTGGAAGATTATATAAGATTTTCTCTTGGCTTGACCTTCTGCCTCATACATACACAAATGATGACGATCAATGTCTTGCATAATTTCTGCAAGAGAGAGGGAAAGAAATTAAAAAAACTTCAGTCAATGAAAACAAACACAATATATAGAAAATTTCTGCTCTAACAAACTCGTAGATCAGAATAAACTTTTATTTTACTGGCTGAATTGCATGCATGCCAAGATTGATAGAATATGTCAATGTACCACACAAGAGGTGATGGCTACAGAAGCAATGATTGAGAGAGAGAGAGAGAGTGAATATTTGACCTCAATATAGAATGAATTAATCAAGACGGCACTTAAATTTAGACAGTGAAATATTAGTACAAGTCAGATATTTGAATGCTTGTTCATGCATAGAATTCCAACTAATATCAATTTACTGATCATAGTTTCTTTGTTTAATGACATATCAACCTTCATGGGTTATTTAATGCCAAAGCTATCCTTGTGGATGAACAACAGCGATACTATTTGACCCCCACCCTCCGATAGCAGGGAGGATAAGGAGGTTCATATTTCTCCCAAGAGTATTAGTTCAAAAGTGAACATAACTGGAGTTTGAACTCACTCACTTTGAGATAACAGTCCAGCACTTTAACAATTATGCCACAGAGACTCCTCTTAATTTACTGGATCAGAGAAAAATGTTATAAAAGTAAAACAATGTAACCAGCAAAATGTACGACTTATGAGAAAAGTACTGAAGTACTGTTAATTATTAATTTTCATTAGTTTGATTTTTCTCTTATTTCTGTTGCTTTTTATCACAAATCTCAGATTCCTTATTTATGTTAAATAAGAAGCTTTGATCTGAAATAAAGAATAAATCTGCAGATATGATTAGGTGATTAGTTACTTTTACATGTCAACCCTTGCTGGGTTATTAAATGCCAAAGTTTGAAAACAATTTTATGGTTTCAGGTAAACAATAACAACTTCAAGTAACTATTTTAGTACAAATAATTTGCACACATTGAAATGATTACAGGCATTCTTATCTAATACAAATAATATGCACACATCTCTCTGACCCAGAGATAGGACCCTAACAAATACTACCATGCTGAGTGAGAAAGCAACAAAAAGGTAACTTGACACTCCTCAAAGCTCCAGAACTGAAGCCTCACCATTAGATACAATTAAGTGTCATACTCGGAACATCCTTTTAGAAGAGGGCTTTACTCTTTACAGGGAATGCAGTTAACAAATTATATGGTGCCTTCAATAAGTTTCCAGACTTTTTGTACAGGCATTTAAAATTGTCGGAGACTCTTGAAAATTCAGTGTGTTATTGCTATACTTCTTATGAGATGACTGACCAATTTTTTATGATTTCACATTCAAATGAACAGTGATAGCAGCAATTTGGAATACACCCTACTAAACCCTGATTGTCACAGCTGGTGAATTTCAAAAATGCAATCTGGACATGAGGACACTTTAGAAGATCAATATGCAATAAAATTCTGTTTTAAACTTGGAAAAAAATGACAGAAATGTATGGAAAGCTTCAGACTGCTTTTGGAGCGTCTTGCATGAATCGAGCATCAGTTTTTGAGTGGCATAAGACATTCAAGGAAGCCAGGGAGTCTGTGAGGGATGATGAGAGGTGTGGGAGGAGTAAGGAAGTCAATACACCAGAGTTGATTGGCCAAAGGGTTGGGGTTAGGGTTACTATGTTGAGGTTTTAAGGGAGTTCAGGAAGAGATTCCGTCGGAAGAAGCCAGCACTCTTCAAATCGGGTCAGTGGCATTTCCTCCAGGACAATGCACCAGTCCACAACTCCATCCTTGTCACAGACTATTTGTCCAAGATGGGCATCAAGACAGTTCCTCAGCCTCCTTATAGTCCAGACCTTGCTCCCTGTGACTTTTGGTTATTCCCTAAGCTCAGAGGCTGTCGTTATGAGACAATTGAGGAGATGAAAGAGGCTGTGACAAAGATCATTGACACGCTCACACAAGAGGACTTCCATGGGGCCTTCCAGAAGTTGTTGGAATGGTACAACAACTGCATTGCAGCTGGAGGAGATTAATTTGAAGGGGACTAGAGTTTCATGTATGTACTATCAATAAAAGTGCCCATACGAAAAAAGTCTGGAAACTTATTTAGTGATCCTCGTAGGTTCCACCGACAGAATACAAAGATTAGGGATCAGACAAATTTTAAATTAGAACTACTTGAAAGCAATCAAATTACCTTTTCCTCAAAAAGGTCTCAGAAAATATCTTTCAGTTCCTATAAGCAAAGTTGAGATATCTAATAGGCTAATGTCAGCCAGAAACTGTAGATTACAAGTACTTGTACCTGGCTTAACTTCATCATACTAAGTTAAATATGAATAGGGATCTTATATGTTGTCTATAAATGGAGAAGTTTTACATACTCCCTAATATAGTAAATTGGGTTTTTATATGCCATTAAATGTGGTAAATATGAGAGACATCTTAAATGTCATTAAACATGATAAATGGTGGGTCCTATATGCTATTAAATATGGTAAATAGGATCCTATATGCCATCAAATATAGTAAATGAAGTTTTATAAGCCAGGAAATATAAACAACAGGTCATTAAATAATATAAAATGGTCTTGTATATTATCAAATATGGTAAGTGAAAGAGGTCATACATGCCATGAAATATTGCAAATGGAAAGGTTTTATATGCCATTAAATATATACCCAACCCTGCCACCACAGGTAAGATTAATTCTAAAAGCTAAAGAACCACCCGGAGGAAGAACTGGTGGATTCATGTCTTTCCCAAGAGCATTAATACTAAGTGAAATACAAACAGCCTCATCCAGGATCTGAACTCAAAACGTCTATAACTCAGCTACAGGAAACCATCCTCCAGGTTATATTTCTTCATTGTACTCCTTGGTCTAGCGTTAATTACTGATGTCTGGAGAGAGAAAGAGATGAGCAATCTTTGTCCCTATACATACATAGGAGTCTCTCTAGAATAAAACTGACCTTGTATTATACTCTGTCCTACTTCATTCAGCTTCTTATTTTCACTTTTATCTTCAGTATTAAATAAGTAGCAGTCATATTTTAGAAATACTTTTAATTTTGGCTAACCAAATGTGACAGATTGACAATACAAGTTAAATTACTGTTAGTAATATACTATATAATCAAGATGACTGACTGACTGATTCTAACAGCATAACTCATCCAGGGTTATTTTATGCCAAAAGGTTAGAGAATTACATTCATCATATATTTAAATTTACATTTGTGTAGTTGTTTCTTAAGAGTCTTTTTTAAACACAGTTATATATCAAGTATTCTCAATACAAATAATTTGCACCAAGTGATATGGTTTCAAGTATCCTTATCTACTACTAATAATTTTAAAATACATGTGGTTCATAGATGAGACCTTAACAGATCAGTACAGAGTAGACCAGGAAGTAATGGCAATGAAGCAGGGACTCCATACTCCCCAGAGCTCCAGAACTGACGCTTCATAGATGCAGTTTAGTATCATACCCAGGGCATCCATTTTTGAGGGGTGGGTAGGTCTTACCTCTCTGTAGGGGATGCAATCAGCATTTTAAAAGCCCTGCTGACAGGTGCTATTTAGATGAAAGTGAAGAATTCTAATTAGCATTTCATAATTATATCAGTTATCTAAAAAATATGTACAATTAAAAATAACATTCAAGACAAACAAAAACTCTATTCAATTGCAAATTGAACTGGAAATGGCTTTATTCTCTAAGAACATTTCAAGTGTAGTGTTACAATAAAAATCTGTCTATGATTTTTGCTTGCTTGCTTGTTACCAAAAGATTCTTAAGCAAATGTCAGCTCCCTTGAATTTAAGAAGCGACAGGAACATTTTGGCTAAAATTGATCAGAAATGTATAATTCGTCCAGAAACCAAATAAAATCTGCAGGAATACCTCTTCCACAACAATGTGAAGCAATCACCCTCACCTCAAACTTGTATTCCTAAAAGATTGCTGCCTAAAATACACAATCATTAATGAGTTAGACATGTTTATGTTCAAGTGATAATTTCGATTAACCTTCTTTTAGAAGTACGATTTCAAAGTTCTATACATCTCCAAAAACCTGCTTGGTGGCGGGGGGACTCATCACATAGCTTGTTTTGGCCATGAGGGCATTATTATGTAGTGTGTTTGGGCAGGAATAGTCTGGCGGAACCGATTCCTCTCAATGTCTAGTTTGAATTCAGAGTTCTCCTTCTCTTGGACCAGTTGTCATACCAAGGTGCCCATAGCTGCGGGGAGGAGAATGGATTACCAAACAGCCTAGTTCCGGCTTTGAATTCACGTCGCCGAGTACACTTCCTACGATAATAAACACGAGCATCTCTAAAGAAAATCTTCAAAAATTCTTGTCTTGCAAAATACATTTTTGTTTTATGGTTTTCTAAGCTCTAAGGTGCGTGTATTTATCCAACTTCCCAGCAGGTAGGATTTAACACAAGGTTATTTTAATGTAGGGAGCAGTGCACGAATTAAGATTCATGCACAGCAAGTGCAAGAAATTCATAACCTCGTCCCTAATGGAGCGCCTCAGACGACAAGCAATCAACTCAGCCCTGCAAAGCAGATAAAGCATGAGGAGACAGCCTCCCTGAGGCCGAGTGTTTAATAACTTCCAATTACCAGGTATGGAATGCCAGATGTCCCTCCCCGAAGGCAAATGGTCAGTGACCAGAAGCTAAGAGAGCTTTAGTACTAATTTACAAAGTCTTTTGCTCAGATGTAGCACAAGGCCGTGTGAAAGGAGTACCCAATTGACTCGAACTTGAAGTTTTGCTAGTTCAGCTTGTTAACCATTGCACCAACCGAGGCGCCCGGCTGAGTGAGCTTTAGAGTGAGTGTGTTTATTTTTAAACCAGGGCAACGCCGTGTTGTTCTAATTTATAAATTAAGAAAATTATATTCAATTCATAGTGAACATTATCTTCGGCTTTTTGTAAAAGAAAAAATTTAATCATTACCGCTATATACTCATTTTTTTTTTTAAATCTTTACTCGCAAAACTAAATTATGAGCGTAAAAAAATTCATGCGAAATGACATGATTATAAAAAAAATACTTTCTTTTAATAAAAAGAATTTGAATTCTAATGATTCTAGAATTTAAAGGGAAACCTATAATAAAACTAAAGGTTGTTTTTTTTTTTTTTGTTTCTTTTAAAAAGTAGACAAAACACGTTGGAAAGAGGAAAAATACCAAAGAAAAAAAAAAAGAGAAGTGACTGGTTACGTGACCACTTTGCTGTAAATTGTTCAAGAAAAAAAGCTTTTTATACAACGACGGCCGATATTTATTAATTTATATTAGCAATTTACTTGCAACAACAAAGCTGTCAAGAGTTTCAAATAAGAGAAAAGAAATAGATAAAGTGTTTACTTTTTTTTTTTGTAAACATTTCAAGAACAAAAATTAAATTTGCATCAACTTATTTTTTGCATCTTTTCTTTATTAATTTTACAATTTTTGGAGAAAATATTCAAGTTTTATCGACCTCGAAATAAAAAAAAAAAAAAAAAAAAAGGAAATTTCCAAGTATTTATTCATTAAAAACATTTTCTTTTGCTTTATTCTTCCTTAAAATGATTATCGTTAATTTGTGTTTTAAAATATTTTTCCTTTTTCTGCAAAAATACAACATGGAATGAAAAATCAAACTAATAATCCTGCCGATTGGGTTTCAAGTTCCGACTTCACCAGAGAAGCCGGTAAAATTCATTCATTGTTATTCATAACATTTTAATACAAACTAATTTTACCACAAATAATCAAGTTAAATTTTAAATATTATCTTCTTTAGAATTAAAATAAAAAACGCGAATATTTTTGTAATTCATAAAAAAAATAAAGCTTTATTACCTAATTTTTTTTTAAAAAAACATTGAAACATTTTCTAATTCATTTTTAAGGATTAAGGAACAAATTAATAAATTTTTAGGAAGTCATTAAAAAAAAACTTGAAATAGTTTGAAATTTTTTTAATATCGATAAATTAATGAAAAAGATAAGTTGAACTTTTACGAAAAAAAAATTTTTCTTTTCTTTTTAATAGAAAAAACTTTTTCCAGTCACATTTATATTTTGATTGTAATTATGAAAAAAAAATTCAACAAAAAATTTATTTTTAACACTGAATGTATTTCGATTCATTTTCCAATCTAAAAAATGTTTTTTTCCTTTAAAATTAAAAACTTCAATCATTTTATTTATTAATTTTTTATTTATTAATTTTTTTAAAATCAAATTAAATCAAAATTTGATTGAAAGTTTGAACTTTTTTCTTTTTTATTATATTTCATATTTTAGAATATTTTTAGAAAAATCATTTTTTTTAAATAAAGTTTACTGGTGAATGCTTTATTTTTATTTAACTATTTTTTTCTTTTTTTATCTCCAGAATTTATCTTTATTGATATTCTGATTTTATTTTGGAATTCCGTTTTTTTTTCAAAATCATAGATGAATCGATATCGAAAGGAAATGCATTTAGCAATTTGCTAAGCTTTTATTGTTTAGATATGGCACAAGGCCATACGAATTGGGCACCAAATGAAACTCGAATTCACTGGTGAAGGTTTGCTCGTCTAATTTGCCATTAATGCCAACCGAGGCGCCCGAAAGAAATTCATTTAAGCCTTATTGACAAAGTTGTTATTTATTTATTACTATTACGTATTGTTTGAATAAATACATTTCTTAAAGCTTTAAAATTTCAATTAAGGAAATGAATAAGCGATTTTAAGTGGTTTTATTCGTTTTTTTTTTTTTTTTTTTTAACCCCTACACTTGAGTATACACAACAAACACATTTTTGAATTGACCACGAGAACAGCAAGATTTTCTTCAATCGGTTTGTTTCAGATTTTTGTCTCACTATCAACAAAAAACTTTGGAAATAAACGTTAATTAATAAATATAAATTTCGATAATATTATCAGGAAATAAATATAAAACTGATTAATTCATATGATTTTTTTTTTTAAGAAAATCATTGTTGTTGTTTTTCTTTGATGAAATTTGAAATTCCTTGTTTAGTTGTTTATTCGTCTGTGTCGAGTAAGATCAAATGAAGAGTCAGGAATTTAATTTTTAAATAAATAATCCATTTTTAAGCTAATTTATTTTAACTCAACAGAAAGCGAGCAACAACAAAATGGGTCATTATTACTTACAGACAAAAAAAAAAAAAAGGCTTTTTTCTCTAGAAGAAAAAACGAAATCCTAAGTATTTGATAATTTACAAAACATAGAAAAATAAACAAAAAAATTCTCTACAAATTCAATCAGACAATAATTGAATATTGAAATTAATTTTTAATCATCACTTTACCCGCTAATAGAAAGTATGAGATAAGAAATAAACAATAATAGGCAATTTTGGCAGCTGTTTCCCCCTTTTGGCAGAAAATGAAAGATTCCTATTTAATAGTAATATAAGTGAATTTGAACGAGTCCATTATAGCAATAAGGTCGAGTCGTATTACGAAGACGAACATACAGTTATATGATAACAATACAAAATCTCAACATCAAAGAAATAAAACTTGTGTTTATAAAAATAATCAAAAGACAAAATAACGAGTATTACCTTTACATTGCGAATCTAATTCGCGCAATTGAGTGATTTTTCGTTGTAGATCATCAGGTAAATTATCCATTATATCTAAATAGTTTTGAAGGTAAGTTGCCGAGCATAATGCTTCGACAGCAGCTTGATTTAACATCGTCATCTTGATTTCCCCATATAGTTCATTGGTGTAAAGAAAGAATAAAAAGCCACAAACTGGCTTTTTGGGAGTCAACCCAGACTTTGTTCTAAAAATTAATTCAAGTAGCTGTAAAACAGCGGTAATTTTTCACCGTTCACTTCCTTAGCCTCGTTTTGATTTTACTGGGGAGGGAGAAGTATGGGAAGAGATCCTAAATAATAGCTACGAACAACCATACTTGCAACAAATTTAATTTTTCGATTTTTTTCCTTAACAGAAGGATGATTTTTTTTATTTATCGGTTACTATATTGATAATATTCCTCCAGATTATCCCCTGTATTCAGAAAAATATCTTTAATTCAATCAAAATTTATTTTGTCAACGCATCGAACAAAAAAGAGTGTTCTTTTGTAACATATTACAAATTTCAGAAAAGATATTATTTTTGTCTAAATCTAAACTGTTAATAGATTAAAATTTTTAAAAATTATTATTTTAAAACTCAAAGAAAAATTTATAAAATAGTCTTATTTGCTTATTCATCTAATTATTAATAAATTTGTTGGCCTAAGAAAATTTATCAAAAAATGTATGTGCCACGTGTATTCCGTAGATTTCTTTGCCGTTCATTTGTTTCTTGATAAAACTAGACACAACTTCCGATGTCCTTCACTCACGTGTTTTGTGGAGGTTTTACGAATTGTGTTCAACGTTTCTTCTCTTCGCGCTGTCTGTTTTTGTTTTGTTTCGTTTTTTTTATCTTCTATATATTATGTGTAAGTGATCATTATATCTAGATTTTTATGTACGTATTATTATTGTTTTTTTAGTTTATACTCAAGATTTTTTTCACAGTTAAAAAGACATTTTTTTCGTGATTTTTAAACCTTTCCAAATGAACTCACTAAATTTAAATTAAAAAAAATAACTTTAATTTTTTCTTTTACTTTTTGAAACATTTCCCTGTTTATCTGTCTCAGTGTTGGGAAGTCTTGACTCCTTAACTTTTGGTGTGTTATATATATATATATATATATATAATATATATAATGACCGATTAAAGTTTTGGTGACAATCTGAATCATAAATATTTATTTTTAATTATAGACAATCAATACAGTGTATGAATTTTAGAATTTAATTTATTTTAACTTCGGGGTTGGATTGACATTTTTAAATATCACGACCTTACTCAATTTTTATTAAACACAATACAAAAATTTAAAAAAACGTTTTTCTGAGATATGCATAAATAACACCAAGGGGGGGGGGGAAAAAGCTGATAAATTTTAACTTTTACTTCGCACAAAGAAGTTAGAATTGGTGAAAACCTGCACTTTTTTTTTACTTTTAACCTTGGATAATTTTATCAGGTGTTCTTTTTATGTTTATTTTGCATTTATTCAATTAATGTTTTATAATATTGATAATCAAATAAGTAAAACTTTTAGCCGGCAAATATAAGAACTGTACTTTCTTTGAGAAAAATGAAAACAATGTGTATATAACCTGTACGATTGTGTCAATAATGTTTTATGACATCGATTACAAGGCGAATAAAAAATGGTTATGAAAAATTATTTATTTTAATTAATTTGTGGACAATATCTAACTTTCCCGTTTTAAAATAGGAGCTTCGCAGGAGCAGACGACACTTTTCCAGAACGGCATTTTAATTTTTTTAATATTTGTTTTGCTATATAGCTGAAATGAAAGCCATTTTTAAACGGGAAAAAACACGTTCCTATTTTTATTAATTTTTTGTGTTCTTGTATAAATTGGTTAAATGAATAAAAATATTATTCCTGTTTTTTATAATATATCATTTATAATGTTTCGGTAAATATATCTTCCGGCTTTCTTCAGGTGTCTTTTTTCATATTTGGTAACCTTCAGGGATTTCAAACCGAACCTTTTATTTGATTTATAAAGTTTGACTGTTCTTCAATCCGATGGCATGTATTTATAGAAAAAGAAAATTCCCTATTACTGGGGCGAACAAACTAAGAAGGTAGATTAACTGATACGATATATCCTAAGGAATAGACAGTGGAATGAGAATACTCTACCTGTGAGGATTGAATAAAGGGTTCAGTTTGGAATTCCCTGATGATTACTGACTATGACAAAAGACACTTGAAAAGAATTAAAGAGTACAACAGCCAAAACCAAGATGAGGATAATGGTTTAATAATAAAAAAAATCTATAATTTAATAAATAAATGATTTAAATATTAGAAATTTTTTCATCTCACAAATTTAGACAAATATTTTGATACATTGTTTATTTTCTATTTCAGACAATAACCAAGCTTTATAATTAAAGCAGTGATGAAGAAACTATCAACTTCATTTTGACTTTAGTTTCTTGATGTTTGGGTTTCATGACATTTGCACATCAATAAAGGAATTTTCTTTTTTCCTTAAAAATGGCATTGATCAGATTTTGTCAACTAACAAGTTTACAGCTGCTGTCAAAATTGAAACATTCTAAGCAAATAAACTCACTAAAAACCTATTCGTGCAGTGCATTAAACTCTCATCATAAAAGGACGCAAGCATACAGCAAACGACATGGTCAAAGAAGTCATTCTGCTTGGATACAGCCTGAAGGATTTGATACAAAGATAAATGTTTATAACAGTCTTACAAAACAAAAAGAAAAACTAATCCTTCAAAGAAAGAATGTTGCAACATGGTATGTGTGTAGATTGCTTTTTTTTTAAATTGAACTTTTAGATTAGGTTTGAGTAGCATTTACATCAGGGTATCTCAAACACACAACCTACAGGCCACATGCAGCCAAGAAATTACTTTTCTATGGTATGCAGAAGAACAATTTTCATGAAAAATATTTTCTTAAAACTTGGAAATTTGTCCCTTGCCCCTGACCATGTTTCTCCCCAGAAAAAGGTAGAATCTACTTTAATATTTTCAATTACTTACTATCATATGCATATTCATTTTGATGAAAAAAAATGAATAAATAACAGCCTATCAACTGAACTGTAGATTAGTATTATAACTTATGGAAATCACATCCACTCCAATTTCCCTTTTGGCTCACTGTGCCTCTTCCCCAGAATGTAATGGCCTTTTCAGTCTTTGATTTTAAGATCTCTGGTTTACATCATAAATAACAGGATTATTGTATTGCAGTATTGTTCTTAAATAAGTGGACTCCTAACAATCTTTTATAAAAACTTATTTTTCTTTTTAATTAAAAATATTCAATTTTTTCTTAACTAAAGATAGCAGAATTTCATTATTTCTAGTGAAACATTAAAAAAATCAAAACAGATTATTAGATATTATTTATTACCAAACTCTGAAATCTTTAAATTCCATTATCAAAAATATACATAAGTGCACCTAAACAATTTTTTTACAAACTTATTTTTTTTCTTAACTGAAAAAAAAAGTTGATTTTCTTCCAAACCAAAACTGGTTTTCAAAGTTTCATCCCACCATATTCAGCAGATCCTGCACCAAGTAATTTCCATTTTTTCGTTCTCTACACAATGCTCTGAATGACAAAAAGTTTTTTCAAGAAGATCAAGTAAAAATGTTTGTGGAAAACTTCTTGAACTCAAAACCAGCTGAATTTTACTTGAGAAAATTCAACAAGTTGAATTCACCTGGAAGTAATAACAATGAAGTTGTACTTTACATTTGCCAAAACTCCAGAACTTGAACCTCGCCATCTGATGCAATTTAATGTCATAACAAGGACAAAATGATATATTTGAATTTTTATGAGACAATTTGATTTGTTGATCTTTTTTAAGAAAAAAAACAAAACATATTTACATTTATTTACTCTTGGTCAAAGGCTCATTACACGTTGTAATGGTTCACTTGACAAGCAGATTATTATTAGTGAGTTTGATTCTCACTAAGTACCATATACTTCTGGCCTTGTGTCAAACTTAGTAAATGCCAACTACTTTTAAATCTGGTATATGTTGGCAGGGACACAACAACTTAATTTTACATCCTGGACAAGGTTGTTTGCATTTCACTTTGGAAAAAGTATGAATCCAAGTATTCTCACTCAATCTAGGGTAAATAGTAGTAGGGCAGACTGGGCTCTTTAACCTTGGTATGGCAACTGGTCTAAGAGAAGCAAAACTATGAATTCAAACCTGTTAAACTTGGCTTAAAAATTGGTTTTGTGTCACATCCTGCTTGTATGGAGTGGTTGGGTAAATATATATATATATATATATATATATATATATATATATATATATATAAATATATATATATATATATGTAGGGAGGGTTTCCACCTGTTTCCTTTATCACTTCTCTCTCCTGGGAAATCCCTGTGGTATAATGGTTAAAGTGCCTGACTGGGGCCTCAAAGTAAGAGAGTTCAAACTCCAGTCGAACTATTATGTTCACTTTCAAACTAATATCTTTGGGAGATATATAAACATTCTCATCCTCCCAGCTTTGAGAGAAGTAGTATCATTGCTGTCCTTCTACAAGGATGGCTTTGGGAGTAAATAACCTATTACCATAACATTTTTCATTCCTCTGTTGTGAGATTATTGCTTATCATATTTACAACCCCCCCCTCGGGCAGGATATGACACAAGGTCAATTTTTTAAGCGGAGTTTAACAGGTTTGAATTCAGAGTTTTCCTTCTCCTAGACTAGTTACCTCACCAAAGCTGAAGAACCTAGTCTGCCCTACTATTTACCCATAGCTGGAGGGAGAATAATTGGATTCATACCTTTCCTAAGGGTATTAGTGCTATGTAATCAGTCTCGTCGAGGATTTGAACTAGTGTCGGCGTGTCCATTTCCTACGACAATAACCATTACACCACGGGCACCTCCACTGAGACTATTGCTTATATATATATATATATATATATATATATATATATATATATATATATATATATATATATATATATATATATATATATATATATATATGTCAGCTGGGACTATAGAATATCTCAACTGCACCTCTGCAAAGAAGTAAGATCCCCTGCCAAAAAACCAAGTGTCCTTGGTATGACACGAACCTGCATCCAATGATGAGGCTCCAGCCTTGGAGTTTGGGGAATATGGAGAACTAGAATGGTTGTACCTATTAGACTCCCATCTATGAATCAAATAGAATTGTTCAATAATTTACTAAAGATTATTATTATTGGTTATTTAAAAGCATAAAACTGTGTGCAAGTTATTTGTATGAGATAGGAATACTTGATAAATAGAATTATTAATGTTAAATAACAATACTTGAAATATCTGTGTGCAAAAAAATGAGCTCTAACGTGTTAAAAAATAAAGTTACCTACAAACTATTCACTTACAAATCACATATATATAAAAACAGGATTTTGTATTAAATAACCCATAGGAGTTGATATGCCGTAAAACACCAACCAACACACACACACATATATATATATATAAAAGATGAACAAAATTGATATGACAAATAGGAATATTTATTTTGTTATTTATTTTTTGATTATTCTCAACTAGTTTTAACCTTGGGTCATTGTCAAGACAAAAGTTTTTGAGAGAAAAAATTATTTTTAGAAAATTTTTAAGAGTTAATATGTTACAAGTGAATCAAGCAAAAATGCCCTGGTGATGTAGCATATCCATTTGGTGAATGAAAATGATTTTCTGGTATCCAAGTGTCTTTCTCTGACCTTTATATATCTGTTGTCAGGACACCTGGCATAGGGAAGATTTGGCAGGTAGATTGTAAACCTGAAAGGGATGCGTTTCAAATTAGCTGTGATTATTGGTTTGTTTATTTGTCATTTATCCATCCAATTTCAAAGCAGCACAATTCAGTTTTTATATTAAATCCATTTGGGGTCAGTGTTTGTAAACATTTTATCCATTTATCTTTGTGAAACCAAAATTAAAACTATTTATATATATATATATCATTATCATCATCATCAAGTCGTGCCGCCTGCACGGATATCCTTGACCATCTCTCGCCACTTTTCCCTATCGTTCATCACCTCCGGCAGGTCTTCTGGGTTACATCCTGTGTCCTCACATAGCTGCTGTATGTAAGTTCGGGCTGGTCGTCCTGCTTTTGCTTGGGCATATGTGGGGGTCCATAGTAGTATGTCACTTACGAGCTCGTCTTTGCTTCTCCAGCAGTGTCCGGCGTGTCTGGCTCGTCTGACCTATATAGTTTTCGTGATGGGAGGTAGGTGGCCGTACAGTTGGCGTCTCGTGGGGTGTTGTCGCCAGGACTTGTTCAGTATTGCTCTCAACATTCTTGTGTAGTTGCCGTCAAGTTTCTTCTCCAGCCGTTTGGTTAGCGTCCATGTAGTGCATCCATATAGCAGTATCAATACAACTGCTGCCTGGAAGAAACTGCGCTTCATTTCATCGTTCAGGTCTGATTTCCATATTATTGAGAGCCTATCTATAGCCGTCCATGCTTTCGTCAGCCGTGTGTCGATGTCGTTTTCTGTTGATGAGACGCTACTTCCTAGGTAGGTGAATTTGTCCACTAGCCTCAGAGAGGCTCCGTCTAGAGTGGTAATGTTGCCCGTTTGGTTGTAACACATATATTCAGTTTTGTGCGCATTGACATGGAGGCCAATGCCTGCTGCAGCTCGTTCCAAGCTATGCAGTAGTGTCTCTGCTTGATTAGGCGTATTCGCCAGTAACGCTAAGTCATCAGCGTAGTCGGCGTCTGTGATTGTTTTTACAGGGTACCTTTTGCTTCTTTTCTTAGTCAGCTCGAAGCCATTTTCTCTGATTTTGTCGATCGAAGTTCTAAGCACGTAGTCTAGACAGATGATAAAGAGGTATGGGGCTAGCGTGTCTCCTTGTAGTACTCCTGCAACAATGTTGAAGTATTCCGTGTCTCCATCTGGTGAACGTACCTTTACTTTTGTGTTTTTGTAGAGGATCATTATTGCTGCTACGGTTTCTTTTGGTAGGCCGTATGCTAGTAGGATTAGTTCCATTTTCCCTCTGTGGATGGAATCGAAGACCTTGGTAAAGTCGACAAATAGTAATGTCGCCTGAAGGTTTTTTGCCTGGACGCCTTCAAGGATTCTACGGATGGTCAATATTTGTGAGGTTGTGGATCTATTTCTCGGGAAGCCATTTTGGTTTTTTCTAAGGATGTTGTCTATTTTGGGTTCTATGCGGTTTCGTAGTAGGGCATTGTAGATTTTGGCTGCTATGGATGTAAGCGTTATCCCTCGGTAGTTCTTGGCTAATCCGAGGTCGCCCTTTTTAGGGAAAGGAAGGATGCATCCCTTCATCCATCTTTCTATCCTATTTTGACTATAGACAGCGTTGCATTGCCGGAGCAGTATATCGTCGAATTTTCTAGTCTTCCACACTTCTGGGGGGGGGGATCTCGTCTAGCCCTGCAGCTTTCCTATTTTTAATTTTTTTAAGATCCGAGTTGAGTTCTTCTTTGGTGAAAGGCCCTAGTTTAATGTCTAATTGCTTACTGATAATTCTGGTGATCGGTTCATCCGTTATTTTCGGTGGGCTTCCTAGTAGATTTTTGAAATGCTGTTCCCACAGTTTTACTCTTTCTTGTTGGCTTGCAGCTTTCAATTTTGCTTTGGCTGTGCTCTTCCTTCTACTTACTTTGTTTATTGTTTGCCAGGCTATCCTGGATTGTCTATCTTCCACCGAGTCTCTAATCTTATCTATCTGATTTTGTATGTATTCTGCCTGTTCTTTTAGATATATGCCTGCTAATTGATATTGTGCTTTTTCTAGTTTTCGGGCATTTGTGTTTGTTGGGTTCTTCCGATAGCTTTTGGAGGCAGTTTTCATGAGTGCACGTTTTTCTCTAACCTCTGACGTTTCCCAAGGGACTCTATATTTAGTTCTAGGTTTTGTTGGGATACACTTTGATGCCGCTTCTAGGTGTGCTTCAACAAAGTTTTCATATTCGTCATTTGGGGTAACTTTTTCTGTCTTCTCTAGTAGTGTTTCGAATCTGTTTCTTAATTCTAAAGCATATTTGTCTCTAATGTCTCTGTTGTTAAGTAGGGCCCAGTCATAGTGCCTAGTTGTCACTGTTCGTGTGGCGTTTTTTCGTAGGCTTAGACGTATTTTGGCCGTGACTATTCGATGATTGAAGGACACGCCCTCGAAAGTGGAGTATGCCTCGCAATTCATCGCACTATTTTTCCATTTTCTGTTTATAAAGAGGTAGTCTATCTGTGCTTTACTCTTGTTCGCGTATGTGTGGGTCCATAATTTTTCCTCCCTTTTTTGAAAGTTTGTATTGAGGCATGTTAATCTATTTTCTATCATGAAATCAATTAGATGTTGTCCATTCCTGTTTGACGTGTTGTGTAGGCTGTATTTGTTGTTTCTGTTTTTCCCGATTTGTGCATTCATATCTCCGCCAATGACTAGCAGGTTGTGTTTCGGAATGCTTGCCCAGTCGGCTAGGGCTGTAGAATATAGCGACTGCTTCTCTGCAGAGGGGTAAGACCCTCCCCAACGAGTGTCCTGATATGACACTAAACAATCTGATGGTGAGGTTCCAGTAATGCTAGAGCTTTGGGGAATGCGGAGTACCCCATTATTGCCATTGCTCCCAGATCAATTCTGGCCCCGGAGTGGTAGCACCTGAGAAGGGTCCTATCTATGGGTTAAATAGAACTAAACCGTGCTTCTTCCACTATACTGATTTTTGCATTTAAACTGCGTATTTATGCTAAACTGAATTGTTTAAAATAGAACTGTTTTGACATTGGAACTGGATGCTAGTGCTGAACTGAATTGCTCAGAATAGAACTGTTTTGACGTCTAAACTGTGTACTTATGCTAAACTGAATTATCTGAAATAAAACTTTGTGTATTGCCCAGTCGGCTGGAGCTGTAGAATACACTGACTGCACCTCTGCAGAGGGGTAAGACCCCCCCCCCAATGAGTGTCCTGGATATGGCACTAAACAATCTGATGGTGAGGTTGCAGCAGTGCTGGAGCTTTGGGGAATGCAGAGTATCCCTTCATTGCCATCGCTCCCAAGTCCACTCTGGCCCGGAGTGGTAGCACCTGATAGGGCCCTATCTATGGGTTAAATAGAACTAACAGCATACTTATGCTAAACTGAATTGTTTGAGTAAACTGAATAGCTTGAAATAGAAATGTTTTTGACAATTAAACCATACTTACATTTAAACTGTGTGCTTATGCTTAACTGAATTATTTGAAATAGAACTGTTTTTCGACATTAAAACTGTATTTACACTAAACTGAATTGTTACATATAACTGCTTGAATAGTTTGAAATAGAAATGTTTTTGTCAATTAAACTGTGTACTTATGCTAAACTGAATTGTTTTAAATAGAATAGATTATTTACATAAAAATCGATTTGGCGTTAAATAACCTACAAAGGTTGATATGCCATAATACCCAACAAACCAAACCAAACCAAAACTTAGCAGATAGGTTCCATTATAAATTTGAATATATTAGCACTATATATTCACTATGGATTGTTCCTTTCAAGTCTATATATTGACTTGATTTATGTTATATATATATATATATATATATATATATATATATATATATATATATATGGTTTGTGCTTAAATTTGGACTGTGTGACATTGTTGGTAGACTTGAAGGTTGTTCAGAGAAAACATTGTGAAATGAAGAAGGTGGCATAAAAGTTGTGACTTGATCCTAATAACAAAAGAACAAATATGTTACTGTTTGGTTCCCATGTGTCTGATATGTTAATTATTCAGTTCAGCTATTGAAAATCTCCAAACTATCTTTCATTTTCTAAGGCTTTTAAAATGTTAAACTCAAAAGCATTCTGTATCAACACTAGAAATCTAACTCTCAAATACAAACTTTCTTGCTTCAACTGAAAATAATCCTTAACCTCATCTGTCACACTTTTTACTGTGATGGTGGGCATAAAGAGGTTATTACATAACAACTGTTACATAATTTTAATTTTGGTTACAGTGTGTCAGTGCTGGAAAGTTTAATAATAAATAATACCTCATCATCATCATCATCATCATCATCATCATCATCATCATCAAGTTATGTTAATAGCACAGATTCTTTTGACTCTCTCTTGCCATCCATCTCTATAATCCATTGCTCTTGGCAGGTCCTCCAGACAGCATCCAGTGTCCAAACAGAACTGATGAATATAAATCTTTGCTGGTTGGCCAACACTGATGTGTCCATGTGTGGAAGCCCACAGGAGAACTTCACTTATGAGTTCATCCCTGTTTCTCCAGATGTGCCCAACATGTCTTGTTCATCTTACTTGGATGTTTTGTGAGATGGGAGGCAAGTGGCTGTACAACTGCTGTTTTGTGGGATGCTGCTTTAAGGATTTGTTCCAAATGGCATGGAGCATCCTTGAATAGTTCCTATCTAGCTCTTTTTCCAAGATCTTTGTTAAAGTTCAGATGGTGTAGCCATACAATCATACTGACATGGCTACAACTTGGAAGTATTACCATTTTATTTAATCAGATTAGATCTTTAGAGGGTTGATTATCTGTTGATAGCAGCTCATGCCTTCTTATGCATATGTTGACATTGCTTTCAGTAGATGTGATATTGCTGCCAAAGTGTGAGAAATGGTCTACTAATTTTTGAGGCTTGTCATTAGTGTAGAGATGGCTCCATCTTTTTTAAAACTCATGAATTCAGTTTTATCTGAGTTAATAAAATTGTTTTTTTGTTTTTTTTTAATTTGTTATTGGTGTACTTATCTAGGGATGTACATTCACTTTTGGACTGATACCTTCGGGAAAGGTATGAACCCCATAGCATAGTGGCTAAGGTGCTGGACTGGGATATTGTAGTAAGCAAATTGGAACTCCAGTCATGTTGTTGCATTTACTTTTGGACTAATGCCCCTTGGGAAAAATAGGAACTCTCTTATTCCCCTAGTTATGGGTTAAATAGTACCACTATTGTCCTTCTACAAGGATGGCTTTGACATTGAATAGCCCATGAAGGTTGATATGCCATTAAACAGAGAAAGCAAAGCAAGCCTTATCTAGAGGTGATATTGAAATCATCCTACCCTAAAGTATTCTAAATCTGTTCTCATAATTAGGCAACAATTTCCTTTAATCATATATTTTTATACCATCAAATTTAAGCAGACCATCACACTTACAGGAAACCATAATAAAATGAGCTATAAAAAAAACAATTTATATTCAACACTGTTCTTACTCATATGTACAGTTATGTGATAATGTCTGTCTGTTTGTCTCTTCAATATCAGTTGTAAGTGTGAGCATTTAGTAAACAACCACCATATATAATTAGAAACAAAAATTAATGTATTTAATTAAAAAAATACTGCATTAAACTTGATTTTTTTTCAATAAAAATTTTTTCTGTGAGAAATGGAATGTATATCATCATCGTCATCATCATCATCAACAACAAGGCTTGTTGACAGCATGAATTCCCTTGACTTTCTCTCACTGTCTGCCCCTATCAGTCATTGCTTCTGGCAAGTCCTCTGGGTGGCATCAAGTGTTCACACAGAACTAATGAATGTAATTTTTTGCTGCTTAACCAACACTGATGTATCCATGTGTAGGAGTACATAGGAGAATTTTACTTATGAACTCTTCCTTGCTTCACCAGCAGGGCCTAGCATATCTTTTCATCATATTTAGATGGTTTTGAGATGTGAAGTGAGTCACCATATAGCTACTGTGGTTGTAGAGTGCTGCTTCTAGTATTCACTCTAAACTGAGTGCAGTCACCTTGTTTAGTTCTCATCTAGCTTTTTCTCCAGGCATTTAGTTAGTGTTCAAATGGTGCAACCATACAGTCATAATTACATAACTACATCTTATGCATTTACACCAGCTAATCTAAAAAAAATCTTGAGTATTTTATTGCTGATTTCTAAAATCTAATTTCTTATAGAATAAGATATTCAACTATTCAATAAGAATATTGATTGTCTTACTAAGAAAAAAGTTATTTGAATCTGAAATGAAATTAAATTCTCTAAGCGGAATTTTGTCAATAAAAATAGAAACATGTTTGATTTATTTGACATATATTTAAAAAAATTGAAAACTATATCTCGTATTTATTACTTTTTTTTTTCTTTCTTTTTTGATATTTTTCCTTTGATTTTGCTTTTCACTTTTCTAAACTTAGGTATGTTTGTGGCCCAACAGTGTATGACAGTGCACATTTAGGACATGCAAGAACTAATGTACAGTTTGACATCATACGGAGGATTTTAACAAATATTTTTGAGATTGATATCATTCATGTCCTGAACATTACAGATGTTGATGACAAAATTATTGCCAAAGCAAAAAAGGTAAATTTACTTTTACATCCTTATATATATATATATATAAAGTAAATGTGTATTTTTATTTATTTATTTTTCTTTTCATGGCTTGGCTTCATGAAACAAAAATCAAAAAGGAGCCATTTGTAACTGATAAGGCCAATACGCAGGACAAGCAAGCATACTCAGAATGTCCCCTGCTGAAGGTCTGGTCAGGGCTTGATGGCAAAGTGTTGTGGAATACGACCAGGCATAAACAATAAAAAGTGAATAGAATTAGCCAATATTGTGAATTATTTTTAAGATAATAAATTAAGTTTTCATACACTCTACATAACATATTTCACACCTTATAATGTAGGAACTCAGTCAGCTGGAGCTGTAGAATACACCGACTGCATCTCTACAGAGGAATGAGACCCCCCCGCCTCATGAGTGTCCTAGATATGACATTAAACTAACTGATGGTGAGGCTCCAGGAATACAGAGTACCCCTTCATTGCCATCACTCCCAGGTCCACTCTGGCCTAGAGTGGTAGCACCTGATAGGGTCCTATCTATGGATCAAATAGAAATGTTTGACATTTAAACTGTGAAAACAAATAACTTATGCTAAATTGAATTGCTTGAAACAGAACTGTTCATTCATTTAACTGTGTGTAAGCAAATGACTGATGTTTAAATGAATTGTTATTGATACATAGCAATACTTGGAACTATTTAACTTTGACTAATGCTAAATTGAATTGTTAGAAATAGAACTGTTTGATCATTTAACTGTGTGTGTCCACAAAATGTGTTTACATGTCATATATTTAATACATATGTAAAAACAGAATTTGTTATTAAATAATCAACAATAGTTGATATGCTATAAAACCAAACCAAGCCATTATAATGTAGATTTGTTTTTAGTAATAAATTAATTTGCATTTTGTTGAAATATGTTAATTGGATTTTCAAAGTGTTTTTTCTTTCTTATACATAATCATTAATATATATAAAATAATTTGCCAGCAAGTTTTATTAGAAAGTATTGATTATTATTATTATTATTTCAATTTATTCAAATTCATCTAAAAAGTAGCTTCACTTTGAAAATTATCCTCATTTTTTTTTTCAAATTTCAAAATAACAAGTTATTTACAAATTGCTGTTTTGCTGATTGTTTTGGGAATAAAGTGTTTTTTATGGAAAACTTTGATGTCCTCTCCTTTAAACTGCTTTAATGGAAGCAAGTTTTACCAAAACTAAGGGGGAATAACACATGGTGGAAAACTTCATTTTTGCTCTACTCGTGAAAACTCCATTGCTAGTTGTTTGTTGATTATAATATAAGTAAGTAAAGTTGGCGACCATAGTCGAGGTCGACCAGAAGGCTCCTTCTTCTAAAGCTACTACACTGAGGTGTAGGGGGAGGGTGCTACTCCTTTCCCTGGATTGCTTGACTTTATCCTTGACACATACCTTATATTGCTGAGTGTTAAGCAAGGAGGTATCGAGTACCATTTTTAAAGTCTTTGGTATGACGCGACCTGGGATTGAACCCAGGTCTCCCATGTGATGAAACTGTGTTACCCCCCTCATCAAGTAATTCCGAAGGTTTGGCTATTAGTCTATATTTTTCAAGGTGGCACTTTACCTCTTCTGCTTGCACAACCGACTCCTCCACCAGGATGTTATCAGTATAGGAATTTGTAGCCTACTTCAGTACTGTCTTGAGCACTGCCACCATGATTTTTGGTATGACATTCAATCCAAAGTCCAATCCAGTAAAACAATAGGTGGTCCCTTGGTACATCACAAATTGGTACTGCCATAGCCTCTCTGCTACATGTTATTGCAGGTATGCTGACTGCAAATCTATGATTGTATTAACAGCCATTGTTTGTCTCCACTTTCTCATAGTTTTGCCACACATGTTGATAATATTGCCTCCCGGTGGCATGCTACATACATATCTGGTCTGACTTTATGTTGTTTTATTGGCTGGGTTAGCACCATCAGTGGCAATATTCTACTTTGGACTTTTTTCTTTCAAGGTATCATAATGCCTTCTTCAACACACCCGTCTACCTCCTTCTCAAACGCCACTCTCTCCTCATTCCTCCCCACCCAGACTAATTTGGGGCTTGGGATGATGTTCAAATAATCACTCTAGCAGGGAGGATGTTAAAATTACCAATTTTCCGAATTCTGATAAAAAAAAGTCACAGGAAACAAACGATTCTTAAACTAAAAGTGTTTATTCAATAAATCCCTTGCATCTCATTTGAATCAAAAACATATTTCTCTCCAAAACTTTACCCTAACTCTAAACAGCCATCATAAACGTTGACATTTTCCTTGCCAAAATTGTGACTTTTTCTTTTTTTTTTCTTTTTTTTTGGCATAAGATTGAATATATCTAGTTATAATTTTCATATTGTTAAATACAATTTACATTTTATTTTGTTTTTGTTATTTAACAGGAAGATGTTGATATATCTGAAATTTCTTGCAAATATGAATATGAGTTCTTTAATGACATGGCCGCACTAAATGTGTTACCACCAACGCATGTGCCTCGTGTGACTGAATATGTTGATACTATTATTCAATATATTGATAGAATAATGAAGAATAGATGTGCGTATGCGACTCCTTCAGGTAAGTTATCTCCCTTACATTTGTCGTCATTTCTTGTAGCTCAGGATAGAAAAATATGGATTGAAATTTTACGCCAAATGTTTTATATCCTATCATTTATTAATATTTGAATTTTATCTTTCATTAAAAAGAATTAAGAGGTATATTTTTTTTTCCTATTAAATTCTTTAAAAAGTTTTACACTTTTTATATTTAGTAAATGTTTTCTGAAGGTTTTAAACGAAGTATTTCACAAATTATTCAGATATCCTTTATTGTTTTTATCACATCTTGGCTGATGTATTCTTCTGCCTACTTCAAATGTGAATTGTATCTGAATTGAAAAATAATGTGTTTGAGTTAAAGGTTGCTGCTGTCCAGTATCCAATGAATTGATCATCCCTTTAACAATCCTCACAGTTTTACCGAATGCAATACATACCTAAGGAAGAACAGTAAAGATACCAATCAAAATATTTTCCATTTGATGTAGAACAACAATAACATTTGCATAGTTTACAGAATTATTTAATCCTCCAAGTTTTATCTTAAAGAATCCAATATGAAGTAAAATAAAAAAGATACAAAATTTGTTGTCATAGATTTTTATCTTATTTACTACTAAATTTGAATGTTGCTTATGTAGAAACAATTTTTACTCACTCTTTAAAAGAGTCTTGTAGCTCACTCTGCATGTTCAGAAAGAGGTCTGAGAAGTAGTAATTTATTAAGGTTTTGTTTAGATGTGGCACAATGCCATATTAATGGGTCACCCAATAAGAATCAAATTCACTTGTGACAGTTTGCTACTCTAGCTTGTTAACCATTACACCATCCAATGTGCCCAAGAGGTCTGAGAAGTAAGCTAAGTAAAGTAGTTTTGTAATCAAATTTATTCAATTTCTACTGCTTAAATCCAGTTGTATTTATAAAATTATAAGATAACGTAATCCTGAAAAAGTTTTTATTAAAAAAAAACAGCGAATAAATCAATATTTTCCATGAAAAACTAAAGATAAAAATGAAATGATTAAATGAATGACTTCACTTTAATCAAATTAATGAAGCATTTTAATTTTTTTTAAAGGTAGTGTTTATTTTGATGTGTCAGCCTCCCTGCAGTATGGCAAATTGCACCCAAAAGAATCCCTACCTCCAGAAACGTGTAAGTAAATTTTGTACACAACTGTAACTTATAACTAGACCTGGCATGAAACCAACCTTTTTCAATTAATGAAACTCATGAGATATTATTCATCGTAAATCAGGCCATACCAGGAAAAGAAAAAAATGAAAGAACATCATATTCAGTACAAAATATGTAAAATATAACAATCTAAAGAAAATTGATGCAAGTTTTATGTAACAAATAGCTATTTTTAAAAATTTTTTTTTACCAAAGCTTGAGTTTTTCTACATACAAGACAAAACAAAAGAAATGCAAGAAATGATTAGAGTGACAACATTGGAGAATTTCCAAAGCTTCACTCAAAATCTTCGCTATCATTAAAGTCCTTATTAATTAAAAAATTTTAAATAATTGAGGAAAGTTCAAATTAAGTAATGTAAATATGAGCCAACTGAAGAGATCTTTGATTATAAACTAATCTGAATACAGCTTGGATTTAACTGCAAAGCATTAATAAAGTTGTTCACATATATGTATTTGCACAATGTTTTAGTCGTCTTAACAACTTGAATGTTGTGCCACGGGTTACTCTACTTATTACTTTGTGCATGAGATATAGAATATAAAATGATACATCAAAACTTAGTTCATTATTTTTTCACATTATTATACAAGGTGTTTCAGAAAAATTGATATCATTTTGCCATTTAATAACTTCACTAATTCTTATTCAAATGATCTCAAATTTAAACAGCGTAGAAACAACTCAAAATTCTGTTAAATATTTTTTTTTCTTTTCACATATAGAAATGCCATTCACTGGAAAAAAAGATGTTTAAACATTAAATGTAGAATTTTGAGTTGTTGCTCTACTTGCTGTTAAAATCTGAGATCATTTGATTTGTTGCCTATTGATCCTTGACCAAGCCCCCAATCAGAGAGTCTCTGCACAGGACACACTGGTGAAAATAAGCAAAAGCAGTCACGTGGTTGAGCAGAAATGTGTGGGTATTATGAAATGATAGAAGAGATACAGGAAGTGTGAGTCTCAATCTTGGAGTCTCAGCTCTTGTCAAGAAGAAAGCGGTCAGTCACGAGAGCAACCATGAGTGGCTTGGCTGGGCCAAGGGCCCATAGCAGGCCTCTGGTTGAGTACCCCCCCTTCAGCCAAGAAGCAGAAGTGCTAAGTGGGGCCTTAAAGATAACACAACATGGTATGGTCAAGAGAAGAAGAAGCCATTGGTCAATGTGGCAGTCCACATTCGTCTCACTCCATCCGTCTGTCTCTCACACACCTACAGAAGCTTTGACTCCTAGAAGAATAAAGAGACTTGTATTTTTATAACCAAGTGTTGTGTTTTCTTTCTTCATCACAGCAATACAACTGATAGAGAATTGTTCAAGTTGTTAGATTATGCAATGATATAGTTTTTGTCTGAAACACAGTACATATCAAATGACATCAATTTTTTTTAAACACCCTGTGTATATTGAGAAAATGTTACTGTGAATTACAGGTACTACAGCTATTAATGTACTAAAAACCCAAATATATGACTGTTGTAACATGGAGTTCTTTCTCAACAACTTTGTTGATTCACTAAAGAGATAAAATAATGATTTTGTTTTATTACATTCAAAGTTGATTCTGAAAAACGAAATCCTCATGATTTTGCCTTGTGGAAAGCATTGAAACCAGGAGAGCCATTTTGGGAGTCGCCCTGGGGAAAAGGTCGCCCTGGATGGCACATAGAATGTTCAGCGATGGCAAGGTAAGTTTTTGATGTGCAAAATATAAAATTCAGATTTTGAATTTTCAATTTGATGATAAAATATGAGTAATATGCTCTCCCATCCCAACAGGTAAGATGTCTATAATTAGCCACAGTTAAAGAATAGTCTCACTTTCACATCATCTATTATACTTGATGGATACAGAAAACATGGAGGTGCTTTTAGTATAGTGGTTAGTATTTACCCAAACCCCTCCCCCCGACCCCACTACTCTGATCAGGTCAATTTCAAGCAGAGAACAACTGGTTTGAATTCAGAGTTTTCCTTCTCCTTGACTGGTTGCCATACCAAGGCAAGAACCTAGTTTACCTTACTAGTTACTCATAGCTGCAGCAGAATAATTGGACTCATACATTTTGCTAGAATATTTGCTGCGGTATCATCCCCATTTTCCATACACAATGGACTCTTACAATAAGGATATAATATTTGACTGTAATCCACGGAGGTGCACTCACGTGCTGCGGAATCGGGGTGGTGCATGTTAATATTGGTGCGAAGCCCGCCTTTACTCTAGAAGTTCTGGTTGTGGGTGGAGGCCTGCTAGGATTTGATTTGTTGCTTGGGCTGGACGCAATCAAGCAGCTGGGAGGAGTAACTGTAACCGGCTCCAGTGAGGTAACGCTTCCACAATGTGACAGACCAAATTATGCAGCCATAACCATTACCGAGCCTGATTTCAACGCAGAGTACGACAAAATCACTCAGAGGTGGACAGCATCCTGGAAATGGGTTGGGGATCAACCTCCAGTTACTTTAAGGAATAGACTTGCAGAATATCCTGCCTCTGCTCAAATTTGAGAGGAATATGAGCAGGAACTACAGATGTGGATAGACAATGGCTGGCTGCTTCCATATCCAGAGGAAGAGCTCGGATCCCCAAAGGGTCTAATCCCCCTTAATGGCCATTCAGCAGGAGAACAAACTGAAGGTTTGGCCCGTCATGGACTATCGAGAGCTAAACAAGTACGTTGATGCATACACGGCCCATGCGGACATTTGTTCACAAAAATTAAGTGAATGGTGATAGCAAGGACCAAATGTTGCAGTGCTAGATCTACGCCGTACCTATCTGCAAGTGCATGTCAAGTCCTTTTGGCCATTCCAAACAGTAGAAATCAAGGGACAAAGGTATTGTCTCACCTGCTTAGAATTTGGACTCAATGTCACCCCTTTGATAATGCGGGCCATTGTTAAAACCATCCTGAGCCAGGATGGGATCATCAATGCTGCTACCTCTTCCTATGTTGATGGTATTTTTGTGAACGAGAGTGTGTGTTCTGCAGTCTGTGTCAAGGAATATCTGAAGCAGTTTGGCCTGGCAAGTAAGACCCCAGAGCAGCTAAGCACAAGCACATGCATGTTGGGATTAAGTGTCTGGGAGGAGAAAGGAAAAATGCGATAGCGTCATGGAAGTGAACTTCCGATAGTTCACGACATACTTACCTGCTGAATTGTCTTCTCAGTGTGCAGGAAGTTGACTGGTCTTTTCCCGGCGTGTGGATGGTTGCGTGTTGCCACGGCATTTGTGAAGTGAAGGGCAAACACCGTGACAACTGGATGGGATGATGAAGCACAAGACCCTCTTCTAGCCCAGATGATTGGAGACATTTACACAAGAGTAACCCAGGACGACCCAGTGAAAGTTGATGTGTATCAGTGGACAAGAAGTAACAGTGTAGGTAAATGCAAGTTCCTTAGCCACCGGCGTGGTTGTGGAGAGCAATGGCGTTGCGATGGAAGATGCGACCTGGCTTCGATCGGTACATGAAGACAAGCACATCAACTTGCCTGAGCTCGATGCTGTACTGTGAGGTATCAACCTCGCAGTACAGTGGAAGGCTAAATTCATTCATCTACGGACTCTGAGTGTGTGCATTGCTGGGTAGCTGACACCTTGTCTGGGCAGACAAGAGTGCGCACCAAAGCAGCCACCGAAATGCTAATTAGATGTCAGCTCAACACGCTCCGAGAGTTGGCCTCTGAATACGAGCTGGGGATTGATGTAGGTCTCGTCAAGTCTCATGAAAACCAAGCTGATCAACTCACAAGGGTGCCACAGCAATGACTGAAGGAAATCTGTACAATGACAGAACCCAGAGAGCCTGTGTGCGCTATTGCCGAAGAACAAGACGTTGCTCGGATACAGGCCATTCTTCGGTCCAGTGGGCACCCTGGTGTAAAGAGTATGCTGTACTTTGTAAGGCTGATCAACCTGAGAACGACTAAAACCAAAGTGTGAGCGGTAGTTAGGGATTGCAGAGAATGCCAATCAATAGATCCAGCCCCAGTGCATTGGAAGCTGGGCAGAAGAATTGGAATAGGGTTGCAATGGTGTGACCCATTTCGGACAGCAGTTATACCTGATGTTGATAGACTGCGGCCCCAGCCGTTTTGCCATTTGGAAGCTCTTGCACCACCAAAACTCTGCTGATATCATGAAGCAGCTTGAAGTGGTGTTTTGTGAAAGGGAGCCACCAATTGAGCTGTTTACTGATAATGGCGCTGCATTTTACAGACAGAGATTTGCCGAGTTTGCATGGACATGGAGTGTACATGTGCAATTTTGGTGTGCCCACATACCATCAGGGAATAGGATAGTTGAGAGGTCCCATCGCACAATTAAACGCATTGCAGTAAGAATGCAGTGCTCAATCACAGAGGTGGTGTATTGGTACAACGTTATGCCGAAGGATGATAAAACAGATTCGACTGCACCAGCGAACACAACCTACTCCTACAAGATCCACATTAAGGGTATCGATGTAGTGCTGGTGCCTGACAATGCAGTTTCTTGCCCATACATAGAGGGAGATGCTGTCTGGGTGAAGAATCTGTATGGAAGATGCACGAAGATGCACGACACAATTTGGCAAGGGCACAGTAACGAGAGTCAACAGCCAACACTGTCTTTCTTGATGGAATACCGTGCCACGTAAGAGACTTGTAACCAGCGTGCAGGAAAGATTGTTCTATCAGTGACCATGTCACTTCCTCAGATGATGAAGCCCCGATGATATATGAAAGACCACAGGAAGCACGTCCCTTCATAGAGCAATGCACCCAACGAACCAGGGCGGGATGAGGACAGTGATGCATCCGAAGAGAGCATCACCGAGGAAGTTCCTGAGACTATATCATTGAGACAGAGCACCAGGCAGAAGTGGTCTGCCCCACATTGCCATTTGTGTGATCTCAAGATCAGGGAGGAGTGTGGCGGGCATGCACGGAAGCACCCGAAAACCGCGTGTGTGTGCTTCAGCCGGACACACATTCAAAAACGACACTGCAGAATGACAGTAAAAAGGCCCTCACCGGATTGGCCTGACTATCCAACTTGCGAGACAGAAGGCAGACGAAAATAAGCTGAGATGTGTGCCACACAATCTGTATTTTTATATAAGTTATAGCCAATCATGGGACCAAAGGCATTTTTGGAACTGCCTGTCGTGTTGGGCTTTGGCCCTGCGACTGGACCCACCTTAAAAACAGCCTTGTGTCATATTCGTACTCTGTTGGGGCGTAAGATAAATACAGCAACTACCAAGGTTGCCACTAGATTGTGTTGGTATTCATGTCCATTTCGTTGGTATTTGAATCAGGTTCGTTTAGTCAGATTATTTGCTGGCCAGTGTCGCCCTGGTGTTGGTGTCTGTTTCTGTTGGTGTTGGCTTTCAAATCGGTTCCAGTTCCGTAGATAAGACCACAAAACCTACCTCTACTCCTTTGATGTGTCAAAGTTGAAGAAAAAAGAAAAGATTGCATTGAGCTAGGCCTGGTGAGGTTGGTGAGTGATGCACTTGCACAGTATTGTTTTTCACAAAAATACTTTTCATAAATTTTTCAATTCATTCATCTAGACATCATCATTTTATCACACAAGATTAGATGTATACATCATGTCTTCATTTAAAGAATTTAAATCCTTTTGATTTGACACTTCATAACTTTTTTTATTTTTTCTCTCTTTTATTTTGATAGTAAAATGTTTGGAGAGAAAATTGACATCCATAGTGGTGGAGAGGATCTTATTTTTCCACATCATGAAAATGAAATCGCTCAATCTGAAGCTCATTATAGCTGTGATCAATGGGTTAATTATTGGCTCCATACAGGTGAGATTTTACCTGTCAGTTCCATCAACATTTGAAAATATTTCATGATTACAATCTTTCCTCCTTCTTTTTAAATTATTTTAGATGAAGCTCTGTGAATCACTATTATAAATAATTTTGATAGGCATTATCACCTCGGTTCAATCCCAGGTCGTGTCATACCTAAGACTTTAAAAATGGTACTTGATACCTCCTTGCTTAACACTCAGCAATATTAGGTACATATCAAGGGTAAAGTGGAGCAAACCAGGAAAAGGAGTAGTACCCACCCCTACACCTTGGTGTAGTAGCTATTGAAAAGGGAGCCTTCTGGTCGCTCTTGACTAAGGTCACCAACTTTACTTTTTTACTTTATTGAAACTCTTGGATTGTCATTTCTGTAACACTGTGGAACAGCAAGCATCAGAAACACAAGATAAAAAAAAAAGAATAATCTCCTAGGGAGACTCAAACTCATGTCTCTTTTTGCCTCAATTAAACCTGGTTCTATTTACCTGCTGGTTTATTAATCAAGCTACAAAAACATTGATAGATTCCTATAAATCCACTCAGTAACCCTGTACCAATTGATCAGAATTTGATTTGATTTGGGTTCTTTGTTAAAGAACAATACTGGTACTATTTAACTCATAGCTGGGAAAATAAAGGGTTTCATATGTTTGTTGTTACTGTTTTACTGTAAGGAGATTATGTTGAAAAATATTTTCTTTTATCATTGGGCTATGATCTAATTGATGCATCTGTGTGTGTATGTAAAGAATAAAGTTGCAGTGGCTGTACCATCTCCAGTGACATGTGTTCATTTTGTGGAAATGCACGTATTATCTCTGATAGTGAGCTAAACATATTTTGAACCAGTAAAACTCAGTTCTTCAATAAAAAAGGGTTATTCAAAGTAAAAACAATGCTAGGAAATGAAGAATAGAAATTATGTTCAAGTAAGAGCCAAGTTAATGAAGCAAAAAGGCTAATGCATGCTAAAAAAGGAAACTAATAAATGAAGTACACTGAAGAGAAATACTACTAAAATACCCTTCACTTCACTCAGCTCTCAAAATACCTTGCTTCATACAACAATATTCCCAGCATAGATCTTTCCATAGCCCTCTATGCTGTAACAAGCCTACTCACTTAATCAACTGCATCAGAAACAGCTAAAACAATGCAAAGAAGAATAAAACAATAGAATAAATAAAAAATTTTATTTTCATTTCTTGATTTCAGGTCATCTTTATCTTCACCAGCAAGATGAAAAAATGTCCAAATCACTTCAGAATGTCATTTTGATTCCTGATTTTCTTGAATCTTACACTGCTGATCAATTCCGGATGCTTTGTCTAATGACCCATTACCGAAAAAGTAAGTTTTACAAGTCTCTTTTTTTTTATTTAAGAATTTAACTAAATTTTGGTAACATGTGGCACAATTCTGGATGCTTTGGCTGAAGTCATGAAAGTGATGAACCATGCTGAAATGTGTAACACTGAGCTTGCCTGATACTCTCCAAGTGCTACTTGCCTGATTTCAGCTTACCTAATTTTGTCTGATACAACCCAAGTAAATTTCCTGAACCATCGGATTTGTGCACTGTAATCAACTGCACCTTCACCTTTTGCAAAACAAATGTTTTTGGTTGCTTCCATGACATTATGGCCAAGTTCAACTCATAAAGAAGTTCCTGAATTAGACTCCATTGTGTGGCTTTCAAATTACTCATGAAGTGAAGAAATGCTGAACATGTCAGCACACTACCTACCATGATACTTTCTACCTCAGCAGATTCCTATGACAGCTTGAACTGCTTCAGTCATTAGATATATGAGCCTCAAACTAACACATACCAAAATATTGCAAAACTCACTTCACTAAGTGTTACATTATGAATAGGTTGCTTTCAAAGATTTTTTTATCATGATTGTTTTATTTTGTTATTGTTGTTGTTTCTTTAGTATTTTTTTTGTTCAAGTTGGAAGTGGAGGGAGAGTCAGAGGAAGATACTAAGGAAATGTTCATAAGTAAACATTTTGAAAAATAGGATAATGAGGAATGTTACATATTTGACCTTTGATAGGTCATGTTAGTTTCTGAATTTCAAAGACAGGATGCACCTGTATCTTAAGGTTAACAAAAGACAGCAGAAGAGTAACCATGAGGTGCATATGCGTACAAAAAATATATAACAACAGAAGTTTCCAACCCTGAAGCAGTGGGCAGAAAGCAGTGAGAGAGACTAGATGTCCCGTCATTCTGGGCGCTGGCCTGGGGGAAGACAGACAACTCTGGGTTGAGAAGTAGAAAAAAGTCTAAATGTGAAAGATTCACTAATGTCAAAAGCGAGTATGATCCCAGAAGAAAACAGGAGAGCCTAGCGGATGCTTCTGTCATGAATTGACCTATGCCAGCCATGTGGAGGCAGAACAAAGAAGAAATGAAGATGATTAAATATTTTGAGTTGGCTCTGTGCCAGTCTCATGGAGGCAGAAGTAATGCTCTCTGAAGATTGTATCTCAACCTGATGTAAATGTTATCAGTTTCAACTCTCTCTTCACACAACCATTTTGTACCTTTTGTGATAAAAAAGAAGAAATTAATATTTTTAAAAATAAGTGTTGTTGTCCTTTTATTCTCTTGGTATACAACATAAGTTGATTTTTTTTATCCCAAACTTCCCATGGATTTAATGCTGAAAATGTTGAATAAAGTTAGCCATTTTATTCTTTCTTTTACAGTAAAAATAAAAATGAATATGGCACAAAATTGACTTCTAACAAGAAAACTATTTTTAAAAAATCCACTTAAGTTTGTATTTACTAGTATTAAATTTCTTTCTTTTATGTTGTTCTTTTTTTCTTTTTTACTTAAAAATTATAATTGATTTATCTGATGGAAAATAGTTATTATTACATGAATTAGACTTGTATCTTCACCTTTATTGATTGATTTTAATGGCATGTCAACCTCTATAAGGTTATTTTATGTCGAGAGGTTAGGGAATCGCATTCATTGTACACTCATATTTTTTTAGCTTGTTTTTAATCATATATCAATTTTTGTGGGTTATTTAATCCATCCTTGTAAAAGAACAGTAGTCCTATAATTTATAACCCATAGCTGGGGGTATAAGGGGGTTCATACCTTATGTTCATATTTACATTTTTTGTTTGGTTTCTTAAGGGTTTTTTTTTTTACATACAGTTCTATCAAATACAAATAGTTTTTAAACAGATCTATTTGATGCATAGATGGGACCCTAACAGATTCCTGGGTGGACTGGCAATAAAGGGGTACTCCATACTTCCCAGAGCTCTAAAACTGGACCCTCACTTTCAGATGTAGTTAAGTGTCATACCCAGGACACTATTTCTGGGGAGACATCTTACCTCTCTACTAGGGGATGATTCAGTCAGCACATTCTAAGCCCTGCTAACAGGGCATTTTACCCTTATCGTTTTTGTTACATTTCTCTTTTTCTCAGCTGTACAGGGTGGAACGATAAAATTGTCGTCCTAAAGAAAACAACACTATAGCTTTATTTTAAAACTTTTCTTGAAAAAAATCAATTCAGGTAACTTGATTATGTAGTAGAACTGACATCTATTCAATGTAGCCGCCTTCAGCCTCAATCACCGCCTCGATACGGATCTGGAACTTGGAGCATGCCTTTTCCACAAGCGCCGGTGGGAGCTTGGCGAATACTCGGCGGATGGCGGCTATCAGGTTGGCTTTGGTGTTGTGGGAGGTTTAGTTGGTGATGTTCTCGATGTATGACCAAACGAAGTAGTCCAGCAGTTTCAGGTCGGGGGAGGGGGGCAGTGAGAGAAGGGTACAAAGTCGTAGCACTCCTTCTGAAGCCAAGCCTGGGTCTCTTTGGACTTCACCGGCCACCTGATTGCACCAGGGGATCACCTTACTCTTCAGCACATCCAGGTACACTTTGGTGTTGACTTTCAAGCCGACTTCGAAGATGTGAGGTGGCATGATGTGGCCCTCACTTCAAACCACACCAAAGACCATAACTATAGCCAGAAACTTTATTTTCATCACCCTGGGCACGTCCCTGTTATTCATGGCAATCCAGATTTGCATTTTGAGGGTACTGGCAATGGTCCTGTCGTAACTTGGATTGGTAGAGAGCATGAGTTGTACAGCAGCGCATCTCCGATCTCACTCATTAAACATTGTGTCACTTTCAGACATGATAGAAGGCTCCTATTGCTCTTGGAATTTGTACACAACTGGCCAACTAGTAGATGGTCTGCAACAAAAAAAGAAAACCGGTTTTCATTAAATGGAAATGGAATTATGTCATCTTTTCTAGGGCGACAATTTTATCATTCCACCCTGTATGTTGTTTCACGTAGTCCATGGGTATCGTCCTTTTTTTTCTATTTTAAATCAATACATCTTCTCAATTGGGATAATTCTCTACTTGATTATTTTTAAGGTCTTTCATTAAAGTTGTATATTTTATAGAGGCCTAAAGAGCCAGCCTTAAGAGCTGTGGGAAGTCTTTAATAAATTTTCCTATTTTGTCAAAACTTCATGTACATACAATAAGGACATTTCATCATACACTTTTGTATTCTTTCTATTTAGTTTACTCAGGCAATAAAATTTGTTGTTATTTATATGTTATTGTTTTTATATTTATTCTTGAGAAGAGACAACATTTCTCCGACTAACATTCCTCAACAAATCCATTTCTTTTCCTCCCCAGCTATGAGCAAATAGTAGGGCAGGCTGAGCATTCTAGCCTTTATAGGGCAACCAGTTTAGAAATAAAACTCTGAATTTACTACCATCACCTTCACCTTCATTGGGGGCTGGATATCAGGAAAAGTACCCAGTTTATAAAAATCTCTTATACAGACAATCCTAAATTCATACAAACCTGATGGCAAGGCTGATAGAGCTCACAGTGAAGCACAAACCTGTCACCCAAAGGATGGAGGTGGTGAAAGATGAACCACAAGTGAGCCATTATGATAGGAAGATAACATGTCTGAATGTTGTCAGTCATCAAAGAAATATATAATTAACCACAAACAGTAGTTTGTCCTGAAAAATATACTGTAGCAGACAAATAATTTTGAATGAAAATGTATAATTTTTTTATCAATTTAACATAAATATAACAAGTAGTAAGATAGATATTATTTTAACTTAGCATTTTCAACATAGTTCAATTGAAAATATAAATGCATTTAAATAAAGGTTTGGTTTGGTTTCTTTGTTTAATGGCATATCAACCTTTGTGGGTTATTTAATGCCAAAGCCATCTTTGTAGAAGAACAACAGTGATGATATTTAACCCATAGCTGGGGAAATAAGGGGGTTCACATCTTTCCCAAAGGTATCAGTCCAAAAGTGTGATTAGAGTTCAAACTCACTTATTTTTTGGCCACAGTCTAGCAGTTTAACCATTATACCATTGGAGCTCTTCCGCATTTAAATAAAGTGTTCAAAAGGAATTTTCAGGCAAAAAAATTATACTTATTCAGTCTACTAAAATATTATCTATGAACAAGTTATATACAACAGTTCAATAATAGCTACTTAAAGTAATAAGTGGATGGAATTAAAGATAATTAATAGTCATTAAAGATTAGATTAAATGCACCGCATTACATCCGAAATGTCAACTGAATTTTTTCAAGTGTTTTTAGTCACAATATCTGAGCATAACCTTCAAAAGAAAAATTAACAAATTCAAAAAAAGTTTACACCATTGAATAATGATAATTTCTATTTGCATTATTAAATTATTTGTATTTATGTCATCATCAAATGATGATAAGAAATATTGAATTCAACTGTAACAATTTTTTTTTAATTTACTTCAGACAAAAATATCAAAAGATGCTATATGTATTGACTCATTTTCTTTGTCATTAAATCAGCAGCAGCTAAACACTATGCATATTGACAGATTAAAGTCTTTACCTAAATTCACTCCATATTTCATCAGGAAGTATCATATCATTTTATTGTGGAAAGAGATTATTGCAAATTGAATTTTATGAATCAAAGGTAAAGATTTTCAAACATAAATGTTTGCTTACAATTTTCAAGTGTTCATAGCAATAAGTATAATAAATTTCTTGTAACTCCTTAAAGCATTGTATGTTGCTACTGAAATAATATGTTAAACTTAATCAATAAATATATTTTTGGTTTTATACCGAATAATTTTCATTGGGTAAGCAATGCATTCCTTGCTTTTTAGGAATACACACCACTGATTAAAAATGGTATTAAATAATCCACAAGGTTTAATATGTCATTAAACAAAGAAACCAAACCAAACAAGTGACATTATTTAAATGTTATGTTGTTATGAAGAAATGAACATGACTTGTTGAATAGATTTTAAATAACAGCAATATATTTAACGTGTGTACAACAACTGAATAGAGAAAGATTTAGAAAGTTTCATAAAGTTTGAAAAAGAAAATTTCTTTGGAAGACAAGAGTATTTGTATGAGTATGTGTGATTCATCAGTTACTTATATGATACTAGTTTTGCAATATTTTGGTAATGTGAGTTACAACTTGACACCTCTGGATTATTTGTCTAGATTGTGAAAGTGATGAGCTAAACTCACCTGATACTCTCTGAGTTTTACTTGCCAGATTTGCCTCCAAGACTTAAAACATGGCTTTGGAATTTACATTTTTAGCCCTTCCTGACTTTGTCTTGCAAAATTTCCTGAACCATTGGATTAGTGTACTACAATCAACTGCCTCTTCACCTTTCACGCAACAAATATTTTTGGTTGCTTCTGTGGCATTATGGTTCAAACTTGTAAGGCATAAGTTTCTGAATTAGACTAGGTTTCATATTCATCTGTACAGCTTTCAAATTTCACACAGAGTGAAAGCACGTGCAATACCCTGTCCTTTTGAGGACAGGGTATCGCACGTGCTTTCACACGTTGTATGATGAAAATTCATCTGTACAGCTTTCAAATTTCACACAGAGTGAAGCAACGCACAACATGTCAGCACACCAACTACTATAATACAGCCAACCACAGTGGATAATTTCCATGGCTTGAACCATCTCTGTCACAAGAGATATGCACTGCAAACTAGCACGTATCCAAATATTACAAAACTCATCCTAATATTTTTGTTATAACCACTGTAAAAAGAAATCTTATTTTTCTGTATTATAGTTTTTGTAGTAATTTATCTGCTTTATATGTAGTTAGACTTTTGCCAGAAAAAAGAAGTGACTTGGGTTTTTAGCTGGACTACCATCATGCCACAGCTGTTGACTTTTGTTCTTTCTGTTGGTCACTGCAAAGTACTGAGGAGGCACTCATATGGCAACTCAAGTTCAATTCCAGGACAAGGCTTTTGGCAATTCACATAGCACTAATATAGTTGGGCAAACTGGGTTCTTTAACCTTGGTATGGCAACTAGTCCAGGAGAAGGAAAACTGTATTCAAATCTGTTAAACTGCACTTAAAAATTGGCCTTGTCTCACATCTTGTTCATGGGATAAGGGTTGGATAAGTACATAGACTGCTGCACTGGTAGAAAGGAAAATTGTCTTTTAACAAATCTGCTTTTTATCTGATTCTGTTTTCCAATAATAAAAAAAATTTTGCTTCTCCTCCTAGTGCCAATTCTCTGGGCAGAATTGAATATTTTCCTACATAACTATTACCAAAGATATTTTCTTTTCATATTTTAGGAATGGCATATCACAGTGATGCGCTTGTGGCCGTAACACGTCTTTTACAACAAGTAGAGAGTTGTTTCCAGAATTCAGAGGCTTATATCAAAGGACACTTGAATTGCAATGAAATCAGTGAAGCTGATGTTTTAGCCAGGTAATTTTTTTCATTTTTTTGCAATTTGTTGACATTTGAATTAGCTTTATGGGTTACTTGGACCCAGGGAAAATATTCAGTCAAGTCTCCACTTACCAAGGACTAATATCAGCATTAGTATATCCATGATACACTAGCACTGGATAAATAGAAGAAAAGACAAAGGGTACAAAAATAAAAATAAAGACTTTTTTGAGATGGATGGATAGCAAAATGGTTACAGCCATGTTGGCTTTACTATTCATGACAAAGAAAGTAACAATGTCTCTACTGTTCAAGAAACAGAGACAAAAGGATTTTCTGAACTGTCATGTGACAACCCAGAGACACACTTATTCTCTAAAGGAGACAATTTTTTTATTGTCTTCCTGAAGGCTGATTGAAATGTCACAGCTTTGGAAAAATAAAATTCATTGTTTCCAAGTTTAACACTATATGCCACCAACCTTCAAATTGTTAAAGTTATTACAAACTTTGAACTAAATCCTAAAAATTACCACTTTTTCTGAATTTCTGAAATTAAAAATGATCATTATTATGCAGTCATATTAGGACCAGTGTCTTCATCTTGGTTTTTATTACAATCATAACATTTCTTCTGTTGTACACTCTAACCTTCTTTTGCTGTGTTGTACTCTTTAATTTTCTGAAGTGTGTCACTGGCATAATGTTTATTATCTCTTCAACCCCAGGAAAGAAGGTTTAAAAGGTAAACATTATGCCAGTAGCAAGAAAGTGAAAACTGCTGTAATGGAGTGGCTCAAAGAACAGTCAACAGAATTTTACGAGGCAGGGATACATGCTCTCATTCAAAATTGGAACATTGCTATTGAAACAGTGACTATGTTGAGAAGTAGTGATGTGATGCACTGAAGACCAGTTTCATTTTCATGTATGATACATGTTATTGTGTGGGTATATGTTGTGGTGTTTAGGGGTCAAGATGAAGACACGCAGACAAGAGAAGTAGGTTGAAACAAATATAATACAACAACAACAAATATACAGAATACAGTTGTTATACAACAGTTAGGAATCTCTTTCTGGTACTATCAAGCTGCTTGGAGATTATCTCCCTGAGTGTCAAGTAGAGTTGGTATATATTAAGGAGGAATAGTCCATTACCATGTAGGTAGGTGCCATAACACCTCCCTCCTAAAAATCAACTCTGCAGGAGTCTTAAAAAAAGTTGCTTTTTTTCATAGCTTCATTTCTGAAGCTGTAACTGTAGTTGTAAGATTTTATTTATCCTGAGGAATATTCTTTATAAAAAGTTTATAAAATTTCTTAGTAGTTTTCCTCCGCTTTACTTGCTTGTTTACTTACAGAAACGCAAGCATTCCTTTTTTACGATTTGGTAGATAAAAACTTGACTGACTTGTTTTACCAAGTTTAATGTAGAAAGGCTTTTTAGACCTATTTGTTTTTATCTATTTACAGTTTGTATTATTTTTTTAATATCTTCTACATTTCAGGTTGACTAAAATCAAATCTGTTGCTTTCCTTTTTCTCTTAGAACAGCATATTTCAGGAGCCACTAGAAGAGTTGAAATATTAAAAATGTTGTAGATGACATCCATCACAGTTTCCTCCAAAGGACTGCTATCTGCCTCATTCAATATGCATTTCCTAAGTTGGTTAAGATGTCTTTTATGCATCAATTGTGGACCCTTTACAATGTACATCATATTCCCAACTCTTCTCTCAATCATACCCACCACCCAAAAAGATTTATTGTCTTTAAAAATTCTGAAAAAGACTTTTTCTCCAGGATTATAGCGTTTTGTTGGTATGATGTTTGATCTTCCAGGTTTCATCTGTTTAGGTAGTAATTTGTCATACACAGACCATATTCTACATGTAAACATCACTTGGCTGGCAATTGTGAAGCTAGTGTTTTATTATTTGGAGTAATCCTATGTACCTGAAGGAATGTTGAAGGGCTTTTTCAGTTGGTGTAGCCCTAACTTTTTTCAAAGCTCTCTTCAAGATATCCACAAATTGTTTAGCCTGTCTGTTAGACCGCAGATGAAACGGGGCATTAGTGACATGATCGATCTGGTATGATTTGCAGAACTCTTTAAACTCTCTTGATGTAAACTGACTTCCATTGTCAGACACTATGGTGTCTACTACACCAAACCTTGTGAACAGTTCATGAAGAAATTTTATGGTGATTTCTGTGGTTGGGTTTTTACATCTATGTACTTCGGGCCACTTTGAGAAACTGTCAACTACAATGAAATAGTAAAATCCTTCCAGCAAACCAGTGAAGTCAATGTGTATCCTAGATCATGGAAGGTCTGTCTTTGGCCAGGGGTTGAATTTAATAGAATGTGCCTTAGCAGCCAGGGCACAGCCTTTGCAAAGTTTGACCATGTTTTCAATATCTTTGTCCATGTTTGGCCAATAGACAAAGCTATGCATCAGACTTTTCATCCTATTACTCCCTGGATGGGCAGTGTGAAAATCTTTCAAAATACGTTTCTGCAATGTTGATGTAATCACGACCCATTCTCTGTAAAGTAACATATCGTCGCATCAAGAGAAAATGTCTGTAGTGCGCTGGTCCTTTTCCAAAATTTTTGTCTTTTTCCAGTTGATATACTCATCGCAGAGAGCTTCTTGCTTAACTGATCAAGTGTCACTGGGAGTATACCCTAACTGAATTTCAAAGGGTAATTTTTAATTTGCCTTCAGATTAAAGTGAGGCAATAACAGTGTCTTCCAGTGGTTCTTTGTATTTGGGAATTAACCTTGATAGTCTGTCTGCATGGCTGAATTTATTCGATGGTAGGTACACCATTTTGAAATTATGATTAAGCAGGATCATACCCCATCTCTGCAGTCTGTCGGCTGTGTGAGTAGGCAGATCTTTCTTTGAGCCAAAAATGGTGAGTTATAGCTTGTGGTCAGTCTGTAGCATAAAATGTCAACCATGAATAAAATGGTGAAACTTTGAGACTGAAGTTATAATCCCCAAAGCCTCTTTTTCAATTTGCAAATAATTTTTCTCTGCAGGATGCAAAGCTCTCAATGCATGAGCTATCAGTTGAGTTGTCCCATCAGTCATTTTGTGCAGAATGCATGCCCCTACACCATACGAACTAGCATCACTAGCCACTAAAATATCCAAATCTGGATTATAATGGGTAAGAAATAGGTCTGACATCAGTTTTTTTCTTTATTTTTTCAAATGCCTCCTGGCATTCTGCTGTCCAAACCCAGGGCTTGTCTTTTTTTAACAATTCATTGAGGTGGGCACGTAAATCATACATATTCGATATGAATATCTGGTAATAATTTGCCAGTTCCAGGAAACTCTGCAATGAAGTGATATTATCAGGTGCTGGCATGTCTTTGATTGCAGCATCTAGTCTTCTACCATCCTTATCAATAATATGACCCAGGTATTTGATTTTTTCCATGAAAAAATCACATTTGGTCTCGCTAAGTTTAAAACCATAATCTTGAATCTTAATAAAAACTTTATGGATGTGTTCCTTGTGTTCAATCATGCTTTTTTCATCTAAATAAGCAACTGCGAAGTCAAACCCACTCAGCATAGTATCCATCACCTGCTGAAAAACTGCTGACGTGACCTTGACTCTGAATGGTAAACACTCAAATTTATATAATCCGTGATGCGTATTTATGCTTCGAAATCACCTCTTCAATCGGAATTTGCAAATAAGTGTCGCGAAGGTCAATTTTCGAGAAAAATTTTCCACCATTTAGCTTTGCAAATATGACCTCAGGGCAAGGAAGAGGATAAGTAAAATCTTTCAGAGCGGTGTTTCATCCAGTAGAAAAATCAGCACAAATGTGTATCTCTTTGGATTTCTTTTTCACATAGTCCATCAGTGCAGCCCACTCACTATACTCTAACTTTGAAAGAACTCCAGTTTTTATAAGTCAATCAAGTTCCTCATTAATTTGTTCTAACGAGGCAAAGGGCACATTTTGTTTCTTTTTGAACACTGGCTGGACGTTGTCTTGAAGTTCAAATTTTGCCATCATTTTAGTACACCTCCTTAAACTACCAGAAAAAAATTTCAGGATAGGCTACCTTTTGCTCTTTTTTAGTTTCTCAGCTTCGGTACCCAAGTTTTCAATTTTTTAACAGTAAGAGTTTACTGGCATGTCCTAAAGCTGGAATTGTGTCATCTAATCAGTGCCAAATAGGTTGTTCGTATTCTTCAGTATGAATTATTTTAATTTAAGAGTCTTCCCGTTAAACGTTGCATTCGTAATCAATTCTCCCTCGAATTTCTTTTTTTTTTCCTGTTACCAATCTTGCAATTTTAATAGATTTAATCATGGTTAGTATACCCAGTTTTTTCCAAGTTTGTAAATTAATTATCGTCAGATCTGACCCAGAATCCAGCTGAAATTTTGCACTTTCATTTAACATTTTTACGTGTACAAATTTCCTTGTGTTAGCCTCATTTGCTTCATCCAACCTTGTATTTTTTATGCTACTAATTATTTTGTTTTTAGATCACAAACTGAGCTTTTATTTCCAACTCGGTTATATATAGAACGTTTCTTATTCCGGAAAGTACAATCTTTGTACCAGTGTAGAGCTCCACATCCAAAACATGGGTTAGGGGGCAAATACTTTTGCTTGTTCTTTGATTTATTGCTTTTAGTGGGAGACTTAGTTTGTTTCAATTCATAAATTTTAGTGGGAGACTTAGTTTGTTTCTTATTGTAACTTATTTTTCTGATGTGAGCAATACCAGGTTCCTCAATTTTTTTAGAATCTTGTTTTACACTAACATACTTTTGACAATCCTCAGCAATCTGCTGTAAAGTTATATTTGGCTCAATCTCCAATTTATTTAGTATTCTGCACCTAATTTCTCCATCTTTTGTTGCAACTAGCTCTTGCACGAACATCAATCATTTGAAGTTATCCTCACTTAGCTCTGCAAGTCTGAAATCTTCACAGTGTTTGTTTACTACTGATGCAAAAGTGGCAAAATCTTCTCCTTCTTTTCTAGTCAAATTAAGACATTTCCATCTTTCAAGAAAAAGAGAAGTCTTCAGACTAAAGAATTCCATCAGTAATTCTACTGTTTTGGTAAATGTTAATTCACAAGTCTTCTGGGGCAGAAATTTACAAATTTTGTGTGCTCAATTGTGCCAAGTTTTCTCAGAAGAAGACAAATTTTTTTCTAAAATATGACGCAAAAGTTACGTCTTCCTTGGAAGAGTTTGAAAAATTCTTAATCACACCAAATGGTGTTCTTTGAAAAAGAAAATTCATTTTCTATAGAATTTCTTATCAGTTCCAAAACTTGTTTTTGAAATTCAAGTTGTTTCTCTTTCGTTTCTTTTTGATATTTCAGTTGCTTTTGTTCTATTTCCTTTTGATATTCCAACTGTTTTTGTTGATATTCCTACTGTTTCTCTTCACTTTTCTCTTGGTTTTCCTTTTGAGTTTGAATAAGTAATTTTTCCATTCTTTCTTAGAGTTGCAATTGCTGTGTTTCTATTCTTTCTTGAAGTTATGTTTTGAAATTTCACAAAATCTAATAAAGCACTTTTGAAATCCTCCATGATAAGTGTGTCTCTCTTCTTTTTTTCAAAGAAAAAGAATAACTAAAAAAACTTTTTTTTATATATAATAAAAAGAAAACTGAATTTTCCTCACCCAAGAAAAAACATAAGTGCTTTTGTTTTGAGGTAATTTAACCAAACACAAAGCTATTATCCTTAAAGTAAGATAAGGTTTAGAATGAATTTCTCTTTTCGTTAAGAAACAGAAAACTGATTCTTGTAACTTGAAGTCTCAAGTTCCTGATCAGTATACAGTAGTTACACTTTTTTACTTCTTATTTTGTTCGGTTTTACTTTTCTAGTTTCTCCAGATGCTTTTCCAAAGTGTATGAATAAAAATAATTTCTCTGTTTAATTAGAAAGTCCCGCATACATCTTTTTAAAGGTTCTTCAGGTTTTTTAAGAAGTCCAGGTTGCCAGCGCTATTAACGAGAGTCTGTCTCAAATTTTTCTCTTTGTTGTGAAACAAAAATTGGTAGACTTTCATTCAATGACACATTTTTTCTCTGGTAGTTGAATCCTTGTTCGTCAATTATTTGCATATCACTGGCTGGCTTTTCTCGTTAATTTCTTACGAAAAACTTGGTTTGCCAGTGTAATTAGGATAGTTCCTTTTGAATTTGGTTGTCTTCACAAGTACTTTATCGTCAAGTTATTGTCCAACTTCTTTTTAATCCCAACAGACCTCACACATACTCGTTGCCAAGTTGTTGTGGTGTTTATAGGTCAAAATGAAGACACGCAGACAAGAGAAGTAGGTTGAAACAAATATATTACAATAACAGAACAAATATACAGAATACAGGTGTAATACAACAGTTAGGAATGTCAATCTGGTACTGTCAGGCAGCTTGGAGATTATCTCCCCGAGTGTCAAGTAGAGTCGGTATATATTAAGGAAGAATAGTCCATTACCATGTAGGTAGGTGCCATAACAGTATATATTCCTGTACTAAAGAAAAAGGCATCACTTTTTGATTCACCCTCATATATGGCCTAGTGGATAAAGGTGTTGGTTAAATTGTATCTAGTAACCTGTCAGCCATAAGTTCAATCCCTGGACCAAGTGGTACATGAAAGTTATATACTCTAGTGGAAGAGACAGGTAACATCTTAAAAATGAATTAACTCAGAAGAATTAACTGAGATAATCCTATTTCATCATGGACATCAGAATGAGAACAACCTCCCCTTACTGATTAAGTAAAGGGTTTGATTTGAAATTTCTCTAAGGTTACTGATGACTACAGACAATTACAAAGTTTTTTAAGGATTTACAGTCAGGTCACACTTAAAGCTCTGGTTCCTTGAACCAAACCAAAATGATTCACTGCAGATCACCAAAGTTAAGTAGCAATGAATCTGTTCATTATTTAAATAGGTAACCACTTACTAATAACAGGTACTGTGTACCAGACTCAGCAAAGTTTAGTAAATAACAATAATAATAATAACAAAGTCAAGTTTACAAGAAATATTTTGATTTGGTTTATTTGTTTAATGGCATATCAACCTTTATGGGTTATTTAATGCCAAAGCCATCCTTGTAGAAGAACAGTGGCAGTACTATTTAATCCATAGCTGGGGAGGGATAATGGAGTTCATATCTTTCCCAAGGGGCATTAGCCCAAAAGTAAATGCAACAACATGACTGGAATTTAAACTCACTACAATATCACAATCCATCATGTTAACTTCTACACCATGGGGACTCCCTCCACCCTGCACAAGAAATATTTTGTGATATAAATAATGATATAACGATGCATAAAATTGTTAATACTTCAAATAAAAATATGGAAGCACTCATCATGTGACAATTATTGTTGTGGGAGTTGGCCGGCAAAGTTCAAATCCTGGACGACACTGTGTTTCACTCTGCACCTAAGGTCTTAGGAAAGGCATGAATCTATCTCTTCTTTCATCCAGTTACGGATAAATAGTTGGCTATATTGGGTTCTTTAGCCTTAGTATAGCCACCAGTTTAGGAGAAGAAAAACTCTGAATTCAAACTAGCCGTACTCTGCTTAAAAAAATTTTCCTTTTACATTCTACTCATGGCAAAGGGTTCAGGTAAAATACTTCAAATTGGGAGCTGAGAAAAAAGTTTGATTATGAATGTGCAAGAGTGAAATTGATGAATGAACAGGACTGGACATTTTGTCAAACTCCATTGTGCTTAAAGAACTAAATTGGTTAAATCTTATGCACAGCTTTTAACAATATCTGACATGACCAACATAACATCAAAGATTTGTTTGATCAGCCCTGTGAAATAAAACTTGTCTTTCTCTTTGTCTGCTGAATTTAAAAATAGAAAATTATTGACTGATTGTCTATTTTCTTAGTTGTTAATAAAAAATTTTAAAAAGTTGTTATATCAGTCATTACAAGAAATCTCACTGATAATCAAAAAGTTTATGACACAACAAAAATGTCTTCTGAACACAGGAACGGAAATAAGTTCCAATTTTCTTGGAGTAGACACTATAATTTTGCCAGTAAATGTTTTTTCGATTTCATTTGATCTTTTCTCTTAAAATGATGTTCATTTCATTCAGAGATTTTTCATTTAAAAAAAAAATGAAGTTTTAAAACAGGAGCAAATGAAGTGGCTCTAAAGTGGGTGTTTGATTTACAATATATGTACAATGTATAACTGATCCCTAACTTTGTGTTCATCTTTATAATAATGGATGTTCATAGTAAATTAGTTGTAAAAGTAAACCCTGAGTTTGTGTCCATTTATGCTAAATTCTTTTTGTAAATTTAATGCATCACTAGGCCCTTTGTGACCATTTTTACATAAGTAGAGATACATTTTTTCTTCACAAATGTCCAGAAAACTCATCTTGTATGTAAGTTTAATGTTTTATTTGGTTTAATCATTGATTTTTGTTAGTGAGTATTTATTTGTTTATCTTGATAAACAGGAAAAGGTTTTTTGCATATATTTGTTCACATAAGACTTTGTCCTATCTTTTATCCGTCTTTTTACTGTTATCAGAGGTCATTTTGTGTCCTCTTTTATTAATTCACTCCATCAATTTGATGATTGTTCTGTGGGTCTTCTTTTGAAAAAATCAGTTTTATATGAATGACTGACATAGTTGGCATTGTCTTTATATACCACATGACTAAAACCATTTCAATCTTTTCTTTTTGATAATGTCAGTAATTTTTTTTTTTTTTTTTGGTATTTCAATATCATTCCTTATATCAATCATTTTGATGTGATTTATGCGAAAAAAAAAAACGCCATTGTCTTGAGGCAGTCATTCTTAAATACTCTATTATCTTCCTCCTTCAAACTCTGAGTTTCTTCAACATATATTGGTATTGGAACTGCTATTGCATGATATTGATTAAAGATCTTTCAAAGAAATCAAAGTCCATCTATATGTCTTGTTAGTGCTCATTTTATTGATAAATCAATGTTTTATATTTGATTGATTCTTTCATTTTTTTTTTCAGGCTGGAAAATACTAGATCGGAAGTGAAACTGGCCTTAGCTGATGATTTCAACACTCCAAAAGCAATGAAAATTATTTTGGAATTGGTTCAATACTTAAATACACAACTAACGATTTCCCAGGTGAAAAAATAACATAATGAAATGACTTTTACCTTGAATCTTTTTATATATGTTTCGTTTTAAACTTTTCACACAAAACACTTTCCATACAATGATGTGAAAAATATTTTTATAGACTGCATAAAGTTTGACTTACATCTTAAGAAAATGTGTATGCATTTTTTTTCAATATGGCATCATATATTAAACTCCATTATGAACTAAGACAGCAACTATTTATTGAAATTAGCTTAGTCTGGTAGAAGGCCACAATTAATGAGGTATCAAGTGAAAAAATCATTAAATGAAGGTCAATAAAGCAAAATTGTCAATCTCTGCTATCTAGTAAGTGTTCAAAGAAGATATTCATTACTGTTTCCCTAGTCTGGCACAAGGCCACAATTAGTGAAGTATCAAGTGAAAATCAAATTCATTAGAGGAAATGTCAATAAAACTGAATTGCTAACCACCATCTCAAAGTAGCTATGTATTACAATTACTCTAGTCTTGCACAAGGCCACAATTTGTGAAGTATCAAGTGAAAAATCAAATTCATAAAATGGAGGTCAATTAAACAAAATTGTTAGCACCATTCTGCAATAGATGCTCAAAGAAGATATTTACTGGTTTTTCTTTTCCACAAAATTTGCTATATCAGTTTCAATATTTCTGTTGATTTCATTTATATTTTTTTATGTACTATAGCATGGATGAAATACCCAAGATTATTGTTTATCACTGTTATCCAAATTTGATTGTATTAAATCAAAATTTTTAACTGTCAACCCCCAAACCATATTCCAATTGACTTCCAGAGGTAGATAAACCATATTTTCTAAACCACTGATCTAAATAATAGACTTTTTCGATTTAAAAATTCACCTGGAAATTTTTTCTTCAATTTCTTTCAGAATAAGAATGTCATCTGTAGTCGAAGTCCTGTTTCTGTTTCTGCTGTTTCTCTCTATGTGAAAAATATCTTGAAAATATTAGGAATGACTTTAGGCGAAGCAAAGGTAAAACAATATTCAACTTATCCTCTTTTATGTAAATATTCCAATTTTTTTTCTGTATTTGATTAAATTCTTTAAACATTCGCTGAGTTCCTTGCATAAATGATACATTTATTTCATCTGAATCCCCATTTCATCTCTTTCACTTCTTGATCACTGTAACTTTCTATACTTCCGTCCTTTCTTCTTCTAGTGCTTTCTTTCCTTTCTTTCTTCTTCTTCTGCTTTCTTTCCTTTCTTTCTTCTTCTTCTGCTTTCTTTCCTTCCTTTCTTCTTCTAGTGCTTTCTTTCCTTTCACCATGTTTTCTTTCCTTTCTTTCTTCTTCTTGTGCTTTCTTTTCTTTCTTTCTTCTTCTAGTGCTTTCTTTCCTTTCTTTCTTCTTTTAATGCTTTCTTTCCTTCCTTTCTTCTTCTAGTGCTTTCTTTCCTTTCACTATGTTTTCTTTCCTTCCTTTCTTCTTCTTCTGCTTTCTTTCCTTCCTTTTCTTCTTCTAGTGCTTTCTTTCCTTTCTTTCTTTTTCTTGTGTTTTTTTTCCTTTCTTTCTTCTTCTAGTGTATTCTTTCCTTCCTTTCTTCTTCTAGTACTTTCTTTCCTTCCTTTCTTCTTTTAGTGCTTTCTTTCCTTTCACCATGTTTTCTTTCCTTTCTTTCTTCTTCTTCTGCTTTCTTTCCTTCCTTTTCTTCTTCTAGTGCTTTCTTTCTTTCCTTTCTTCTTCTAGTGCTTTCTTTCCTTTCACCATGTTTTCTTTCCTTTCTTTCTTCTTCTTCTGCTTTCTTTCCTTCCTTTCTTCTTCTAGTGCTTTCTTTCCTTCCTTTCTTCTTCTAGTACTTTCTTTCCTTTCTTTCTTCTTCTAGTGCTTTCTTTCCTTTCACCATGTTTTTTTTGCTTTCTTTCCTTCCTTTCTTCTTCAAGTGCTTTCTTTCCTTCCTTTCTTCTTCTAGTGCTTTCTTTCTTTTCACGATGTTTTCTTCCCTTTCTTTCTTCTTCTTGTGCTTTCTTTCCTTTCTTTCTTCTTCTTGTGCTTTCTTTCCTTTCACCATGTTTTCTTTCCTTTCTTTCTTCTTCTTCTGCTTTCTTTCCTTTCTTTCTTCTTCTTCTGCTTTCTTTCCTTTCACCATGTTTTCTTTCCTTCCTTTTCTTCTTCTAGTGCTTTCTTTCCTACCTTTCTTCTTCTTGTGTATTCTTTTCTTCCTTTCTTCTTCTAGTGCTTTCTTTCCTACCTTTCTTCTTCTTGTGCTTTCTTTCCTTCCTTTTCTTCTTCTAGTGCTTTCTTTCCTACCTTTCTTCTTCTTGTGCTTTCTTTCCTTTCACCATGTTTTCTTTCCTTTCTTTCTTCTTCTTCTTCTGCTTTCTTTCCTTCCTTTTTTTCTTCTAATACTTTTTTCTTTCCTTTCTTCATCTAGTGTATTCTTTCCTTCCTTTTTTCTTCTATTACTTTCTTTACTTCCTTTCTTCTTCTAGTGCTTTCTTTCCTTGCTTTCTTCTTCTAATGCTTTCTTTCCTTTTTTTCTTCTTCTTGTGATTCCTTTCTTTCTTCTTCTTGTGCTTTCTTTTCTTTCTTTCTTATTCTTGTGCTTTCTTTCCTTTCTTTCTTCTTCTAATGCTTTCTTTCCTTTCTTTCTTCTTCTTGTGCTTTCTTTCCTTTCTTTCTTTTTCTTCTGCTTTCTTTCTTTTCACCATGTTTTCTTTCATTCTTCTTCTTCTGCTTTCTTTTCTTTGTTTTCTTCTTCTAGTGCTTTCTTTCCTTTCTTTCTTCTTCTTGTGCTTTCTTTCCATTCACCATGTTTTCTTTCCTTTCTTTCTTCTTTTTGTGCTTTCTTTCCTTTCTTTCTTCTTCTTGTGCTTTTTTTCCTTCCTTTCTTCTTCTAGTATATTCTTTCCTTCCTTTCTTCTTCTAGTACTTTCTTTCCTTCCTTTCTTCTTCTAGTGTTTTCTTTCCTTCCTTTCTTCTTCTAGTGCCTTCTTTCCTTTCACCATGTTTTCTTTCCTTTCTTTCTTCTTCTTGTTCTTTCTTTTCTTTCTTTCTTCTTCTTGTGCTTTCTTTCCTTCCGTTTCTTCTTCTAGTGCTTTTTTTCCTTTCTTTCTTCTTCTTCTGCTTTCTTTCCTTTCTTTCTTCTTCTTCTGCTTTCTTTCCTTCTGTTTCTTCTTCTAGTGCTTTTTTTCCTTTCTTTCTTCTTCTTGTGCTTTCTTTCCTTTCTTTCTTCTTCTAGTGCTTTCTTTCCTTTCTTTCTTCTTCTAGTGCTTTCTTTCCTTCCTTTCTTCTTCTAGTGCTTTCTTTCCATTCACCATGTTTTCTTTCCTTTCTTTCTTCTTCTTGTGCTTTCTATTCTTTCTTTCTTCTTCTAGTGCTTTCTTTCCTTTCTTTCTTCTTCTTGTGCTTTCTTTCCTTTCTTTCTTCTTCTAGTGCTTTCTTTCCTTTCTTTCTTCTTCTTGTGCTTTCTTTCCTTTCTTTCTTCTTCTTGTGCTTTCTTTCCTTTCTTTTTCTTGTGCTTTCTTTCCTTCCTTTCTTCTTCTAGTACTTTCTTTCCTTCCTTTCTTCTTCTAGTACTTTCTTTCCTTCCTTTCTTCTTCTAGTGTATTTTTTCCTTCCTTTCTTCTTCTAGTACTTTCTTTCCTTTCACCATGTTTTCTTTCCTTTCTCTCTTCTTCTTGTGTTTTCTTTCCTTTCTTTCTTCTTCTTGTGCTTTCTGTCCTTTCTTCTTCTTGTGCTTTCTTTCCTTCCTTTCTTCTTCTTGTACTTTCTTTCCTTCCTTTCTTCTTCTAGTGTATTCTTTCCTTCCTTTCTTCTTCTAGTGCTTTCTTTCCTTCCTTTCTTGTTCTAGTGTTTTCTTTCCTCCCTTTCTTCTTCTAGTACTTTCTTTCCTTCCTTTATTCTTCTAGTGCTTTCTTTCCTTCCTTTCTTCTTCTAGTGTTTCTTTCCTTTCTTCCTTTCTTCTTCTAGTGCTTTCTTTCCTTCCTTTTCTTCTTCTTGTGCTTTCTTTCCTTCATTTTCTTCTTCTAGTGGTTTCTTTCCTTCCTTTCTTCTTCTAGTACTTTCTTTCCTTCCTTTCTTCTTCTAGTACTTCTTTTCTTCCTTTCTTCTTCTAGTGGTTTCTTTCCTTCCTTTCTTTCTTCTTCTAGTGCTTTCTTTCCTTCCTTTCTTCTTCTAGTATTTTCTTTACTCCCTTTCTTCTTCTTGTGCTTTCTTTCCTTTCTTTCTTCTTCTAGTGCTTTATTTCCTTTCTTTCTTCTTCTTCTGCTTTCTTTCCTTTCTTTCTTCTTCTAGTGCTTTCTTTCCTTCCTTTCTTCTTCTAGTGCTTTCTTTCCTTTCACCATGTTATCTTTCATTTCTTTCTTCTTTTTGTGCTTTCTATTCTTTCTTTCTTCTTCTAGTGCTTTCTTTCCTTTCTTTCTTCTTCTTGTGCTTTCTTTCCTTCCTTTCTTCTTCTAGTGTATTCTTTCCTTCCTTTCTTCTTCTAGTGCTTTCTTTCCTTTCGCCATGTTTTCTTGTGCTTTCTTTCCTTTCTTTCTTCTTCTTGTACTTTCTTTCCTTTCTTCTTCTTGTGCTTTCTTTCCTTCCTTTTTTCTTCTAGTGTATTCTTTCCTTTCTTTCTTCTTCTAGTGCTTTCTTTCCTTCCTTTCTTCTTCTTGTGCTTTCTTTCCTTCCTTTCTTCTTCTAGTACTTTCTTTCCTTCCTTTCTTCTTCTAGTACTTTCTTTCCTTCCTTTCTTCTTCTAGTGCTTTCTTTCCTTCCTTTCTTCTTCTAGTACTTTCTTTCCTTCCCTTCTTCTTCTAGTACTTTCTTTCCTTTCACCATGTTTTCTTTCCTTTCTTTCTTCTTCTTGTGCTTTCTTTCCTTCCTTTCTTCTTCTAGTGTATTCTTTCCTCCCTTTCTTCTTCTAGTACTTTCTTTCCTTCCTTTCTTCTTCTAGTGCTTTCTTTCCTTCCTTTCTTCTTCTAGTGTTTTCTTTCCTTCCTTTCTTCTTCTAGTGCTTTCTTTCCTTCCTTTCTTCTTCTAGTGTTTTCTTTCCTCCCTTTCTTCTTCTAGTACTTTCTTTCCTTCCTTTCTTCTTCTAGTGCTTTCTTTCCTTCCTTTCTTCTTCTAGTGTTTCTTTCCTTCCTTCCTTTCTTTTTCTAGTACTTTCTTTCCTTCCTTTCTTTTTCTAGTGCTTTCTTTCCTTCCTTCCTTTCTTCTTCTAATATTTTCTTTCCTTCCTTTCTTCTTCTAGTGCTTTATTTCCTTTCTTTCTTCTTCTTCTGCTTTCTTTCCTTTCTTTCTTCTTCTAGTGCTTTCTTTCCTTCCTTTTCTTCTTCTAGTGCTTTCTTTCCTTCTTTTCTTCATTTAGTACTTTCTTTCCTTCCTTTCTTCTTCTAGTATTTTCTTTACTTCCTTTCTTCTTCTTGTGCTTTCTTTCCTTTCTTTCTTCTTCTAGTGCTTTCTTTCCCTCCTTTCTTCTTCTAATGCTTTTTTTTCCTTTCTTTCCTCTTCTAGTGCTTTTTCCCTTTCTTTCTCCCTCGAGTATTTTCTTTCCTTCCTTTCTTCTTCTAGTATTTTCTTTACTTTCTTTCTTCTTCTTGTGCTTTCTTTCCTTCCTTTCTTCTTCTTGTGCTTTCTTTCCTTTCTTTCTTCTTCTATTGCTTTCTTTCCTTACTTTCTTCTTCTAGTGCTTTCTTTCCTTCCTTTCTTCTTCTTCTGCTTTCTTTCCTTTCTTTCTTCTTCTAGTGCTTTCTTTCCTTCCTTTTCTTCTTCTAGTACTTTCTTTCCTTCCTTTCTTCTTCTATTACTTTCTTTCCATCCTTTCTTCTTCTATTACTTTCTTTCCTTCCTTTCTTCTTCTTGTGCTTTCTCTCCTTTCTTTCTTCTTCTAGTGCTTTCTTTCCTTCCTTTCTTCTTCTAGTTCTTTCTTTCCCTCCTTTCTTCTTCAAATTCTTTTTTTTCCTTTCTTTCTTCTTCTAGTGCCTTTTCCCTTTCTTTCTCCCTCTAGTACTTTCTTTCCTTCCTTTTCTTCTTCTAGTGCTTTCTTTCCTTTCATTCTTATTCCCAAGTTATCTTTCTTTTCTTCTTCCCACAGTTTTAGAAGGATAGAAAAAAATGTTGTTTTTTTTTTTTCATTTAACTATTTAATATTTGTATAAAAAAAATTTTCCATAGTATACCAGTATATGTAAAATATCTTTTTAAACAGATGGAGACAAAATATTTTATGAATTCAAATTCTTAATTTCATCCACATGTATAAAACAGAAGATGTATTTATTTCTCTAATATGTATATGTTTATTTATGTGTGTGTGTGTATATATATATATATATAATTGTGTGTGTGCATATATATATGTATATGTGTGTGTTTATATGTCTCTGTGTGTATATATATATATTTGTGTGTGTATATATATATATATATATAGTCAATGTCAAAATTATTCACACACCCATCAATTTTTAATATTGTTATCCAGTTTTCAGAATCTAATGCCCATATGCTGCCATGTTTTTATATGTTAATAAACACAAAATGCAGAATACATAAGTCAATTTTTAGAACAATTGATTAAATACAACAAATTAGACAAGCAAATTATGCAAAATAGAAAAAGACAAAATTATTTGTACAGTAGAAAATATTGTGATGCCAAACTGTTTAAATTTCTTTAAAACAGATTGTACCATAGATCTAGGGATAGCTAACTGGTTTGAAATAATGCTGGAAGTTAATAATTCTCTGTCTCAAGTCAATGCTAAGCTCCTTTCTCTTCACCATTGTGTTGTTAACGTAAGAATAACAATCATGACACATGATGTTCTTTGCTGGAATCATCCCAAATATTCCACTATTATAAATAGTCTAGAAGACTTCACCAAATTAAATAAATTTCTCATACTTACATGAATCAATTAATTCTAAACAACATTTTCAGGGTGAGCTGATCAGCAAGGACTTATTTATATCAGCTTTGTGTGGACACTGGATGCATTCTTGAGGACATGCCAAGAGCAATGAACAAGAGGGAGGGATGGATGGTGAGAGAGGGTACTTTGTCCTATCTGCACAACTTGGTGATGATGATGATAATGATATCTAGAGTGATGTTCTTAGACTTTACTAATGAGCCTTTCGTAAATGTGATTTTTGCACATTTTTCCCAAACCAAATTTGAATCCTTATGTCATCACTAAACCTTTTCAAAGTGTTCACTAGACCTAAATCGTTATTTTTTTGTATATAACTTTTAATGGTTCATATTGAATAGGTGTATTATTTTTTTTGAAGTTTTTATCTATAGTCTGTGTTTTTTAAGTTCTGTGGAGATATTAGTGTTATACAAAAAAGAAGTGAAAGTGAGTCTCCTTGGAAGATTCCATTGTTGATGTTGAGATTATTAGTTTTGAGCATGCCTCCTTTATCTGAGCTTTGTATGCCACCTTTTCATATCGTATTTTATGAATGTTATTATAACTGGTGATCTCTTTAAAATATTTAGAACTTTTGAAATCCATTCATTGCATACACTATGAAAAACTTTCTTGTCGTCAATCCAAGTTATACTTTGATTTTTCCATTTGGATCAACAAGAATAAATTTCATTCATATCATCCTTCCCTTTTAGTTCTAGTTGCTTTTTATTACAGACTGAGGTTCATTGAAAAAAAAAAAAATTTTTTTTAAGTAATACTTAGTTTACGTATGATATAAAAGGTACTTTTTATTCTTAATTTTTCAGGATTCTTCAGTAAACACCTTTCTACAACATCAAATGTCTCATGTGTTGGATAGTTCTTTGAAATTTAGGAATGAAATTCGAAAATTTGTCTTTGATCCGCCTAAAGATTTGTCTTTTGGTGAAGGTAAAGTGTTTCTTAATTCAGAGAGAGAGAGAGAGAGAGAGAGAGAGAGAGAGAGAGAGAGAGAGAGAGAAGGGGAATCATCTATCACTGAAATTTTTTGACTCTGTTTTTTTACCATTTCATTACTGATTCTAAATATTTACAAATTTCATAGAACTATAGAATTACTTGAGTTAACCGAGTTACTGAAAATAGAATTGCTTATATGACTCTCATTGCTGGGATTGATCTATAATAAATTCAACTCAAGACTCCAGTCAATTGTCAACTCTCTAGACAGAGTCCTACTGTGTTTTTATTGACAAATAACAAAGACAGAACTTGTATTTCTGTTTTCCTTATACAATGTCAGAACTGGTACTTTTGGTTTTTTAAAACTCATGAACTAACTTACAGCATCCACTATATTTTTCTGTTTGTCAAAGTTTTCTGAAATTAAAAGAACCTCTCATTTTTCTTGTGGATTGTACATCTGAAGAAGGTTGTAGAATGGATCTGCCAAACATTGTGCTAACGACAAAAACAACAGTCATCTAAACTCTTGGAATAAAACTTTTTTTTTTTCTGGTGAAAAAATATTTCTCTTTTAAAAAATCTACCAAAACTAATTACTTGATTTTAATAAATTTTCAGTATTCATTTAATAAAAAATAATTTTTTATTAAAAGAAGTTTCTGATCCAAATTTCGTCAAATATTTTATTCTTCTGTGTGAGTTGATGATTTGGTTTAATTGTTTTAATCATTCAAACAGCAAGAAATTGAATTTTTATGGAATTAAAAGAAATTGAATTTTTATACACTTAAAAAAAAGTAAAGCCTGTCTCTAATTGGAGGCCTTATTCGGAAATGAAAAAAATGGAAAATAAAATAAAAACATTGCTTTTTCTTGGCAATTTTTTTAGTTTTATTTGCTAACTTATATTTTACTAACCTATAGGTTAGCAAATAGAACTTTATCCTTTATCAAATAAGTCCTAAAAATTTTATGAAAAAGTATTAGTTGTTTCTTGGTAGATTTTTTAAAAACGTAGTGTTTTTTCACCTAAAAAGTTATAATGCAAGTTTGGTCATACTTAATTTTAACTGTTTAGTCATTTTAACATTTTTAAGTAAATAGATTCCACCATACTCAATCCCACACATTTTTAGTTTTTCCTTTCAGTATTTTTTTTTAATTCTAATTCTATTGTGGTATAAAACTTTTTGTTCTCTATGAAGTAATTATATTACATGACCAATTTTAGAAAACTGATCAGTGAAAGGATTGTAACAGTTTGACCAATGAGAGAAAATATAGTAATCCTGTTTTAATTCTATTTTTATTTTCATGTGGGTGTCCAGTTGGTAAACATTATTTTCTTTGATTATTACCACATAGAGTTCAAATTGTAGTCAGCCTTGGTCATTGTTGGTAAAAAAAGAGAAATGACAATATGTAAAATTAACAAAATCTTTTACTTACAAAACATTTAATGATAAAAAAAAACAAAAAAATGTATAGAACATATTCAATGGACATATATATATATATATATATATATATATATATATATATATATATATATATAATTCTAAACATATTTGGTGGAAAAAATGAGGAATCTAAAGAATTTTATGCATTATAATGGAGTTTCTATGGCTTCACACATCCTTATGGTAAAGTGAGCTCGCGTAGCTACATTCAAACTATTGGCAAAGTGAGTGTTATCGATGTTATTATTTATATACTGAATGTACCATTGGCTTCACTCACCCTAGTGGTAAAGTGAGTTTGTGTGGCTTCACTCACCCTATTAGCAAAGTGACCTCTATGACTTCACTCACTCTGTTAGCAAAGTGATCTCTATGGCTTCGTTCACCCTATTAGTAAAGTGAGCTAGTGTGGCTTCACTCAAACTATTGGCAAGGTTAATGTTATCGATGTTATTACTTATATGCCGAATGTAGTTGTTGACATTTGATTTTAAGATCCAGTTTACAGATTTGCACCAACTGGCTCAGAAATCTGTTTCTTTATTTTTTATATTTAGCTTTTATTAGCCAACTCCATTAACTAGAAGTCTGTAATTTGGTTGACTCATGCCTCCGTATTTTCTCTATTGACTATATACTGTGTAGTAAAATGTGGTATTTGTACAGAATTTAAATAAATGAGAAAAAATGTAGAAATTTAACTTGTTTCTACACTGTCTTTTTCAAAAATGTCAATCAGGCACAAAATAATTTCAATTTTAATTGTTGATTTCAATAGTCATAATGAGCAGAAGATTTAATCTTTGAAATATTTTTGCATATTTCAGATTATGATCAAATGACTTCTAAACAGAAGAAGAAGAAAAAGTTTCAAATATTTCAACCTCTTCTCAAATCATCAGATGAACTACGGAAAGAATTTTCTTCAGTTAATATACAAATTATGGTAAATCTTTTTAGATGTTTGTGTTCTCAATCATTTAAGATTTTCCATTTGGCTTTTTTTTTCTATTTTTAAAAAAATTTTTTTTACCATTGTTACTTATGATTTGTTTTCTGATAAATGAAAATATAAGGTGAGTCAAAAGTTTTGCAATATTTTAGTAACTTGAGGTACAATTCAGCATCTCTAGATGCTTTTGCTTAGATTGTGAAGATGACAAACCACACTGGACTGTGAGATGCCATGGTCATCTGATAATCTCCAAATTTGCCTCTATAGCTTGAAGCATAGCCTCAGAATCCACAGTTTTAGGCCTACCTGACCTTGCCTGATTGTTGAGGTTATTGCAACCCAAGCAAATTTTTTTCAACCATCTGGTTACTGTACTCCAATCAACTGTGCCTTCACTTTTTGAACAACAAATGCTTCTGCTGCTGCATTATAGCTCAATTCAAACTTGTAAAGCTTAAGTTCCTGAATTAAATTACTTCACACATTCATCTATATGCCTTTCAAATTTCGCACCAAGTGAAGCAATGCACAACATGTCAGCGTACCAGCTACCACAATACTACCAACCACAGCAACTACCACCACAGCTTGAACTGCTTTGGTTACATGACGTACATGCTACAAACTAGTGCATACAAAAATATTGTAAAATTTTTGACTCGCCCTAGTATTTTCCACTTTCTAATTTAATTTTTAATTTTTCTTTTTAAGAATTTTCTGTTTGCTTTACATTATTTTATTTTTTGATTAAATGTTGTAAACACTTAGATATTAATTTCTTAATATATGCTTAGCTGAAATCTCTTGATTTTTGTTTAAATTTCTTACATGAGTAATTAGAATTATTATTATTAACTGATTTATTCTAACTGGAGTCCTCATCTTGTTTGTTATAGTCACAATGTTTCAGCTACAGGTATACTCAGCTTAAATTCTTTCAAGTTAAGTTGTTCTCGGTTATACATCATTTGTCAAAAAAATATATGGAAAAATAAAAATCAAGTTTAAGTCATTTTATTCGACTTTATGTCTGTCAGCCACAAATATTGAAGTTCTAATATCACTAGAAAAATATTTAAAGCTCATAAGATTATGTTACTGTACAATAAATAAGAATAAAAGGATATAAAATCATAACGATCAGCACCCATGTACATCCGCAATGTAAATAAACAAATGGAATGTAGATATTGGTAAATTTAACATAAATTAATTTATTTTCTACTATTGCAAAATAATTTTAATAACTGTATTTGTTATTTAACCTTACAAAATAATTTTATTTTATAATGTCTTAGAGCCAACCATATTTACAAATAAAGAGTCTGTGATGTACTGTAAAGATTGCTAAATTGTAAACATCTACATTTACAAGTATGTGCATACATGAATTTGTAAATTAAGATTACATTTTTCTATATTATATTAAAAACTAAAATTTATTTTTTGTAAACTTAAAATAGATTCTTATTGACCATATATTATTAAAAATGCATCTATAAATAAAATACAGAACTAGGAATGGTTATTTGTGGTTTAGCCTGGAGACAAGTAAATCCGGATAAAGTCATTTTTCAACTCTTGGAACTGACATAAAGTGAGGTATACCCGTATTTCTAAAATGAGAAATTATTATTGTACACTGAATTATTCTAAATGGCATTCTTATTTTAGTTTGATAGACTCTTGAAGAAGCCTTAAGTGTACAGCTGTTAAAACGTGACTATAATAACCAAAATAAGAACACAAGTCATGGTATATCAGTATATAATAGTAATAATAAGTATATAATCAGACTTCTTCATCTCAGAAATTCAAATTCAAATTATTTTATATGAAAATATTGATTTTAAACTGTATTTATTCTATTTGACTTGCTCTTATCTAAAATATTTTCCTAATCTTTGCTAATGTATATTTTCTTTATTTTTTGTTATAGGATCATGAAAATAGTTCTTCCTGGCAGTTTATTTCCCATAATAAGAATAAATAAACAGTTTATTCACATCTTTGTGTCTACATTCAAGCAGATACAGTATCAGATAAAAAATTACTGTGAAAAAACTGAACCATCTTTTTATTATTGCCGCATTTTAATGAAACTTTAATGGCTTAGACATACATAGGAAGTGATTATTCTCCTTCGTTGTCATTGTCAAAGTTCCTTTAGCTGTAGTGAAAAGTCATGATTTTTTAAAAAGAAAATTCTCAGAAGTACCAAAAAATAGGAATTTTCTTTTTAGAAAATTAGGGAATTTTGACAACAATAATCAAGAAAAATAAAAAGGAACAGTTAGACTTTTATGGAATTAAAACTTATAGTTTAAAAGCATAAGCATAAACTTTTTTTTTTTTCTAACCTGGAGTGTTTTCCTCCTTGGAAGAATACCAGGTCACATTGGTGATTGGAGTACTGAGGTAATCGACCAACCTCATCTCTAACAGTGGCATCTATTGATGAGGGAGAAAAAACAGCTACCAAAAGATTTTCAAGACTCTTTGTAAGGAAACTCTGTGCTGTCTACACAACTTGAGGATGATGTATGTCTAAGCTATTGAAGTTTCATTAGAATTTGTGGAAATAATAAAAAAAGAATCAATTTTTTTACTGTCTGTTTTTTGTTTTTTTGTTTTTGTTTTTTTTCCAAGAATACTATAATTTAATTTTTAAATTCTGAAAATAAAAGACTTTGGTTTGAAGCAGAATTGAGTGGAAGGCAGGTGGATTGGACTAATAACTGAAATGGGATTAATTATTTTTTATATAAATTCTTTTTTTTTTTTTAATAATTATCTAAAATAAATAAATTTTTTCAATGTTGTCTAAATGAGGATGGTTTTCAGAATTATCTTTTATCTTTTTGGAAAAATTCATGAAATTTCAATATTGGACAAGTTCACCTACCTAGGAAGCAGTGTCTCATCAACCGAAACAGACATCAACACGTGACTAGCAAAGGCATTGACAGCTATCGATTGACTATCGGTCATATGGAAGTCAGACCTGACCGATAAATAAAATGCAGTTTTTTCCAAGCAGCAGTCATGTTGATACTGCTATATGGATGCACTACATGGACGCTAACTAAATGTATAGAGAAAAAGCTTGACGGTAATTATACAAGAATGCTGTGAGCAATATTGAACAAGTCCTAGAGGCAGCACCTGACAAAGCAGCAGCTATATGACTACCTATACACCCATCACAAAAACTATCCAAGTTAGACCAACCAGACATGCGGAAAACTGCTGGAGAAGTGGGGACGAACTCATAAGTGACATATTCTTGTGGACCCCTTCACATGGACGAGCAAAAGCAGGACAAATAGCTAGAACCTATATACAACAGCTCTGTAGTGATAGAGGATGTAGCCTTGAAGACCTGCTGGGAGTGATGGACGATAAAGACAGGTGGCGAAAGAGGATCAGGGAGATCCGTGCTAATGCCACGACATGATGATGAGGATGATGATGAATGATAAGAAAAATGGAAGACAAAAATGAAATAGAAATATTTATTGTTTTTCATTCAACAAAAGAGGATTTTATCATTTATTAACTTTAACTCATTTTTTTGTTACCTATACTTCTTTTTTTTATATTTCGTTTTGGTTATTGACTAGGATATTGTTGTAAGTGACTCACCTATGACCAGAATAATGGACTTACCCAAAGGGTATATTAACCAAGAACTAAGCTGGTAGAGCGGGGAGCAGCAGTAGCTGTAGTAAGCACCTTGCCTGTCTTCGTGTACGTTGAACCAAGGAAACCATCCTCAGAGACTTGGATACATTTGTGTGGCACCTCATATCTCCATGTTGAGTTATTTATTTATTCACTCTTAATAATCGGTCATAACAGATATTATTCCTTGTACCAAAAGAATTAAGCTATTTTCATTCAACATAGTGCCACATTTTCTGTATGAAAATTTAAATTGTCTTCAAATTTACATAAAATTATATATAAATTTGTGTAGTACAACAGACACCTGAAGAAGGGCTCAAAGATCATCATGTTTAGAGCCATAGTCCTTACCATCCTTTTATATGGTTCAGAGTTGTGGGTCACTTATCACCACCTAAAATTCCTCAAGCCATTCTACCAGTGCTGCCTCCATACAATCTTCAACATCTACTCAAGTGACTTTGTTAGCAAAATTGAAGTCCTTAAACAGACAAAGATCACCAGCTTCAAGGCCATATTACTTAAGTCCTAGATATACAATTTTAATTCATTCAAATTCACTTCAAAATAACATTTTTGCTTAAGCTCTTGATTTGTAATTTTTTTTTTTCAAATAATATGTAACAAAAAATATACATCATAAAAAATCCAAATAAAGATGGCTGTTGTTTTGAAGTAAGCTTGAATGAATCACAACATTCATCTTATTATAAATAATTTTAGACTACCTTATTCAGTTCTACCTATATAGGCAGTTTGACACTAGTATTAAAAACATATGTTACTAATAATCTCCCTCATACCACTTGTATTTCTTCTGAATTTAATAGCGCCTGATGATCATGACTGTGTGAAACTATTAATTGCACTATGTGGTTTTAATTTTTATCTTATATGGTCTATATATGATCTATCCTAGATATTAATCTCTCTCTCTCTCTCTCTCTCTATGAAGGTACTGCAACCTTTAAACACACTAATTATATATATATATATATATATATATATATATATATATATATATATATATATATATAATGAGGGCTTATTATCACTGATAGAGTATGTGTATATCTAAGTTTGAATAGTGTTGACAAAGAGTCAACAGCACTTAGTGACTGTCAGTTTTTCACCCATGTGTTATATAATTAAGGAATAATTTTTTTAGTTCAATCATTTTTCATTAATTATATTTTATCATTCAGTTTGGTTGGGCTTTGAACTATTCGGGTTAAGAGTTCAGGTGTGTAGTCAATTGGTGCAGTTAATGCTCATGCGCAAAGGATATGACAATCACCATTGTCATAATAAACCCCAAACAGGAAATGAGGCTGGAGTGTGGATGATGTCATGCCCAGCAGAGATGGGCTGAGAATTTGGAAGATTTTGAAAAAAGATTCAGTTGAGGTCCGACCATGGTGTTGAGAAGTTGGGGTCCAACCATGGTGTTAAGAAGTTGAGGTCCGACCATGCAGTTGAAGGTTGACATTGGACCATGGAGTTTGACAGTTGAGTTCTCTGCCATTGCGGCGGCGGTTAAGTTTTTCGGTTAAGACTTTTAAGAATTGTGTCTCTTTCCTTGTGTTGAAGAACTGAAGTCAAAAGTTAATAAATGCATTCGAACCCGAACAACGGAGTCCGCTTGTATTTGTATTATGGTTATATAACACATGCAATCATCAGACCAAAAGCACTGATCTGATGATCACATAAATAGAAAACTGTCACAAAGCATCATTGACTCTATGTCTATGCTATCTAAAGTTTTTTATATATATATATATAGATATATAGTATAATTTTAAAAGATAAACATATTTGCCTCAACTCTGTGACATCATTCTACAAAAGGCCCCTTTAATTACTTACTAAAAAATAACTTTTTTTTCTAGCAGTAATGATTTTTTAAGAAGTATCTTTTTTATAAATGTAAGGGACTTTTTATTTTCTAGAATAATAAATGAGACTTGGGGTGCATACAGAACTGGGAAAGAGTTTATAGATATAATGAATTTGAAAACAAAAAAGCATTCATTATCTCTTGATGATCCTGAAAACATGAAAGTACCAGTTACAATTGATATGTTTATATTTTTAAATTTTGCTTTTCTTCATTCTGGATATTGAGCTCTGTTATAAGAAAGATTACCAGACAGATGTAAGTTGTTTTAGTTATATATATATTTTTTTTCCATTGATAATTATTTCAATTCTTACTGAACACTTCAGGTATGAAAAATTTTCCTATACAGATATATATCCATCAATAATGATTTTAGTCTTTGCTGGGTACTTCTGATATGAAAAAAAATCATTGATCATATATATATATATATATATAGTCTTTGAGATTTGAAAAAAAATCACTTAACTGGCGGTCAAGAATGAGGGAAAATTTACTCTCCCCCAAAATCATTTTACTTGACCGACTCATTTCATTGTATTCATTTCACTTGTTTACAGTCAGTACCATGAATGAACATTCATTTTCTCTCGTCATAGATTGTTGATAATATAATGAATAAATATATGAAATAAAAAGATAAATACATATATGAAATGGAAATACATATAAACAATGTATATAGTAAATACTAATTGTCGAGTTTAACAAAAAATTTCTTTAAATCTATTGCAATTTTGTAATCAAAACTGTTGTATACATTTGAGCATGTTATATGGTTCCATATTTTGGCAATTTCTCGAAAGAACCAATGTGCTGGCAAAAAATTTCAGTAAAAAGTCATTATTGATATGTCCAATATTAAACTTTTAATTTTAAGTGAAGAAGTCGACAAAAATGTAAAAGATCGTAATTTCTTCGATCAAATACAACACAATGCTAAAAGCATAGATTTTTCTAACCTTTTTAATCCCATATCCAAGTAAATAAGAAAGAAAAAAAGATGAGGAGAAAAAAAAGTTCAAATAATAGATTTAAAACAAATTGAAAAAAATTGCTATATAAGAAAATGGTTTTAAATTCGGAATTCAAATTTCAAACACATTTATTGAATTAACTGAATGCAAATTGAATTGAATTTATTGTGAATATGTATTAGATTGTTTAAAAATTATTCCTGATAGCTATTTTAATCTTTTAACTTAATTGCAGTCAAAATATCCAGGGTAGTGGGTGAGTTGCCCAGAAAGATGAACCTGTCTGGGCTAAATTTCCAAACCCCATAGGGTCAAGAGGAGGTAAGAAATAATTGAGGAAAATATGGATATTACTTATTTGTATAATTTGTTTTACAATGCATGGTTGACGGAAGTGCGCATAATTTTTTTATTTTTTTCAAATCTTCATTTTTACTTTTCGTAAGCAGGAGCAAATAGAGATGTTGAGTCAAGGATAATTTTTTTCAAAATGAATTTCTAAAAATCTGTGAGCATCTTCAATCTGGACAACGGAGACATTTTAGCTCCACTGTGGAAGCGTTAATTATATGAATGTTTACAATGACCAGACATCCAAGAGAAAGAAAGAGGGGCTGGTCATTCTAAATTCCATTTGTCAGATCTTTTGATGACTACAGTATATTTTGGGGATCCAACTTCTTTTTCTTTAACCAAACATTTCACCAGTGATCAGGCGCCAGGCCAAAGTATTCACTAATGTCATTGTAGGTCATTCTAAGTAACTTGAGAATCTTCAATGGTATCATACTTCTAGGTTGTAAAAAGAATCAGTTTTCCTTTTTCTATATTTGAAGAGATGGTTTCATTGTGATTTTTGATCAATCACCAGGCAACTAGAATATATATATATATATATATATATATATATATATATATATATATATATATATATAAGTATTATTTGGTCCAGTTAAACCGGAGTTGGGAGTAATTCCACCAGGACAAGAAAACTATTCAAGAGTGAACATTTAAATTTTCCTGGTAAAGAGCTCAATGTAACAGACATTACAGAGCAATAATTTCATTAAGAAAAAACAACAAACCGGTCACATTAGGATTATAAATTTATTTCCATCCTGTTATGTGTTTTTGAAAAATCAAAAAACACGAAAAAAATTAACAGGACTTCTTCAGATCTTATGGATAAAATAAATCAGAATAGACACAGGACTGAAGGTGGGAGAGGATATAAGAGGAGTGAAGAGTTATCTCCTCATTTAGCCCACTTCCATTTTTTTATTTTATTGTCAGAATTATAGTAAATTAATTAAAACAAAAATTTTTTTTTTTTTAAATTTTAATTATTTTTCAACTTAAAACTACAGATTTAATACTGAATTAGAAAAATAACTTTATTCAATAACTTTACGTAATGATACAGTAAAAATTTATATTAAATTAATTTCAGGGTTTAATTAAATATAACTTTTTTAAAAATTTATTTAGAACCTATGAATCAGTTACACTTTTAATGATTAGTACATATATATTATATGTTTTTTCACATTTTCTATCTAACATTTTATTTTATTTTTATTCATTTACATTGATTCTCAATTTAATCCTATGTTGTTTTTTTTAAAATTATTTATGTTAATTATCTATAGTTTAAATTTAGCCCTATGTCTACACCTAGCTATTAATTCACATCTCTTATTTGATAATTTTTCCGGCTCTGGATAAAGCAAAATGTGTATCTTTTCTTCTAAACACAGATTACATCTACTATCGAAACATTTTGGAGTATTTGATCTTTTTAATATGGACCATTGAATCTCCGGGGTTAAACCTTTATTTTTCAAACCCCAAAAATGCTTAGATAGAGCAGTTTGATGTTTCAGAAGTTCATGGGAAAAATAATATTTGTGATTAGCGTATCTAATTTTCCATTTTTCAATCCTTGCTGGGAGCTTCAGATAAGAAAAAATTTATTATTGGTCATTTAATTTTATATTTTCATATATATATATATATATAATTTGATAATGATTTCAATCCTTGTTGAGTGATTCAGATATGAAAATTTCTTATTGTTCATATAATGTTCAAGTACCTTTTACAAGATAGAAGATACTTGAAGAACATCTGAACAATGTCAATGATTGTTTATTATATTGCTATTCATTTCAATAAATAAAAATACTTAGCCTACTGGTGACTAATAGTAAAAGATTCAATAGCACTATAAATATTTGTTTTATCAACTGATCTGCTAAGTTTTATTTGGATCTATGGACATTTTCTGAAGTTTTCTTGTGAACACACACAGAATCCAACTAATTATTTAAATAGTTGTGCTTTTATACAGAATGAAAATGCAAATAAAAATGTCTGACAAATGAAATTTTTTTAAAAATGTACAAAATGAAAAGAAAAAAACAAAATCCCCATGCTAAATATTACAAAAAATATTTTGAGGTATTCCTATTTTTTTGATTTTTAAAAAATATTATATAAATGTTATTCATATAAAAATAAATTCACTTTTTTTAAATTTAAAAAAATGTCCTAGATAAAAAAAATTTTAAAAACTACAAAATCCCCATGTAAATATTATCTTAAATATTTTTAGATATTGCGATAGGGCATAAAATATTTACTCATAACATGAGTTTATTTTACGCACGTGTGACATCGGGGCAGTCTGGCACTTGACCCTCCGCAAAATAGGTCCTAGTCAAGACTCCTGTTTCAGGCATAAGGTAACTGGCAAATAATGTGGGGGTTAATTTGGAGCTAGACTCATCTCAACGCAGGCAAGGGGGATTCCAATTTCATGTTACATGTACCCACCAAGTCTCTTCGTTTTCCTACCCCCTCGGATAACGGAAAACATGAACTTCTAGGTTAAGACAAAATATTATTCCCTGTAGTCGGAAATTTCAATTTCCCGTATAATGTTTTTAAGGCAAATAAGACATTTAGCGAGAATAAATTGAAGCAATTGAAGCTGAAAAAGATATGTGCAAAAGAAGGCAACATAATGAATAGATTTCAACATAAGGGAACCTTTAAACTATGATAAAATTTTAATAGGTGAGGATCAAACAAATATTTAAGGTGCTGGCTATATTACACTAGCAGACAGTCTTAAACACAAATGTCTCTCTTTCTTCTTTTTTCTTTTCTTTCTTCTTTCTTTCTTTTCCTTTTAAACTACCAGCTTTATTAAGCCAGGTCGGCAGTGTGAAACACAAATGTCTCTCTTCTTTATCCTTTCTTTCTTTTCTTTTCTGAATGCATATAATTCTTTATATTTTTCTTTCTCTAACTTGAGAGAGTTCATATAATTTCAATATTTAGGAAGGGTAGAAGGAAAAACAGTTTTAAGTTGTACTTAGCTTTTTTTTTAAGGGTTTACTTCACAGATTCCTTTCTTTTACGGGCGAGTGGCATTCTGGAGAATCTGGCTGAAGGCACTGTTATCTTCTGTCCAAAGATTCTGTTTCACTCTTTCCCCGAAATTTTGGCTACTAAATCAGCACATCTTTTAACGCTTGCTGCTGTCCTAAAATTCAATTCTTTTCGCGGGCGAGGTACCCGGAGTTTGGCTACAGTTACAACACATCTTGTCACGCCGACTGCTGTCCAAAAACTGAAAACCCTTCTCCCAATTTCCTCTGACGAAAAGGTCCTGCTTTCGGCGCTAAAGGCTTCGGCCAATCATTTAGCTCCTTCCTCCTCCTCCTCCACCTATCCAGTCGTGCTACTCAATGACCTACATTCCCTTCTTTGTCCAACCAATTTGGGGTTACGGAGTACAGATAGCTTTGACCTGCATTCTAACTGCCTCAGCAGTCAGTCGCTGGGCTTGTTAGTTCAAACATAGGAGGAGAAGGGAAATTAAATCTTACTTCTCCCCTCTCAGGGGCATACCATGTCACAATATCCATATTTAAAAAAAATTTTTACAACATTTCAACTGTGTATCCTTTGACCTTCTTTTAGTTTTGTTTGATTTTGATTTTTCCCCAACTGGTGGTATCTGTTTTTAGCTGGTGTCAAGTGTTCATTGGAATTCAAATATAAATTTGATTTATTTAAATTACTAAACTGAAGCTTTCCATGGAGTGTTTTCATGAACCAGTTTTTTTTTTTTTTTTTTTTTTTTTTTTTCAATCTTTTCAATAACTGCTTCTAAATGCTGTCTGTATCAATGCTCCATTTGTTAATGGAGTCAACAAAACTCATTATATGGGTGACTTCTTTAAGGTTTCAATGTTATTCCCTGTCTATTATTTGAATTTCATTCCATAAAGATCAATGTGGGTATTATAAGTAAAGTTCAAAATATGAAAATAAAACAAATAATAAAATACCAAAAAAAGTGCCCTTGGTGTAATCGAGGTGCCCGTAGTGTAATGGTTATCGTCGTAGGAAATGGACACGGTGACACGAGTTCAAATCCTGGATGAGACTGATTGCATTTTCCATAGCACTAATACCCTTGGGAAAGGTATGAATCTAATTTTTCTCCCTCCAGCTATGGGTAAATAGTAAGGCAGACTGGGTTCTTCAGCCTTAGTGAGGCAACTAGTCTAGGAGAAGGAAAACTCTGAATTCAAACCTGTTAAACTCCGCTTAAAAATTGGCCTTGTGTCATATCCTGCCCGAGCAGAGGGGTTGGTAAATATGATAAAATACCAAAAAAGAATTTAACAAATTATTCCACAATTCTACTTCTGGCAAAGATTTAACTTTCAGCACCTAAAGAAAATGGAGTCTCTTTTAGTTTCTTGCCAATCCATTGGAAACATGCATTGCAGACCTCTCAAAACAAGTAGTTCATACACTATATAACATTTATAATATTAATTAATGGGTTAAATAAAAAGAAAATTCCACAAGAGAAGTTTATATCTGTACATGTGTGGTTAGCCATTATATAGAGGGAGTCCCTGTGACAAAATGGCTAATGTATTTGACTACAACATTGTAGTAAGTAAGTTGAAACTCCAGTCATGCTATTACATTCACTTTCAGACTAATGCCCTTTGGGAAAAGTTTGAACACCCTTATCTCCCTAGCTATAGGTTAAATAATACCACTACTGTTCTCCTACAAGGATGCTTTGGCATTAAATAACCCACAAAGGTTAATATGCCATTAAACAAAGAAACGAAACCATTATTTTGACACAGCATTTGCAAACTGTAATTAGAAAGATTCTTTTTTTTATCTGCTTTGTGAAAATTATTCCTTGTAAACTTGATTCAGTTTATAATTTAAAAAATCAGATTTGTATTTGAATTCCAATGAACATTAAGTACCTACTGTCACCATAAGAAGATGGGGCAGAGTTGGGGGTGGATAATTGAAATTTGTAGAATAAATAAATAAAACAGAATTGAGAAACAGTCCAATTCAAAAAAAAAATTGACAAAAAAATCCATTTAAAAAATACAGACAAGATTTTTTATGTATTATTTCAACTTCTAAAATTACATTAATTTGAAACAAAATGTAAAAAAAATTACAAAGTTGAAATAAATCTATAATTAAAAGTTAACAACTTTTATTTTTTCATTGTTATAAAATTTTTAAGAAATAACAATCTAAATTATCATATTTGATATAACAGCTCCCCTCTTCCTAGACTAAAAAAATATCTCTGGTGTTGTATAGGTCCTATCTATGAAAATAACTAGAAAAGACAATTTTAAAATCTCAAAGTAAATTTGATCTTTAATCTGAATCTGATCATTTTCATACTTGTCTATCAGTCTTGTATCTTCTTTGGTCTATTTTATTGCTGTTTTGCCTTAGATATCATATTTGATAAGATAAAATGAGAATTTTTTCTAATTGTTGTCATGTCAGTACTATTGTATAGTTACACCACATGGACTTCAACTAAATGCTTGGAGAAAAAACTTAGATTGTAACTTTACAAGCATGCTTTTTTGGACAAATCCTTGAAACAGTACCCATAAAACAGCAGCAGAAGAAACTAATGGAGTCAGATATCTAGAAACCAAAACCCCAAAGTAAACAAATAACCAACAATGACCAAAATCTCACAGACCATCCAAGTACGACAAACAGGGCACTGCTGGAGAAGTAAGGACAAACTGATTAGAAATGTTCTCCTTTGGACTCCTACATGTGGACACTCCTGTGTTAGCCAAACCAGCAAAAATTTACTTTCATTATCTCTGTGTTGACACTGGTTACTGTCTAGAGAACTTTCTAAGAGCGATGACCAATAGTGACAGATGGCAAGAGAAAATCAAGGGAATCCATGCCATTCGCATGCCTTGATGATCATCATATCTAATAGTTAATGAAACCATTTACATTTTTCTAGCCCTGACCTAAAATCTTATATGCAAAGTCAAGGTATCTGCTAGATTAATGATATACATTTTCAAACCTTGTATATGACCTAATTCCATAGATGAGGAGGATAGGGTCTTATATGTCATCAAATATGGTAATGCTTAAATGATTCTTCTACATCTCTCAGATATTTATGTTTAAGCTTTTTGAAATAAACAGGATTGACTTCAAATTATTTGAAATACCATATTCAATGACATATAAGATCTTTCTGTCTTTTCCCCATAACTCAAAAATATATCCAGGATCTTATATTCAAAGTTGAGGTATTTGATAGGCTAATTAATGTTTTCCTATTCACAATTTCTTGTACATAGCCTAAATTCCTACTACTTAAATAGTAAAAATAAATAAGGAAAAGTCTTGTATGCAATCAAGTAGAGTGTGCAAAAATTTTCTGTAAATAAGACATCTATACATGACGAAAAAACATTATCCTCAAGTGAGTCAAAAGTTTTGCAATGTTTTGGTAACAAGAGGCACAATTCAACAGTTCTGGATGCGTGTGAACTGTATCCGTCAATACTCAAATATTGAAAAACTTTTTACTCTCCCTAGTATATATATATATATAGCATTGGTTTTGTTAATCACACAGAAGTCCACAAGCGTACTATGCTTGGCAAAAATTATGGATTAGCATAGTTAGGTTTCCTTTATTTAACAGTAAATAAATTTGCAAGCATAGCTTGGAAAAAATTTACACCATTAATTTAAATAATTTAATTGACTTTTTTTTATGAAGCCAGAATGTTCAGCTATTAAATGAAAGATGTTTTGAATCTTATCTGTTATTAGTTTATTTACTGCTAAATATAAAACAAATGTTAGCATCCTTTATCTGTGATAATTCTGTAATTTTTGCCAGGGTTGGTAGACAGAATCAATTTGTATTGCACCTGAAAAGAACACCTACCTAGCCAATATGTGGCAAGATGTGCAAGTCATCAAGTTGTTTGACTAAGCACATGAAATGAAATCAGAATGTTTCGCATATTGCAGCTAACAAGGGATTTTTTCATCGCATGTTGATGAATCTGCATGAGAGAAACACATTCATAGCCATGAAATATAGAAGTCTTAATTGGAGAAATGGCCATTTTCTGGCAAGAAATAATTATTATTATCATCATCATCATCATCATCATCATCATATTCATAAGTAAATAAATAAGTTCATTGCCTAATTATTAAAAAAGCACTTTACACCAATATTTGAATTTTAACATACTCTTCTTTCTTGTCAATGCACTTAATTCACTGGTGAATATTATTCAAATAGATCAAACATTATACCATGAATATATCAGATCAAAATTCAGCTAATAATTGTGTGGGAAGGTGCTCTTATTCAACCATCAGACATGGTATAATAAAGCAAGTCTCAATCTTATTCTTTTGACCTTATGCCAAATCTAAACTGTTTAGTAAATAACACACACACTCACGCACACATATATATATATATATATATATATATATATATATATGTGTGTGTGTGTGTGTTAAAATTATGTTGGCTGGCTGTTTGGTTGGTTGGTTGGTTGGTTTTATGGCATGTCAACTCTTGTTGGATTATTTAATATTAAAGACATTCTTTTCTTTCTTAAGCTATTATAGGGTTTCAATTATAGCTTCAAGTAACTCTTCTTAATCTAGATAATTTGCTCGATTATATGGTTTCAAGCACTCCTATCTAATACAAATAATTTATTAACAGTTCTCGTTAACTCATAGCTAACACCTTAACAGGTGTTACCACTCCTGGTCAGAGTGAATTTAGGAATAATGGCAATGAAGGTGTGATACTACACACCTCAGAATTAAAGAAATGGAACCTCATCATCAGATGCAATTTCATGTCACACTCAGGACACCACATTTTTTTGTGGGGTGGACCAATCTTAACTCTGCTAAGGATGCAACTGACATATTCTAAGTTCCTCTAACAGGGTAGCCCAGCTAACTAGGGTGAAGGATACAGAAGAGTAAACCCCCCCCTCAACAAGTGTCCTGGATATGACATTAAACTATCTGATGGTGAAGCTCCAGTAATGCTTTCAGGAATGTGGAGTACCCCTTCATTGCCATTGCTTCTAGGTCCACTCTAGCCCAGGGTGGTAGTGCCTGATAGGGTCCTATCTGTGGGTCAAATAGAACTGCATTTAAACTAAGTGCAAACAAATGACTTATGCTTAATTGAATTGCTTGAAATAGAACTGTTAGATCATTTAACTGTGTGTAAACAAATAACTGATATTTGATTAAATTGTTTGTGATACATAGTAATACTTAAAACTATTTAACTTTGTTGACTTATGTTTTACAGATCATATGTATCTAATATATATGTATAAAGAGGATTTGGCATTAAATAACCTACAATGGTTGATATGGCATAAAACCAAACCAAACCAAACCTGATTGGGCAATACTTAAAATTAGGTCATATAACCACTGTCGCTTTAGGAACTAAAACTGTTGAAAATAAAATGTGCTCAATATGGAAAATAATGTAGAACAAATCTTATAATATTAACAAGTAAAAAGATCGCTCAACTTGCTATTCTGAGGTTCATGAATATGACTGTCAGGTAAGTGAGATCACTGAAACTTAATTCATGTATAGAATCATGATACACAGAGTAGCAAGTTGAATGATCTTTTTACTTGTTAATATTATTTAAGAGTCAGCTGAAAAGTTCATAGACTGACCAAGATACTTTCATTGAATATGACCAAATGAGGTTTATTTTTCAATATAGTTTCCTTGCAGTCCACACAGTACTCCTTCATTGCCATTACTTTCATAGTAGTAGTACTTGTTAGGGACCCATCTTTGGGTCAAATGGAATTAATCAGCCATTCACTTGAAACCATTTAACTGTGTGCCAACAAATAAGCCCTGGCTCATTTAAAAATACTGTACCTACAAACTCTTTACCTGCATTGGTTGATATTTGATAAAGCACAAACCAACCAAATCATATATATATAATATTATACCACAGATTTCCAGGTTTTTTGGCTTGGTGATAAACTTTTAACCAATTATTTTTGGGGTAGGATATAAACTTAAATTTTGTTAGCCAAGTCAAAGAGGAATATCTCCAAGTAAAAAAAAAAAAGAAATATTTGTGAAAATTAATCTGATTTGACTTAATTTTATAATACACACAGAGATTTAAAGAATTCCTCAGGCAATTAAATTCTTTCTTTTTTTTTAATGTTCACACAGCATTTCAACAAGTATATTCTCTGGCCTTCTTCAGGTGTGATATGCACCTCTCTATGGAAAGATACTCTTGTTCTGGTCTCTTTCTTTGAGGCTACAGAATATTTTAGTCGTTGTTGGTTATTTGTTTGGTTTGAGTTTTTGGTTTTTAGATATCTGACTCCATTAGTTTCTTCTTACCCCATCTTGATTCGCTGATGTCTTCTTGTCTGTGACGGTTGCAAAGGAATTACTGAAGATACATTTTATATTTTAACTTTATTTTATAGGATTTACACTCCTATATTTTTAAACTGGCTGTGATACCACTTGTTCCCAAAACAAAGATGGTGGACGTTGGTAAACTAATCAGTCTCAAGAACCTATTGGTCAGGAAAGTCACGTGATTTGTGCTCACAACTATATCTGCATCTTTGATTTTGTCCCGCACATTTGGAGCCGACCACATGACAAGGATTGCCAATATATACTCTCGTCTTCCAAGAACTCTCTCTCTCTCATATTTTGACTTCCAGAGACAGCATTATCTCTCTTCATTTCGACTTCCAGAAACAGCTTGACCTTGCCACTTAGTAAGACACAACTCAATATGTGTAACATGGGTGTGTATACATTCGCAACCTTTTTCTTTCCTGTTCTGCCTTTTTGGCTACACTTTTTCCAGTCTCGAACACAGCCTCAAACATTTCATCAAATCCCAAAAGAGACAAACAACCAACATGGAAGAAGACACATTTCTCCTAGAATGCATTACTATATTTCTGTACATTGATACCTCGCATGAAATACTTAGTCAATATACATTTTATAGTCTACAGGATACTTTTAATATTTAGTCTTTCACCATTATATTCATTTTAGTTACATACACACACGCACACACACAGAAGAATATTTAACAAACTATATTAGAATATTCAAAATGTTTTGTCATGTTTCTTTTTTATGTATTTGTTGATATATAAATTTAATTTTGTTTGTACTGCTTTGTTTTGAATGTTCTTGTGTCTGCGTCATTTTACATTGTTTACTTCATTTGCTTTTCAATATTGAGCCTACAGAAATTGTGGGAGCATATCCACCAAACAATACCACCACAATTTCTAGGTTCAACAACCATTTTGTGGGTGAGGAAATCATGCCTGAATCCAAAAGAAATGGTTGCATCTCCCAGACTAGGTGTTAAAAGGTGTTAGTCACCTCTAGTGGTTGATAAGTCCAAAGTCAGATGCTTTTCATGATACTTATTTTAGCATGTCAGCTCGTTAGCAGCAGACACAACCTGCATGCAAAGCCCCTGGCGACTTGGCAAACAGGTGTGCTACCTTGTTAGCAGCCAGGTGGAAAAACGTCTTTTCAATCTAAAGGTTTCCACTGAAGTGGAAACGAATCTCTCCTTCTCGCAAGGATGGTTCCTTTTTCCACATATGTGTCACCTCACTTCCTGTCAGGGGCTTCTAGGAGTTTTTGCATTTTTTAAATTTATTTTTGTTTTATTCATTTTATTCACTCCCACAGAGCATTGAGCAAAAATGGTAGCAATAACACCTGAAGAAGATCAGAGAATATCCTGGTCAAAATTTCATGTGAACAACAAAACAGGAAAGGCTGCCTACAAAATTTTTTGAATCATGATGATCCTTTTTAAAATCAGTTATTAACACTGGCACTAATATATCACAACACACAATTTGGAAAACCTTGAATTAAACACATACCTTCATATAGTTATTTACTATACTTAGTTTAGATGTATTTCAAGGTCAAAAGTATGGGGCGCCCAGTAAGAATCGAATTCACTAACAATCATCTACAAATGTAGCTTGCTATTTCACCACGTGAGGTGGCCACATACCTTCATATAAGTTAAAACTATGTGTATAGGTATGTTTGCTAATTGAGCAGTTAGCAAACCCACCTCTTTTTAATTATCTAAGCTGCGTGTATGCATATGCACAAAAAATATATCACCTGAATAAAAAGAAAGAAAACCTTTTATCTATGGTGCTATATATACAAGCACTTGTCTCCACTTTTCTCTAAAATGAGACTAAAAGCCGAGGAAGGAAAAAAAGCATAGCAGCAGCAGTAGTCATAGCCGTCGCCGCCATCAGCCGAGCGTTGCCGACGTTAATCTCGGATGTTCACGTAGGCGACTTGACGTCACTTGTTGCTAACAAAACAACTGGAATAACGCGACGACATTTAATCGCGTTAGGAAGGAACATGATTAACACTGTATTTTCTGAGGAATATCTATTATAAGATGGGTTCCATCGAAGAAGAAGACCTAACGAGTTCAGTGGATTTTGAATTTTATGATCCTAGCGAACGTAAAGAAGAGAATGTTACATTTAATAAGGTGTATAATAAACCTCCCCCTGGTCGACATCGTTCCATTTCCGTCTCGAATAAAGTTTGTTATGAAAATTCAACCTACAATGGGACAAATAAAAACAACGACCAGCAACATGAGATCAATGGTCTGGACGAGATAGAGATGAATAGACGTAAGAAGGAATCTATTTTATTGATGAACGGAATCAAGAAAGACGATGAAGCAGGAGACGAGCGTGTTTTGTTTGGCTCATCAGAGGAGTATGATTTTCAGTCTGGCCTCGATGTTTCTATTTCGGATGATACAGAAGACGATGACGATAGTTATACTAATAATAATGAGGATTTACTGGTAAATGAAATCACAGACGATGAAGACGAAGACGACCGGAAAGAACAGCATTCGCTATTGCAAGAAAATGCCGTGGAAGATTTGAATTATTCTGGGTCAGAAGGCAGCAAGACGAAGCAAGGAAGAAGAAGAAGATTAGGAAGTGACAACCTCCATGGAATTGTTATTCCTAGTATTTTTCCTCAACGTCGGCATCATCATCAATACGGTAGCGCATCTTGTTCGTCAGAATCCTCCTCTTCTGTGAATGATTCAAACGAAAGCGATTTGAGTTCCTTAGACGACGACGACGATGACGATGACGATGATGATGACGATGATCAATGTTGTGGTGATGATGATGATGGTGATGATAAATCTACAGACGACGAAGAAGACGATGCGGATAATAATACTAATAATGATGCTGTCGGTTCGATGAAGAAATCCCTTGGTAAAAATGGACCTACACCCCCAAGACAGATTTTACGTAAAAATGGACTTTCCTTGAGCGAAAGATATTCTCTACAAAAATCTAAACGGAATCATTGTCGTAATAATCACGTTTCTACTTCTCCGAATGATGTAAATTGTAATAATATTGAAGATGAAGAAGAAGATGAATGTTCTTCAGCTTCAGAAATGACTGATGTTTCTCCATTGGGCTCATCGGATGATTACAGTCCTACAATTATTAGAAAATTTACACCTTTAAAAGATACAATTATGTCAGTTTGTAGCAAGAAAAGCCCCCCGACAATAACAACAACAACAACAACCACGACACTGAATGGGAAAAATGGATTTTCTTGTAAGAAATCACCTGGTTACAGTGATATGGACATGAATTTAATCATGCAAGCTGTAGAAGAAATAAGTAAAGAAGATGATGAAAACTGGAAAAGGTGCAGTTCTAAAATTTCTTCCTCTTCTTCGTCTTCGTCTCCAATTCGTAAAAGAAACAATAACAGAACTAACATTACATATTCCAATGAAAGAGCAAGACAGATCGAAAAAGAAAATGAAAGATTATTATCTCGACTTATAAAATTATCTTCTTCTTCTTCTTCTCCTTCTTCGACTAAAACTTATAAAGTTGGTAAAAAAGTTCCTTTAAAATCAAAAGTATCTCATTCTGCTATCAACAGACAACGTGAACAACGTCGAATTGACAAGGAAAACGAGGTAAGAAAATTAATTTATTGTTTTAATTGAATATTGGTTCAATGATCATATTGTGGTCCCATTTTTAAACTTCCTTAATTTTTATTGTGTCTTCACCGCACTTTTTCTGAATGTTAACAACAAAAACTTGGACAACCACAATGAATAACGATTCTTATGTGGTAAACTTGCTGATAAATAGCAAATAGGTTATGAATAAACTTATTCAATTCATTTTATGATAATTAAATAAATCTTTTTTTTTTTTCTGTTCCCTCGGTAGTTGGCACCAGTGAAAGTTGGTGGGTTGGGAAAAACTTCAAGATGGGACCACAACTGCATTAGACGAAAATATTCATTGACTTGCATTTATATTTACCATGCAATAATTTTCGTTCTTTTTTTTTAAATTTCGATTTTTAATTTCATTGTTTATATTTTGTTCCTGCAGTACAGTTTTTTGTTTTGTTTTTTTTTAAAATTATTTTTTTAATAGGTGCTTCTTCTAGTTTAGCTTTTATTATCTGTAGATAAATGAAATTTTTTAAAAGTGTATTATTCCTGTGACTCATAGAAAAAACGGGATTTAGATACTTATATTTTAAAATAATTTTTAGAGGGATTGCTTTGATTACTCAATATTTACTTCCTTGTTTTCTTCCAATGAAATAAACACTAACTTCAAAATAAACTTTAAAACAAATTGTTCATTTATTAATAGTTAAAATCATTTACATTTTTCTTGTGTTAATCGTATTATTATTGTCTTCGTCTGTTTGTTTTTTTATATTCGATCTCTAATTTTATTATGTTTTCTTCCCAAGAAAGGGGCAAAAAGAGAGTATTTCTAGTTTACTTTCAGAACTTTTAGTTTTGTGGATATTTATATTTAAAAACTTCTATTTATTTCACCCTAATCCATGGAAATATCACAACATTTTTAGATATCAATTATCTTTATTCTTTGAAAAGATAGAAATCAAATAAGAAAGTAAAGTTGGTGACCGTAGTCGAGGGCGACCAGAAGGCTCCCTTTTCGATAGCTACTACACCGAGATATAGGGGAGAGCGCTACTCCTTTCCCTGGATTGCTCCACTTTACCCTTGATCCGTACCTTATAATGCTTCGTGTTAAGCAAGGAGGCATCAAGTACCATTTTTTGAGTCTTTGGTATGACTCGACCTGGGATTGAACTCGGGTCTCCCGGACCATTGGCGAACACTCTAACCACCATGCCAATGTCCGGTAAAAAATCAAATAGATTCCCATTATTTCGTTTCCGAAGAAAATTCAATCATCAAACAAAATTCACAGAATTGAAAAAGTTTTGTTTTAGTTTTTGTTTATGAAAGAATAATATAAAATAAAATGAAGAATTCCGTTTAAGAATGCGATCTAAAAATTGACCTGTTTTTAAGTATTTTGGTTAAAAACTTAAAAGTATATGATTTCACTAGTTTTTTGGTTTTTTTTAATTTTTTTTTTTTTTTCCATAAGTGTCTAAAAATGATTATTAAAATAAACCGGGCTACTTCGTATAAGAGCACAAAAACTTTTAATCAAAAACGTTTAAAATCAAATTAATTTATGGATATCGAAAACCTTTGTTTTCAATTTCGTTTCTTGAATGATTCTTTTCTGAAACGGATAAAATGGAAAATAAAAAACAAAAGTCGAGCTTTTCTTTTTCACTAAACTTTTTATTTATTTATTTATTCCCCACTAACTATACTTAAAATTCAAATTAATAGATCTAATTTTGGAGTAATTATTTATTTGTATACTTAATTTTCACAGATCTGAATGCCGGTAAAACAAAAATTAGTCTTTTTGATGAATAAGAATAAAACAAAACGAATTAATAATTTTTTTTACAAAAATAAAACAAAAAAAAGATCATATAATATAAATGAAAATGAAAAAAAATTTTGAAATACATTTCTTTAATTATTTAATTTTATTTAAATTTAGACGCGATGATTTTTTTTTTTAATTACAAATACAAAAAACGTTAAAAAAATTTTGTTTTCAAAATTTGAATTTTATTCTCGTTCAATATTTTCAATGATACAAGGATTTTTTTTTTAATTCCAGAAATACTTTTTTAGCCTTTTCAATTAATGAATGAAAATAATGTAAAAGAATGATGACATTTTTTTAAAAAAATATTTGATAACAAAAATGTTTCTCCGTTTTCATTTTTCATCGAAAAGTATTGGAAAAGAATCACCCTTGATTGTAAATAATTAATTTTCATTAGAGAGCCTCCCCCCCCCAAAACCCCTCCGCCTCTTATATTGAAATAATCATCAGCTGATTTGAATACCCACCCACCCCTAAAAAAACATTCAGTTTCTTAGACGATTTTATTTTTCTATCTCTCGTTGGTTTATTATTTGTAAACTTCTTTGGGTTTTTATTTTACATTCAGTCCCTAGTCATAAAGAATTTCACAGGAAATCTGTCCATCTTTGAGCTCACTCTCCTTACACAACGTTTTCATGCTTAATTCCAAATAATCATGTAAAAAAAAAAAATAAAGTGAATAACAAAGATTAAAAAAACAAGACAAAACTACACATGAAGTTATTTTAATTATTTGTTAAATTTAATCCACGGTCGAATATACATCACATTATATTAAACGACAATACTCGGTGGTAGAAAGAATTGCTATGAACTCCAGAATGCAAATAATGTGCACAAATTATGACATCACTCAATTTTTAGCTTAAAAGACTTTTAACCCTCACCTTAAAAATAAGTAAAAAGATATTGTACATATTGGTGTGACGTCATACTTTACTGTTTACATTTCTTCACGTTACTGTAGTGATACGAATTCTCAACAATTAGCCAATTATTTCATGTTGGCTTTTCCCCACCAAATACTTGAGGCACAAGGAAATATCCTGACCCTTTAATGTGTAATAGTGCTGTTTGGAGGACTGATCATAAACCAACACAGAACTAAGCTTGAAACTCACCACCCAAGCACCACATACTTCATTAAACATTTCTAATTGATTCCAATCAGAGGATACATGAAACAGAATTAAAACAAGTGTCATACAGTTGCCCATAAAAGAAACACTTGTTTTTTGTTGGTTTTTTTTTTTTTCAAAATATGGATAGAAATGAAATAAATAGATAATTCTATTTATTTATTTTTTAATTCAGTGCTTGTAGGATTAGAAAGTATTTTTTCTCGTTAACTATTAGTAATTATTTTCATTTCTCTTTTTTATTTATCTATTTGTAAGAAACCCTTATGTAGCTCATATCTACTTTTACAATACTTTTTCTTCCATTCAGTTTTGTTGATAATGCCAAATTAAAAAAGATATATCCTCTTTACCTTTGTAAAGAGTGTTTTATAAAGCTTCTGAAGAAAATGTTATAGAAATGGAATGAACATCTTAAAAGTTTTCAACCATTGAAACTTGACACACACAATAGATCCTGGGTCTAACACTAAACTGTATCTGGTGGTAAAATTCCAGTTTTGGAGCTCTGAGGAGTGTGGAGTACCCGTTCAATTCCATTACTCTTGGGTCCACTTTGACTCGGAATGGTAGTGTCTATTAGGGTCCCATCTACGGATCTATAATGGAAAGGTGGAACGGGTTTCCTTCCTGTTATATTTAAAGGAATATAAATGAATTGGAACAAGATATTGAAAGGTTTTCAAGAAAGTTTAATGGCAGCCAGAATGAAGGGTACCTTTTATGCTGCAAGTCTCGTAGGAAGGAAGAAATTGTTATTGAGTTGAGAAAGAATCACAGCAGCTAAATGTCGGAGTGGAATATGTTTGTCGCTGTAGACAGCAAGTATTGAGTTGCAGATTTTAGAACAGGAGTGAATGTTCAACCGTAGATGTGTGGTCCTGGTTGCTGTGGGAGAGAAGTATGAAGGTCTCCAGAAAAGGTTGTCTCGGAATGAAGTAGCTGAATTGTCAGAGGTGGAATTAATTCGTCTAATTCGTATTCAACGGTGGAACCCTAGGTGTAGAAGTGTAGACCCAAAGGTCCATGAACCAGATGGCTCTATCCTCATGGTGGTGAGTTGCTGCTGATTAAGAAGTGGGCAGAAATATGTCCGTCCAGTTCGAAAGATTTTGAGGAAGAGATAGATTGGCACTCTTTCACTGTCTTTGAATTGCCCGGGAAAGGTCTGGGCAGAATGGGATAAGTCATCCTCATTCGATGAAAATATCAGATGAGACCTATGGTCAAGTTAATTTATGCATCAAACAAAAATTCAAAGTTCTTTCTGCTACAGATCAAATAGATCTAGTTGCAAATTATTTATGTTAGATGGGAATACCTGATATCATATGTGCAAAAAATTTAAGAAACTATGCACAAAATGGAAATATAAATGTACAATGTATGCGTTTCCCTAACCTATAGGCATAAAAATAATCCCAGGCAGGTTGATGTGCCATTAACATCAATTAATCAACCAACCAACCTTGACCCAAACAGACTCTTGTTTAGAACTTGTCCGTTTATAAGTTTCATTTAACATTTGTGACTAAAATATTTTGTGAAATTTTTTTCTAGCTGTATACAGAAATGAGATGTATAAAATATACAAAGAAAAATATCTGTTATTTGCTGAATACAAGTTTAGAAATATAGACCATCTAATGAGAATTGAACTCAGAAGTAATGGTCTTTTAGCTTAGCTCATTAACCATTACATCATAGAAGGTGCTCTAAAAACTAAATGGATCTTAAATTTGGCTCAAGCCAACAAATATGAGACACATAGTGAGAATTGTACTTAGTAGTAATTAGTCCATTATAGACTCACTTGACATTATGCCACCTTGGACAAATTTGTGACCTTCTTCACAAGTTTTTCCAGCTCTGTAAGTCCAAAAATAACCTTTTCTTCTTCAACTTGAAAATGATTTTTTTTTCATATGATGTACGTTATTTATAATACAAAATTTAAAGGACTTCCAACTTATTGACAAAAAATTCTAAATTCTCTCTTAAAAGTAATTCCTGAGATATTCTCTACCCTCCCCAAAATTTGACTTGGCATTGCAAATAAGCAAACAAGCAAAGGTCCTAGGGATTCCAAACATGTAGCAGCACCTCTCCCATTGCACTAAAGCAGAGAGCTGGAGTAGTCTGACACCTCTGTGATGTTGGTTGCTAGGAACCCTGTAATTTTTGCCCTTGTTCATGCATACATGCATGAGTCCACTCATTAAACTAAGCCTGTGTTGGATACAGCACCTGAAGGAATGTAATTAAATACTACCTCTTAAGAAATATGTTGAACTTGTGATTGAGACAGATATAATTAAAAGTGCTGAGTTTACAGCATATGAAGGCTGGAAAATTTTCACTTTGCTCAATGAAAAATAGAATTAGCATAATCTGGTTTTATCTTGAAGCTTTGGTTAAAGCTCCCTCCACTTTTTGTTCTTTCTTTTATGATTAATAAAAGAAAATTTCTTCAAATTCTTGTGTGGGTACCAGAAAAAGACAGAAAAACTACAAAAGACAACAAAAAAGATAAATGGTCTTTTAACATTCGTATCAAATGGCTCTCATAAATGTAAACAGGTTTTTGTCAGCCATGTTTAGTTAAACAATAAATTTCCTTCACCTCCCTCAGCAAATAACAATTGCTACATTTTTGTTTGTCAAATTAACTACAACCAAGCTGAATAAATATATACTAGGAGAGTCAATAATTTTGCAACATTCTATTATGCACTAATTTGCAGTGGATAGATCACATGACTGAAGCAGCTCAAGTTACCAGCTGTGGTTGGTAGTATTGTGGTAGTTGGTGTGCTGACACATGCACTGCTTCACTCTGTGTGTGATTTAAAAGCTACACAGATGAATGTGCAACATAGTCTAATTTGAGAACTGATGCTTTATGTGTTCTACCTAGAGCATGATGTGGAAGAAATCAGAAACAATTGTTTATGCTGCAAAAGGTGAAGGCACAGTTGATCACAGTACAGTAACCAAATGGTTCAAGAAATTTCACTTGAATTGCAACAAACTTGATGATCAGGCAAAACTGGCTTTGCCTAAAACCGTGGATTCCAAGACATAAAGGCAAGTCTGAGAGTATCAAGCAAGCTTGGTATCACAGTCCAGTGTGGTTCATCAAGTTTATGACCTTGCCAAATTGTGCTTCATATTGCCAAAATATCGCAAAACTTTTGACTCTAGTACTATGAAAAATAACAATACATTTTAAAGTTAACTTTTGCTGAGTTTTTTTTTTTTCTACTATAATAAACTTTTCCTTCAGAAAAAAGTTAAGTTGCCTCCTAAGAGATGTTGCTGACTGAAAGTGGTGCTAGTGTTTGCACTAATCAACTGCTGTCTTGATATAGTTGAATTCCAGTAGCATGGAAAGTTCAATAGAATCAGCAACTGCACAAGTAGCAGCATCTTACCAGATTCTAGTCAGCATCTACATTCACATTTGCATAGATGTGCCACAGTTTGTTTAGAGTTTTCTCCACCATCCTTTGATGATGAAAAACGACCCATTTACCTTTCAGCAACACTGACATAGTACACTCCAGTTAAAAGTAAAAGCCAAGCTACTTTGCTCCATCTTTTTGTATCCATCACCTTCACTTATTTCTACCTACATGGGTGAAGAACCAAAATTTATTAGCCCTGGCTTACTTCTCTGGTTTTCTCTCTCTCTCTTTTTTTTTTAACCCAAGATAGGTTGGCATCTTTCATATGACATCTGTCTTCCACAATTTCCCATCCCAATAATCATTATACCTCCTGAACAAGTCCATAAGAATAGACCTTTAGAATCATATCTTTACTTACACTGACCATTTTGATGTGGTCATTTATAAAGTTTAGTTTGACACAAGGCCAATAGCATTAGGCACCCAGTGAGAATTGATGGTTTGCTAGCCTAGTTCACTATTACACTCTGGAAAGTGTTCAGCATAGGTTACATTTGACTCAAGTTCAGAAGTATAAGGTACTTTTATGGAGATCAAACTCACTTCTCGATAGTATCTGATATGTAAGACTAACTTGTCAACTATTTCATTACAATGAGGGGATCTACAATTCACTCAGTTTAGCTTATTCTGTCACATGCACCTCATTTTGCTGTTCTTAAATGGTCACTCATTTAAGTGTTGAACAGGCTCATTACTGTTTTTTCTGGCAGAAACTTGTGCTTTAAACATGACTTGACTATAAGTCCTGTTGATGTTGGAGGCACCCATGGTGCAATGGTTATCATCATAGAAAATGGACATGGTGACCTGAGTTCAAATCTTGAATGAGACTGTTTGCATTTCACATTGCACTAATACTCTTAGGGAAGATATACATCCCACTATTCTCCCTCCAGCTATGGGTAAATAATAGGGCAGACTGGGCTCTTCAACCTTAGTAGAGCGAATGGTCCTGGAGAAAGAAAACTCTGAATCCAAATCTATTATAAATGCGAATTGGGATCACCTTTAGACACCAATCCACTAGAAACTCCACATGTGAATACACAAGCAGAACCAGCTTAACCCACAATGAGTAAATGCTCTCTCTCTCTCTCACACACACACACATACACATTGTATTCACTTATAACTGCTAGTTAATTTCAGTTCGTTTTAATTAAAAACTTGAGGGAAATATTATTATTGAGAAACAATTATGAGAATTGATAAAAATCAATAACTGCACAAAAATCTGTTCTTTTAATACTGAACACTTTTGAAAGATTTCTGTCTTCATTTTAGTGAATTATGTTATCAATGAACGATGGGAAGAAGTTTATTGGAATTAAATTCAAACCTTTTTTTATTTCAAAGTAGATTATTTTAAATCCTTTTTTTTTTTTTTTTTTTCATGGATATTAAATTGGAGAAATTGCTAATATATTTTTATTAATTGAAGTGTAGGTTGCATAATTTTTATCAGCAGGTAAAATAGATTTTATAAGCATTATTCAAATTCTATCAAAAGCTGTTTCTGTTTACTTTGCTTGAGAAAGGCATGAATCTACCTCTTTTGTCCTTAGCTAAGGAGTAAAATAGCAGGCTAACTAGTTTAGAAGGAAAACTCTAAATTGAAAATCAAGTAAGCGTGCAGCTAGCAACTCTACCCCATAAAACAAAACCTACTTGTCACTGAAACACAATACTATGTCCATATCCTCTACCTGGAATTTACAGGTTGTAAAAATTCTATTGATTTCCTATTTATCATTTTTATAAAAAATTCCCTTCTCGTATCTTCTGAGAAGATATTTAACCATCATTATGACTATTCTCTCTCTACTGTTACAACAGATTGAGTGGCCAGGATTGTCTCCTCCAAGAGCAAGAATCTCTCTTAATTTTGCATTTCTATTTGCAATTGTAATCCTGACAGTCCAATCAAACCATCTTATGTCTTCAGTTTCATATTAATCTAAAGAAGAACCTGTTTCTTAGGGTTGAATTTGAGAGTCTTGTGATATGCACAATGAATGTCGTTATTGGTAAACTTGTAATGCTAGTTGATATCGTTGTCATCAGTTGTGGGATTCCTACGGCTACAGTATCCTCGGCATCTTGATGGTGATACATTTACTCATTGGAACTCATTTTGGACAAGTTTTCTGAGGAAATTCATTCAGGTATACGCCAACTGAAACCATTATAGATTTTGGAAGATAATCATAGATACAGATAGTTAAGAAATCTACCCCCATGAACAAATACAAATTTTGTGTTATCTCCAGGCATAATATGCTGAGATTTGTCACAACTATATCCTTAATTATTTTTAACACTGGCACTCAATATTACCATAAAGGAGAAAATAGATGACATTAGATGAAGTATTACTTTATCGGATGCTGGAAGACTGTTTGACAACACAACCTAAAATCTTGGATCAGAATTCACTTTGCACTTTCTCCTTTTCTCTTGCTTTTTTTTTTTTTTTTAAGCAGTTAAGTTTATATTTTTTATTTTATTCTTGGTACCATATAAAAAACCTATATACAAGCATATAAGTAAACAGACACAAGAAATATGCATGTATGCATACACATAAGTAACCAAGTTTATTGCAATTTTGTATCTCCTTCTTATCACAACACGGGGCTGGGGGTATGTGAGGCATAGAAAATTGAAATCTGTACACAATACAACAAACTATCTGCTCTGCAAAGAAAATTGGATTAAATTCGTATAGGCTCCTATTTCAATTGAAGCATTTTATTTTATTGAAACAATTTTTCAAAGTAAATCTTAAATTGACCATGTATACAGGCAAGGTCTTAGCGAGAAATTTGATTTCTTCAGTTTGAATTTGGATTGGAAAGTTTTCCAAGGTTGACATTTTTGTGTTTAAAAAAAAAAGAAGTCAAAAATGCCCAAAAAGAAATTAAATTTTTTTCTTTAAATGGCAAAAATATCCTCTTTCACAATGTTTGTTTCCATCTATGGGACAGTCTGCCTTAAATCAACATGCACCCACATCTTCCTTCCCCAAGTTCTGGAACTTGAGTGTGGATTTACACTGTACCCACTCCTCTATTCAGTGATGCATACCATAGTAGCAAGCCTTGGGAAATTTTTAATTTTAGTGTTTTCAAATGCCATAAAAATACCATTTTCTGCCACTTTAACAAAAAGAAATTTGCTCGGGGGTAGGGTTTTGGAATTAGAATTTTTATCCCAGCGGCCCTAAAAACAGTAACAAAGGAAATTACCATTGAATACAGAAATGTTAAAATTGAAGTTGAAAATTAACTCTTCCAAGCACAAACTCAATTGTTGGTTTAATGTATTAAAAATGTTAAGGATTGATTTTAGATTGAATCCTACTTTGATCAATCAACTGAATGAAGAATTTGATGGCAACATTATGATACACACATCAAATATAAAGTAGGTGCATAATCAAACATTAAATTACTACAGAAATTTAGAAGAAAAGAAAAACTCTTTTAAACCATTATATATCATTTTAGATTTTATCTGTAGGTCATATGGTCATTGACCTGATTATATTTATCAATGTCAAAACAATATTAGCAAAGAAAACTACTGCTTATTCTATTCAACCGAAAATTTTAATGACATTAGCTTATATATTTCAACCTTCTCCATAAATTTTACTTTATACTCATGATAAGTCATAAATTTTTATCCTGTTTTATTATTTTCCTATTTTATTCTTGAGAAAAAATATAATGACTGAATTTTTAATTATCAGTTAAATTGAAACAAAATCTGTTAAATTGAGCTTAAACCTGCTTAAAGGAAGAACACTGAAATAAATCACTTAGTCATTGAAAGGGAGTAACTGTTATTGATTGTTTAAATTTATTTGAATTAAATCAAATAATTTAACTTTTTCATCACATGACCAAATAAACTCCTAACAGGCATTTCGTATACTTAACATCAGAAAACAAGTTTAACATTTGTTTTTAAAAAAATATTCAGTTTTTCCTAAGAGTCATGCTTTCTCATCACATTCAAGTTTGAAAATTGTCATTTTGTTCAACAAACCCATGAATCTCTTGTTGAATCAGCTAATATGGAAATTCTAAATCTGGCCCCAAATGCCAGAACTCTGTCAAATCATTTGTTTTCAGTTCAATCACTCCAAAGTGGACATATATTTTTTATTCCTTTGTACTTTTAAAAAAGTAGTTAAAGAAGTATGTTCATTAGATTTTCTGTTATCTTTTGTGATCTTTGCTTTAAGAAAATTACCCGCTGAATATATTTTACTGACAACTTATAGAAAGGAAAAAATTGGCAAGCTATTATCATACTGTATAACCTATCTTGAAGATGAATATGAAAGAGTGACATCACACCAATCCACTGACCATAAATAACCTTGATAAGCAACTTTTTGAAAGAGACAGTGTTTGAGCATTGCTAGTTATAGCAACATTTAATAGACAGATTGCCAAGGGCGTGATTAGGTTCAGCAACAAAAGAAACACTTGCCTAACAGATATTTCAGTGACATCTCAAATGACCAAATTTATCTGGATCATTACTTGACTGCTTTTACCTAATGAAGCTTTTTAATGTTCCCTTTGTCTGTTTGGAATAACTTTTTCAGAGATGAAATACACCAACAGAATCAATTGACACAACAAAAAGTCTACACCAATTTCAAGATACAAACATTTTTTTTCTTTACGAATTAGAATGCTTAAATCTGGAACTAAGAAATATAATGTAAAGGCAACTGGGCAGTAAACAAAAATGATTCAATCACAATAAACATCAATTGGGGGTGGGGGAGGTATTGTAATGGTAATTTCTTGATATGGTTGAACTTTGTTAATTAGAATATTGCATGATTGATTGTTTTACAATCTGAACTATTTTCCATGTTATCTTGTTCAAGAGTAGAAAACTGAACCCTGTTCATTTTCAGGAAAATTTATCAAGTCCTCTAATTGGACAAAACAGTATCATTCTAAAAACTTTTCAAATTTAGTGATTGTCGTTTACAAATTTCTATTAAAAATGATACTCAAATAATATTTCTATTTCACAACTGGGTGAAAATTAATACACAAGAAAAAATTCAACTTTTTACTTGTGTATTAAACAACATAGAAATGAATAACCCGTCCATTTCGAAAAGAAGTCCAAAATGGTTAGTAACATTGTTCTATACTAAATTATCATTTAAAAATGCATGTATGATTTTTTTTATTCAATTTTGTCTTTGTAAAAGTCAGTGGTGTCTACTATTATGTGTCTTAAATGAAAGAACAAGGAACTGTTAGCCTGAATGAAAATATGGCACTTGAACGAAAAGATTCACTTTTGGAACGTGAAATTCTATTTTTAGTAAAAAGGTAGAATTATAACTTGTGTTAGTGCCAATTTCAGAAGACAGGGGGAGAAGGAAGGAAGAAAGAAAGGGAAGGTAGGAAGTAAAATAGAACGTGAAGAGAAAAAAAGCTCTTTTTTTATTTTTTTTTTTTTAAATTTATCAATCTTAGACTTTAACTAAGTTAGAACTAAACAGAAAAGGAGAAAGGATAGGTTGTTTTTTTTTGGGGGGGGGGGTTACGAACGCCATGGGAAACAGCATGATGGATGTAAAGGCAAGCGGATAAACCCTCTGACGGCCTAATGCAATGCCTAATCTGGTCCTGGGCATATGAATCTCACGGTTCAACGGTCAGGATAGTTAGTTCGATCGGGGAACTACTGTTGATCATCTATAAAGTTGGTTTCTATGGATGAGAATAAAAACAGCCATCGAAAGATAACCATAACCCACACACAAACCACATGTATAAACAGCATCGCAGGTAAAAAAGGGGCGCATCCTGCTGAGGTTGGAGCCCTGGCCTCAGTGTTCGAAAAATCAGCTACAGAGCTCAAACAACAAAAATTACTAAAATACAAACAAACAATACAAATAGTGACATTCAATGTTAGAACCTTAAATAGAATAGGACAACTACTGGAGCTGACTGCATCGGCCGTAGAACATAACATAGACATGATATGTATTCAAGAACACTGATACACACAATACAAGGATATTAAATATCACGATATTGGCGATGGATGGACGCTAGCCACTGTATCAGCATGGAAAAATTCTGTCAATGCCACAGTAGGAGGTGTAGAAATACTTATAGGACCAAGAGCCTTAAAATCACATAATGGCATTGAGAGAATACAACCTAGGATGATGGTAGCTACTTTTAATGGCAACCCCAGAGCAACAACCATCTCCTGCTACAGCCCTACCAATGTTAGTGAAGAAACTGAACTCATTGCCTTCTACAATGAGCTATCCTCTCTAGTGCGTAGCATTCCAAAACATAACGTTCTCGTCATTGGTGGAGACATGAATGCCCAAATCAGGGAAAAACGGAAACCACAAATACAGCCTACACAACTCATCAAACAGGAATGGACAACATCTAACAGATTTCATGATAAAAAATAGCTTAACATGCCTCAATACAAACTTTCAAAAAAGGGAGGGAAAATTATGGACCTACACATACCCAAACAATACTAAAGCATAGATAGACTACATCTTTATAAACAAGAAATGGAAAAATAGCACAATGAATTGTGAGGCATACTCCTCTTTCAAGGATGTGTCCTCCGATCACCGAATTGTCATGGCAAAAATACAACTGAGCCTATGAAAGAACGCCACATGAACAACAACCACCATGCACTATGACTGGGGCTCTTCTTAACAACAAGGATATCAGAGATAAATATGTGATAGCATAAAGAAACAAATTCGATTCACTACAGGAGAAGACAGAAATACATATCCCGAATGGCGAATATGAGAATTTTGTCAACGCACACCTAGAAGCAGCAGCAAAATACATACCAACAAAAATTAGAACTAAATCTAGAGTCCCATGGGTGACATTAGCAGTTAGAGAAAAATGTGCAGACATGAAAACTGCCTCCAAATGCAATAGGAAGAACCCAACAAACACAAATGCCCTGAAACTAAAAAAGGCACAAAATGAATTAGCAAGCATATACCTAAAAGAACAGACAGAATACATACAAGATAAGATTAGAGACTCAGTGGAAGATAGGCAATCTAAAATAGCGTGGCAAACGATAAACGAAGTGAGCAGAAGGAAGAGCACAGCCAAAGCTAAACTGAAAGCTACAAACCAACAAGAACAAATAAAACTGTGGAAACAGCATTTCGAGAATCTACTAGGAAACCCGCCAAAAGTTACACATGAACCAATCATGAAAATTATTAGTAAGCAATTAGACATTAAACTAGGACTGTTTACTCTAGAAGAACTCAACTCAGTACTTAGAAAAATTAAAAATAGAAAAGCCGCAGAGCTTGATGAAATTCCCCCAGAAGTATGGAAGACCAGACAATTCGACGACATACTGCTCTGATACTGTAATGCAGTTTATAATCAAAATCCAATAGATGGATGAAGGGATGCATTCTCCCTTTCCCTAAAAAGGGCAACCTCGGATTAGCCAAGAACTACCAAGGTATAACACTTACATCCATAGCAGCCAAAATATACAATGCCCTATTATGAAATTGCATAGAACCCAAAATTGACAACATTCCTAGGAAGAACCAAAATGGCTTCCGAAGAAATAGATCCACAATCTCGCAAATATTGACTATCTGTAGAATCCTTGAAGGTGTACAGGCAAAAAACCTACAGGTGACAATACTATTTGTCAACTTTACCAAGGCCTTTGATTTCATTCACAGAGGGAAGATGGAACAAATTCTACTAGCATACAGCATATCAAAAGAGACCGTCGCAGCCATAATGATTCTCTATAGAAACACCAAAGTGAAAGTACGTTCTCCGGATGGAGACACAGACTATTTCGACATTGTAGCAGGAGTACTGCAAGAGGACATACTAGCCCCATACCTCTTTATCATCTGTCTAGACTACGTGCTTAGAACATCGATGGATAAAATCAAAGAAAACTGTTTCGAGCTGACAAAGAAAAAAAGTAGATGGTACCCCACAAAAACAGTTACCGACTACGCAGTGATTCTGGCAAATGCACCCGCCCATGCCAAAACACTACTGCATAGTCTGGAACGAGTCGCTGCAGGCATTGGCCTCCATATCAATGCACACAAAACGGAATACATGTGCTTTAATCAAACAGGCGACATTTCCACACAAGGTTCAGCTAGCTAGGAAGCAGTGTCTCATCAATCAAAAGGCATTGACATGTGATTAGCAAAGGCATGGACAGCTATCGATAGGCTATCGGTCATATAGAAGTAAGACCTGACTGATAAAATGAAACGAAGTTTCTTCCAACAGCAGTTGTGTTGATACTGCTATATAGATGCACTACATGGACGCTGACTAAACGGATGGAGAAAAAACTTGACGGCAACTACACAAGAATGCTACGTGCAATTTTGAACATGTCATGGAGGCAACACCCCACAAAGCAGCAGCTGTATGTCCACCTACCTTCCATCAAGAAAACTATCAAAGTTAGATGAACCAGTTAGATGAACATGCAGGACACTGCTGGAGAAGTAGGGATGATCTCATAAGTGATGTACTCCTGTGGACCCCTTCACATGGACGAGCAAAGGCAGGACGACCAGCACGAACCTACATACAGCAGGTCTGTGAGGATACAGGATGTAGCACTGAGGACCTGCCAGAAGCACTGAACGATAGGGAGGAGTGGCGAGAGAGGGTCGGGGATATCCGTGCTAGTGGCGAGACAAGATGATGATGATGACTTGTGTATTGATTTTTTAATTTCAATAAGGAAATATTCTTTGAGTTAATTTCAATAAAAATCATAAATCAGTCAGCAATTTTCAGAGTCAGTGTTTTAGATGAAAAAATTTATGGGCTTCAAACTTTGGGAGATTTGTTTGGTTGGTGCATGTCATGTGCTGCACAGAAAATGTATTGGGTGATGGTACCTATTTATCTAAACTCCCGAATCACTTGAGGCATTTTATTTTGACCTGTTAATTACCACACCATTATCATTAATGATGTTAATTTTTCAAGTGAAGGTACAAATGCTACAATTTAATTTTATGTAAAGTCCTTGTAGTAGTTTGATTTTAAAATTGGACCCAAACATAAAAGATAACATTTACAAATGAAACTGACGTATAATGTTGTCCTTTTTCCCAGAATATGATTGAAAAGGGCACTTAATTGATATTAGGAAGAAAAAAAATCTTATTTTATATCAAACAATTATTGAGACAAATAATAACCTATACAAGGTTAGAATAAGTTTAGGGAGGGAGGAATTTACTGTAACTTGAAAAAGTGTAAGAGGGGGTGGTTTATTCATTTGGTTATGAAGAATATTTTTTAGAAAATTGAACAGGGTTTCAATTTAGTATTTTTCAGTGGCTTCTTAGGAAAATATTCAATTCTCATTGCTATAAAGCTAATCATGGAAATTTTTTTTAAGATGTTAAAAAGAAATTAGCTCTTCAGCTTTGAAAATTTTTATTTTTTACCTCCCATTGAAAATGAAAATAGGAGCTTATATATATGTACTATTTCAATTTTTCATCTAGAGGTCACATAGTTGTGGAACAGGCAATATTTTACTTGTATGAGAATCAGTTGACTTCTTCAAAACACTTGTTATTTCATTCCAAAACCACAACAGATGAACTATGGCTGATAGTAGTTGTACTACTGATACTACTATTATTACTCTCAACAGAAGTGGGTAAAAACAGAAAAGGGATTGAGAAGAGTGAAAAAAAAAAAGAATAAATGAATGAACTCCTTTTTTTTTTCTTTCATCTCATCTCCTCTACTTAAATGTTTTAATACAATTTTTTGATGATAAAATAATCACTGCTCCCAGCTCGAAATTCTTTTAGCAAAATGGGCAAGATGAAACAAAAAATATCTCTAGCTCAGCTGAATTGGAAATTTTAGAAATAGGTTTCTATTTGGACTTAGCTATTAAATGGCTTATAAGAATCATGGCTAACAAACACCATGACAGGAACATAGCTAGCCTCTAAATTTAGCTGGGAACAACATATAAAAAAAACTTTAAGCACTAGGGCAAAAACTAAATAATCTTAAATTCATGCCATATTTTTATTTTGTATTAAAAATCAAAACCCAAGACAGTTTTTATGGGAGTATCTCTAATGGTTAACATGCTGGACTGCAACATCAGGTAAATGAATTAAAACTCCAGTCACACTAATACATTCACTTTTGGTCTAGTGGCACTTTATCCCCCAGCTATGGGTATTACTATTCTCCTGTAAGGATGGGTTTGGTATTAAGTAATCCACAAAGGTTGATATGCCATTAAAACAAAGAAAACGAATCAAAACAGTTTTAATGGAAATGCATAATTTTTCTGATAAAATGAACTGTTGCAAGTTTTGACCATTTTTCACACATCACCTTTGTTGTAGACTGTTAGGGGCCCAGAAAGAAGACACAGAAAAAGAGAAAGTTGGTTGAACAAGTGTATTGAATAAACAGAACATATATACAAAATAAGAGCGTTAGTACTGAAGATAGAAGTGTCCATCCGAACTGTCAGATTTGACTGCTGGGAGAAAGTCTCAGTGAGAGTAAAATAGGGTTAGTATTTATGAAGGAGGAAGAGTTTATTATTGTGTAGGTAGGTCACCATAACAACCTTTTAGTCAAAATGTTTCAGTAATTATAGACGAAAGTTGGAACCTGAAACAAAAGGAAAAGGTGAAATCCTTTAGGATCATCCAGTATCAGTGAAAATTATTAATGATAACTAAACCAAGTGAAAAGAAAAGTTTTACAAACACGAAACATCTCATACACAAATTAGTGATAGCACAAAATTTACTAAACAAACTTTTTTTCATGGAAACTGAAAACAGTCTTCTCAACAATTTACAATTGATGGATGTTTAGGAGAAATTTGTTTCTAAGAAACTTCAAAAAAGAAATATTTGAATTTCAATTATTTTTTAACTCTGTAAAAAAAGGGAATGAATTTTATGCTAACATTTTCTCCTTTTGAAAATATTACTGAGGTTCTCATAGTACCTGTAGACCAGGGTTCTATTGTCTTAATTTGTTACTGATAGGAAAATAATGCAATTTGACTTATTGCACAAGGGAAATAAACTGATTTTTAAAAAAGATATATTGATGAAAACTTAGCACTCTTGAAGAATGTGGCTCAAATCAGTGATTGTTCTTTTCTCTCCTTAAGCTACACTACTCCATGTACATTAAATGTATGTGGGTCATTGAATGTTCATTGTGATATTTTAATCCTCAAGCATAAATCTTGTCTTTTACAAATATTCAATACAAACATTTAATATCAAGTTTTATCAATAATTGTTTTGATTTTGAAAATCTCAGACTCTATATTCTCTTAGTTTAAAATCCTTTGGCCATAATTGGACAATGAATTATACACCTCACTGTTTGTAGTTTAATAATGCATTAAACATTTCCATGTTTACAATGATGTGATTAAATTACCTGCTAAAAATAATCTATTTTTCTACAAAGCAAATTTGCTTCACTAAGCAAAATACTTTTGTACATAGATGAAAAATATTTCAAGGGTCAAATGTAATTACCCCCACCCACTTCCTGGCATTAATGGCCTTGTAATCATTCTATTACTGCAATTTTTGCCAACCTTATATTACAACTGCATTTTTTTCCTAAAGAAAATTGCCTTTTCAACATTTAATTAAATGATATTTAACCAATAAACCAAGTTTTACTGCTGTTTTTTATGAGTAGCCTATAAAATCAAGATTACATTTCAGACTGATTAAACAGGACGACATATACCTCTCACATTGTAATGGTTAACAAGCTTGGCTAGCCAACCCTTGTTAGTGAGTTTGGTTCTCATTGGATGTCCCATACTTCAGGCTTTGTGCTAAACTAAATCAAACTTAGTAAATGATTGTTAGGATGCTTTGAATGGTATAATGGTTAGCAAGCTAGGCTAGCAGACCATTGTTAGTGAGTTTGATTCTCAATGAGTGCCCCATACATTTGACTTTGAGCTAAACTAAGCTAAGTTTAGTAAATGGTAACTAGAATGATGATGAATGAATGAATTGTTTTATTTGCTACTAATGTATTGATGACCATTCATTATGATTTCTTTTCTTCCTTTCTTACTAACAACAATTAATCATAATCAGTTGATTATTAATTTCTTTTCGATTGTAATCATCATTATAAAAATGTAGTTTGAAACTCTAAAAAGGTTTTAACAGTGGATTTCCATATTGATCATCATAAATTCCATTATATATAATTTTTAAGACCACTATATTTTTTTCAATTTTTGTACTGCTGGAAATCTTTAACAGCTTCTTTTATTTATTTATTTTTTAATCTTTTTGTGGGAGTGCATTTTTCCACAAACAATTCTTATCTATATTAATTATCCAAGTCCATTTATTTGTTCTCTATCAATGGCCAAACAGGATGATGTAGGCCTACTAAATTTGGTATGCATACTAAATGGGGCCTAGCGAAAAGTTTAAAAAGGAAAACATTTTTCATTCTTTCTGACAATTGATTGAGAAGGGATCTCAAACATTATGAAATTGAAGCCATGTTGCTGCAGTACATAACTAATCAGACAGGATTTAAATTAACAAACTTTGAAAGAAGAAAAATTAAATTTCTCATCATTAGATAACTCATAATCAAGACATGCTGACTGCATGAATTCCCTTGACTGTCTCTCTCTCTCTCACCATCTGTCCCTATGGGGCCATTTCTTTTGATGAGTCTTTTAGACTAGACATTACTAATTAGGCTTCTATTGAGTTCTTCAAGTTGAAGATAGAATATAATTGTGTGGCATTATTGCTGAGTTGAGATTAACAATTTGGACTAAAATGAAAATGTTTAAATTGATAAATCTCCAAAGTGTTTTTCACTTAAAGAAAAAGATATTTCTATATCAAGGTCAGAAAAATTTTTCACAGAACAATATTAAAACAATATCAAGCTATAATTCTTATAAAATTGCATGCATGTGTGTTTATGTGTGTATGTGTGTGTGGTTTGGTTTGGTTTTATGGCATATCAACCTTTGTAGGTTATTTAACGCCAAATCCATTTTTATGTAAATAATCAGTTCTATTTTTAAAAAAATTCAGTTTAGCATGAGTACACAGTTTAATTGTCAAAAACATTTTTATTTCAAACTATTCAGTTATATATAACAATTCAGTTTAGGGTAAGTACAGTTTCAGTGTCAAAAATAGTTCAATTTAAAACAATTCAGTTTAGCAAAAGCACGGTTTAAATGTAAGTACAGTTTAATTGTAAAAAAAGCATTTTTATTTCGAGCTATTCAGTTTAGTCAAGCAGTTCTACTTCAGCTAATTCAGTTTTGTAAAAGTACAGATTTTGTTTGCACACAGTTATGTCAGAACAGTTCAATGTTAAACAATTTAGTTTAGTGTAAATACAGTTTCAATGTCAAAAAACAGTTGCATTTATTTGTAACAATTCAGTTAAGTATAAATACAGTTTTAATGTTGAAAAAACAGTTCTATTTTAAACAATTCAGTTAAGCACAAGCACACAGTTCAAATGTAAGTACGGTTTAATTGTCAAAAACATTTCTGTTTCAAGCTATTCAGTTTACTCAAACAATTCAGTTCAGCATAAGTATGTTGTTAGTTCTATTTAACCCATAGATAGGACCCTTATCAGGTGCTATCACTCCGGGCCAGAGTGGACCTGGGAGCGATGGCAATAAAGGGGTACTCCACATTCCCCAAAGCTCCAGCATTGCTGGAACCTCACCATCAGGTTGTTTAGTGTCATATACAGGACACTCGTTGGGCGGGGGGGTCTTACCCTTCTGCAGAGAAGCAGTCGGTGTATTCTACAGCCCCAGCTTACTGGGCAATGTGTGTGTGTGTGTGTGTGTATATATATATATATATATATATATATATATATATATGTGTGGGTGTGTATATGTATGTATAAGAATGAATATTATTATTTTAAAAGATGATCATTTAAAATAAAAAGGATAAAAATTTTGTTCATTTAACGAATAAAGATCCAAAAACAAAAACAAAATACTCTCCCCTAATTTCTTAATCATTTGACATATTTTAAAGATTTTCTAAATGATGACTTCCAGTATGACTTATTTGAATCTCTGTATAAGTTTTACCAAGAACAATTTATTCAAATTGATGGCAGTTAGTATTAATATAAATTTCTCTTATTAATAATAGTAATTGTGATAGATTTTTCTTGAAGAACATTTTTTAACATAACCACTTTCAATAAAAAAAATTTTGTATACAAAATATATAAGATATGTTATTTCCACTTGAGTGAGTTAAAAATTTTGCAACATCTTGGTATATACTAGTTTGCAGCATGTATATCACATGACTGAAACATTTCAAACTGTGGAAGGTAGTATTGGCTCATTCCATGGAAAGTGGTCCAAAATCAGAGAATTTTAAATCCAATATTTTCTAGCACTGTTATGTTTTTTTCTGAAAGACAACACCCTAAACTACAAAAAAATAAAAAATTACATGAAAATTTCATAAAGTTAGCCCCGTGTCCATGTAACACACGTGACGCTTAATCCCGTTTTTTTTTCTCATTCTTCAATAAAACCTCTGAGGAAAAAAATCCTTTCTGTTTATAAGCTAGTGTATTAGTGCAAACAAAATAATAGCAAAAAAAAAATCTAGCTATTTTTTCTTCTTAAAAGAACACTTTGAATTTGTGTAACACACCTGACGTCACATGTGTTACATGCCAAAATATCACTTCAAAACCTTCAATAATCAATGGATTTCAACATAATAAATAACATACTCATACAATGCTATAAAATAGATTTATCTATTGAAAAATTTCAGGTTGAAAATGATAAAGCACATCCTGATTTCACCCAATATCTACCATTCCTACTGGAACTGGTGGATTCAGTTTTCCGATCACATTCTCAGGCCAGTATGCAATTACATCAGCTTTATCTGGCCAGTACCATTTGCCTTTTCTGGAATACTTCATTACTGATACTTCTATATCAGTATCTATAATTGACACAACTTCATCAGAGAATTTTTTCCCATCATAGGAGACTAAGGCCCAATCCCCTACATTGAGTTTCTCACTTCTGTCCACATCCTCATCTTCATATACAATAGTTGATGAGGGATCCTTACTTAAATTTGTCTTGAACATTTCTATAGTCAAACCATCACAACAACTAATAACATGCATCTTACTGATGCCTGAGGCATCTTTAATATTTTCCCAAAGTTTCTTTTCTTTTATCAACTCTGAAATTTGTCCTTCACTTATATGAAGAACAGTGACTCCCTTCATGTCATCTTTTGCTACTTTGTAAAAATCAGCAGAGTTTTGTACAATCACAGCATTTTTACCTTGATTCATGACTCTTTTTCTCACTAGAGATTTGGCTGAGCCACCAATTCCATCAACAACACCTTTTCCATGTGATGTAGCAAAATATTTCCAGGAAACTCTGCACTGGAATTTTTTTGGTAACATAGATACCAGTTTCATAATGTATCTATTTTTAAACTCTGATGATGGCCCATCTGTGTAGATTATGAGCATGTCCCCTTTTTCAAATTGAATATAATCTGTCAAAGCATTTATAAAGGTAAAGACAGAATTTTTTCCTTTGTCTTGGCTATCTGTGATTATCAAGAATGGTTGGCAAACTTGACTCTTACTACACAGAGCAGCAGTAAATAAATTAATGCATTTCTGAGACCACAAATCACTTTGGACTTCATTTTGATAATCACAACTGTATGCCATTGTGAAGTCACACTGTAAAACATGGCAATCACTCCTCTTTTTGTCCTCCATAAATGCTGTAGACTGAATCTGTTTAATTCTCACATGTTCTTTGAAAAAAGAAAATTCGCTGAAAAGATCTTCTTTTAATTCACCTACATGCCCTTGTTTTTGGTCTATTCTCAGATGTCCGGTTTCAGTTTTTATCCATTCTTTCCAAAAAACTGTGTCAGCATCGCTTTTCTCTATTGTGAACTTATTCTTCAGTTGGCAATTAACACAAATACTTCTCCAACAAGAAGTCAAATCAAGACTGTCATCACAAAGAATGCTAGGCCAAAAGTGTTCATCATAGGTAATTCCTAGACCTTTAATTTTAAAAAGAAAATTTTCATGAATTTCACATTTGCACATGTCTGGATGCTGATCTTTAAGCAACAACACATTCGCTGTCCTCAGAGATGCAAATTTACTGAACCCTACAGGGCAGGACTGTTTAAACAGCTCATAAACTTTTAAAAACATGATTAAATAATATTTCCTGCATTTTGATTTAATCCCATTTTCCCAAACTGTCATTTCATCATGCATTCCAGGCATGGTATACACAACATCTGTATTTACATAAAAGTCTGTTATCAACTTTTTGTTCTCTTCTGTAAATCTTTGGTTTATCCTTTGTCCATGGTTATGTGTGATTTTTGGATTCAATTCCAGTCCTACCCGCTTGGCTAAATCATTAACAACGGCCCTTTGTTTTGTAGGTGACCTAGGCAAGTTATTATCTAATTTTCGGATTGCTTTTCCCAATGATTGAGGCGTCTTGAACCCTTTGCCTGATTTCTTGCTGTCTTAGCTTTTTACGTAATCAAAAGAGACGGACACATTCAGCAACTTCATGGTGTTCTTTTAGTTGATCTATATTCATTGTTTCTCGCTGACTTTTTCAAAGGGCTGAAATCCTGGCATTTTCTTGTTCTTGAAAAGATGTACCCACTTCTTTCCTTAGAGCTTTCATTCTTTCAGCAGATGTTTTTTTCACACTTGAGGTTTCCATCTGAAAACTGAATTAATAGACAATTCTTTGGATATGGAAAAAAGTAGCTATAAAGTCAAAACTTTCTATTCTAACTTAAAAAGCTAGTCAGTTAACATTCTATTTATCACTTACAATTACTTAAAAATAAAAATATGTCAAACCCTTTGATATCATTAAGAAGTTTTGATACAAAATCTAATGATTCATAAAAATGATAAACAAGTAATTTATTTTATTACTAAATATTTTTATTATCTTTAATTGTAACGAATGCTATTTTTGTAATTATGTTAATTAATTTCTTTATCTAAAATTTTGAGTCAAGTAAAGCAACTAAGTAAGTATTGATATGGAGCAAGGTGTAAAAAGAAAAATATTTTACAATAAAAGGAATTGTTTTACTTTCGAAGTTTAATAAAAATGAACGCACCCATTTTTTTTTCCTAACACCAAGTGTAGATGTATGCTTACGAAAAAAATTAGAAATTATTTTAGAAAATTTATTTCATTCAAACAAAAATAGTATGAAATGTTGCATCTAATATTTTTAGTTTGTTTTTTTTTCCTTGAAACACATCACACTTTCTTAAACTTAAGAAGTCGTTACTGAAAGAAAAATGTGTGTGTGAGGTAAGAGGTGATAAAACAACTTAAAACAAAAAAGTGTTTTATTTGCCGATAACTTCAAACAGGAGCATTTGGCAACCAGTAGTTTTCAGCTTTGTTGATATGAAATGTTTTTATTTCAAATAGGTCCTTGTCTAAATGTTAAAAATAAATTATCGAAGATAAAAAAAAAAAAATTCCATTGACAACAAAATAAACAAATAATTAAAATATTTAATTTTTCTTCTCATCACAAGTTAAAATATTCAAGGGTTGAGAAAATAATTTTCTTTATCAACCATATGGAAAACTAAACTGGTCTTGTGGGTTATTGCTGCTGCTTAAAAAATGCTGTCCGAAAAATTTCTACTCCAAAATTCTTATATATATATGTGCGTTCAAACAGTTTTCAAAAAAACTACTTTATATATTTTTATGATACATATATGAAAAAAGAAGAAAGGTTTTTACACTAACCTGTGCAGGTTTGAAATCTTTTCAATGAAAATTGTTTATGCTATGGAGCCTGAACTCTAAGGGACGGTGCTGTCCAAACCAAATGACCAATTCTCTTAGGACAAAAACTAAGATAAAGAAAATTCTTTATTCTGATTGGTATTTGAGTATTTTCCCACTTCACAGAGCTTTGGAAATCGGTGAGATTTCGCATGGGTAACGCATGTGACGCTAAGGTGTAACACACGTGACAACAAATATCTTAATTCTCAGGGGTTCAATGAATAAAAATTTACAAAAGGACTATTGTAATAATTAGAAGATTCCATAAAGATTTAGTAAAACCCATTTTTATTAAAAAAATAAAGGCACAATTCGCAGAGTTTATACATTGTTTAAAAATGTTTAAAATATCCTTCACATCCGAATGTAATGCACATGATGCTAGAAACAAGATTATTATTAAAAAATGGTCATAGGTATGGGTTTTTTTTTTTAATGTATTACATGAAAGATTAATACCTTAAGACTACATAAGCCAAAAAGAAAAGAGAGTAAAGTATTATAAGGGCGATTTTAAATAAATTTTATCGCTGAAAACCCTTCTGAACTGTAACACACATGACATGGAAAGGGTCTATTGTGGTATTTGGTGCATTGCACTTTGCTTCATTCCGTGTGATATTAGAAAGGTGCACAATTTAATTGTGGAACTGATGCTTTACAAATTTGAACTGGGCCATAATGCAACAGAATCAACCAAAAACATTTATTTTCAGATGGTTCAAGAAATTTTGTTCCAGCTGCAAGAACCTCAATGATTAGCCCAGGTCAGCTAAGCTTAAAACAATGAATTCTGAAGTTCTACTCCTTGCCATAGAGGTAAATTTGGCGAGTAGCACTCAAGCTTGGCATTTCACAGTCCAGTGTAGTTCATCATTTTCATGACCTTAGCAAAAGGATCTGGAGTTGTCAAATTTTGCCTTATGTTACAAAAATTTTATAAAACTTTTGACTCATCCTTATAAAATTGTTAAAATCCTGCTGTAATTACTATTAATAAGAATAACATTGAAATATTTTTCTCATTTTGATTGTTTATGTTACAGCCATGAAATACCATATAGTTTCCTTTTGGTGATTCCTGTTTAGTAATTCTAACCTGTTGTTAACTTTACAAAGTTTAATTCATCAATTGTTCACATTTTAAGATGCCAAAGTTTTCTGATTTTTTAGTAGGAAGAGGAGGTAAAATTAGTTTTAATCTTCAGTTAACTGAAATTTATGTCTAAGACTTTTTCCTTAAAAATGATAACTTTTAGATTATTAAAGAGAAAAGATTTTCTTTCTTTTATTATAAAATCTTTGTTAACTATGAAGCATTTCTATTGATTTTATTTAAGATTTTTTTTTTAATATTACAAAACCAAATTAGTCAATTGATACTGATATTTTATCAAATGTATTGTTATCAATCAGTTCATACTGACATTGAATATACCTTTCCATCAGTTGAACAAGTGCTCTTTTAACATTGGCATGCATTGTGTGTGTGTGTGTGTGTTTTCATATATCATGTTTTTCATCTATATAAATTTTTACAAATGTACTGTAGGGGAGAAGGAAGCTCCAGCATTGGTATCCTTTGTTAGGATAAGTCTTAGAGAATGTACTTTGAAATAAAACCTGCAGTTTGCATCATCACTAATCATCTTGCTATGTTTGTCGCTGGGCTCTAGCTATGTAGACCCAGAGAGTGGCATAAATATTGTAAAAGTGTATACCACTATAATCCAATGATATACAGAGGTCTTTCTACTTTATCATATTAGATATGTACATTTTTCATTAGTTTAATTAGTTGTAAATCAAAATGTTTGAGTTGTAATTTTTGTGATAAAGATGGCTATCAGGAAAGAAAATGTTTTATCTAAAAAATGAATAAAATATGCTATATACTAGTGTGTAAAAACACTAACAATAAACATGGCATAGATAGAACTGGGTAAGACATTAAACTGTATTTGATGGTGAGGATCCAATTTTTTTGCCATTACTCCCAGGTCCACTCTGATCTAGAGTGCTAGTACCTGTTAAAATCCTATGTGTGGGTCAAATAGATCTATCTAAAACTTATTTGTAATCATGACCAAAAAATGTAAATGTAAACATAGAATGAATGCTGTTCCTTCACCTTTTGACATGGAATAACCCTTGATGAGTTGATATGCCGTTAAAATCAACCATGGTATTGACAATGACTGAGAAACCGAGTATGTGACGAGTATTAGATTTTAATTTGAACTTCTACAAAACCAACATCTCTCATATGTTTGTTGATAAAGTTGTTGGTTTAGATAATCAGTTAATAAAGCAGATGATAATCAGTATTTTTGCTGGGACAAGAGTTCAAGTCTTACTGACAGCTTATTCTTTATTATTGTCTCTAGTACTTCATGTTCCTTACTGTCATAGAAAGAACAACCTAGATTATTTAGGTTTTTAAAAACTAACTAATATTAAAAAGAAAGGAAAAATTACTTGTCAAAACTGATAATAATGATTCACTCATAATAGATCTGCTAGCTTAGCTCGCTAACCATTACACTTGGGTGAAGCAGCCATGTTTATCTTTCTAAAAAATTGTAAATCACATGATATTATTCCTGACATTAACAATGTCAGAAATAATAGAAGGGACTTGATGAACCCACAAAAACATAATATTGTCATTGACTTAGTTGCTGTTAGATTTTTCAAAGTTATTATCTAAAAGCTGTGCTATTAAATCACATTCTATTTTCAGACTTAGTTTTAGAATTAGTTAATTGTGAATAAATAAGTATTAGTTTGTAGAGTGTATATCACATGATCTAAACAGTTGAAACCATCAAAGGTACCTACTGTGGTTAGTAGTATCATGTTAGTTGGTGTGCTGACATGTTATGCATTGCTTAACTGCATGTGTGATTTGAAAACTGCACAGATAAATATGCAACATAGGCTGATTTGAGAACTTATGTTTTACGAGTTCAACCTGGGCCATAATGCCATGGAAGCAACTAAATACATTTGTTGTGAAAAAGATGAAGGCACAGTTGATCGCAGTAGGGTAATCAGATGATTTAAGAAATTCCACTCAAGTTGCAAGATCATCTAGAATCAGGCAGGGTCATGTAGGCTTAAAACAGTTGATTCAGAGGCTGTGCTCCAAACATTAGAGGCAAATTTGGTGAGTAGCACTGAAGCTTGACATCTCACAGTCCAGTGTAGTTCATCATCTTCACAACTTGGAAAAAGCATCTGAAGCTGCCAAATTGTGCCTCACATTACCAAAATATTGCAAAACTTTTGATTCACCCTGGTAGAATTTACAAGTTACTAGATGACTTCCAAACCCATTATTACACCTACAATGATGATGATATTTAGGAAGGAGTGAAGCCTTCATATTGATATAAAAAATTTAGATGATTAAAAAACTGATATTCATTATGAATACTGTTCATCCCCCCCTCCCAATTATCATTCTGTTGTAAATTGGATTAGAAATTGTTTTATTCTCTTAGTACATTTGCAAGTGTTGCATTAACAACATTCTGACTCTGATGTCCACTATATAAAATATACATTATATAACATTGATTATATAGATAGATTTTTATTGGTAGATCAAACTTGCCAAAATTATCTAATTTTCTTCTGTTTCCATCATAAAATGGATTCCTTACATATGCCCTTTTTTTTATTGTATTAGAAATTTGAAAAATTTCAAAAGAATCTTACAAATTAATTTTTATTTGAAAATATTTTCAACTTAGATCTATATTCCATTTCTTTTCAACTATTTCTTCTATAAACTGATCTTATTTCCTTTATTCTTTTTTTTTTTCCTGCCAGGCATTTTTACGTCGCCTTCAATCTGCTAAGCCCACCCGAAGTTTATGTCGCGATGAACAACTGGGGGAGTACAATTCCAAACATCTAAAGTGTCCTAGAACTAAATCAACGCGTAACAATGCATCTCCATTTAAACGACCTTTCACCGCCTCCTCATCTTCCAGTCGGAACAGTATTATCAGTGTTTCCACTGACACCAACTCGATTGCTTTGTCAAAAAGAAGTGTTTATCATCAATCCACGCCAACAATAAACAACCGTCCAGAATGGGTGTCAAAATGGTAATCGAGTAATAATAATAATAATCATCTGATGCTGCCTACACGGTTATTTTTTTCCTCATTTCAGCCTCACTTTCTATTTCATACATTCAAAATAAAGCAAAAAGGTTTTAGTTGATTTTCTTTTTACTAAAAAAACAAACAAATCTAAATCAAATTTCCAGAGGAAAAAAATAACTCAACTAAAATATTTGCAAAGAAAAAGTTTTATCATCTTTTCCTTCATTTTGTTTCCCACCATTTTGTGTTTTTGATAAACCCTTCTGTTTTTTTGTTTCATGCCACATTGAACTCTTTCTTCTCTTTCGCTCTCACCGTTTTTCATTTCAACCTTCAGTTGCCTTACTTGAAATGATGATCATAAATAATTTCTCTTTCAACAGAATTTTGGAATATTCCTGCATTTTGACAAAAATGTATGTTGTTTTTTGTTTACCTTTAGCAGCTTCGAACATTTGATATTTGGCCTTTTCAGAATATTTTTGGTGCTATGCATTTCCTCCACATCAGCACCATCGAAGATAACATCAGGTTGGCCACTTATGGCTATGTCTCTATGCATGTGTGTGTGTATGCACGTGCGCGCGCGTGTGTGTGAAAATTCTTTTCTTTTTCTTAATTGTCTTCTTCTTCTTCTCAATGGGCTGTTGTTATTTAACTCATCATGTTGCAACATCTTGTGGATGTTGTGGATGGGACGATTTCATTTCTCATTCATTGCATTATTTTTTGTCTTTTTAAGTTTGACAACACAAATGTATCAATTTCTTACATGTTCTGTGAATTTTACTCTAAGGCAAGGCACTTTTTATTCTAAATACAAATCTCTGTTAGATTTTGTCCATTGATATTTGTATTATTTAAATCAATGACATGTAAAATGTAATTTTTTTAGTGTTGTTAAATTTTCTTGACACGATTAAAACTAATTACATACATATTTACATATCAAAGAAAATCAGTTTTTTAATTAAATTTTGTATTTAAGAATTTTCCTCGTTTTGATTTGAACTTTTCTTTTCAAAGAAATTTGTGAAAAAGAAGACCACTCTTTCTAGAAGCTTTCTTGGATTTATTATAGTCCAGTACGGTAAAAGTAACCTAAAGCCAAGTTATTTCAGACTTTATTTTTCTGATACAGGTATCATTGGGTAACAAGAAAAGCTTTCACCTGTTTACCAAAACTTTTCTTATTACTTACATAAGAAAAATGAAGTTTAAAATGGTTTGATTTTGGGTTACACGTACTGTACTTTTAACCGGAACTATTACACAATTTGTTTGAATATTTTAAAATTTTCTTACTCTGAATGTTTTTTGTTTTTTGTTTTCCTAGTCATGTGTTTATTAGCACCTAAGTTTGAGTTTATTCAATAATGAATTAAAAAAAAAAAAAGTATTTTCTATTTATAGCCAAAATACTTTATTGAAGCAACAATAAAAGTAGTTTTTCCACTGTGTCAAATCTCATAAAATCTTGAATCTCTCCAGTCATCTACCTCTTCTACTGCTGATATTTAATTTGAAGGCACAATGACCTCCTATTTAATTTGCCTGAAAAGATCTAATCATAAATTCAAATCTAAAACTTTTTTCTTTTCCATTTCATTTACAAATTAGTAGAATAGTACAAGTCATTTGATTGAAACAAATGTTTCGTGTTGACTTTTTTTCAGATTTGGCACATGACAACCACAAACTGAAAGAGCTTTTTTTCTTTTTCTTTTCTTAATGTATAACAAGTTCAATTAACGTCACAGTTAGAATCTTTTATGTAAATTTGGTTAAAACCGGATTTTATTCCTTGCAAGAGTATTTCAATTGTTTTTTAGTTGTACAAAGATGATACTCTTCCTGCTGCTATTTAAATTCTATTTAAAAACCCCGTTGTCTTTTGGGTTTATTTATCTATTTATTTCATCCAACGTTTGATATTTGTGCTGAATTATGTCCCTTTGTGATATTTGTATTGAATTATGTCCCTTTGTGATATTTTCCATTTGTTCCTGGTGTTTTTTTTTGTTTTTTTTTTATGAATCCTTTATTGTACAGCCATTTAAAGACAATTGAATAAAACTTCTTCCGTTTCTTGTTGCACAATAATAATTTAAGTATTGTCTTAAAAAAACGTTTTTCTATTTACACTGAATGATCGATAACTGTATTTTATGTGTTTGCAAATAGGTTAATCATGCCAGTCTTCTCTAACTAGACATTTTCTCTGGTTACAAAAGTGTTTGTCATTGATGTTTTGATCAAAGTATATGTTGAAGTGGAGGGAGATTATTGTGGATGGAGCAAATTAATTAATACAAAAAACATTTCTTAAAACACTGATCCTTATTGTTATTTACTAAGTTTTGCTTAGTCCATCAAATGGACTTCAGGTTCCTTACAGTTTCTAAATAGTCTTAACTGATTTGATGACAACATGGGATCTCATTTATTCATTTAGATGATTGTGAAATCTTAGTCAATTGAAATAAAAGTATCAAGTTATGCTGTACTTATTGATTTTTGATCATCCACTTGATCCCCTCACATCTCTTCCTTCAAGACTCCCCCTGGTCCATTTGTTTCTTGGTCTGCACTTATTTCTCCAGACTGGTACTACCCCTGACTAAATCAGCATTCCCATATATATGTGATCTAGCATTATCTTTTTCTGCCATATCATTCATGATGTTATGAATCATGGCCCAAGGATATTTACATTTAAAATTCCAATTTTTAATTTTGAAATTTCTTTTAAATCTGAATGTCCCAGTTTATAATGTCACATGTTAATCAGGTGACCCAGGTATCTGTCAGAAACATACATTTATAAAATCAGCTGGTGACATTATACAACACCAGAATTGGGTTGCCAGGCTTTTCTTACTTTCAACTCTCAATGATCAACTAAAAATTCCAAATGATTATTAACATGTCTATGACACATTTGACCCCAAAATATTTTTACAGTTAATTCTTTTCTCACAGGAATTGGAGTCTTAAGAAAAACAGAATTTTTGCTCATTGTCGACCAATTATTCAATATTTGTAAAATACAAATTTTCCTACTCTTTTTTAAGATCAGTGCAAAATGAAAACCTGAATTTCTAAAGTTACAAATTTTTATTGATAAATTCCATAATTTAAATAAAACCAAGAGAGGAAGGCAACATACAGAATCAAATTTAAATAATTATAAGTTTGTAATAATTCAAGACGTTTGATTAGGGGTCTCTCTCTCTCTCACTTTGTGGGGTGCACTTAGTGTAACAGTTATTGACCTAGGAAATGGAATCAGTAATCCAAGTTTGAATCCGAGGCAATGCTGTTGGTGTTCTCCCACACACCAAGTAGGGGTAAATAGTAGGGTAGACTTAGTTCATTAGCCTTGGTAAGGCAACTAGTCTGGAAGAAGGAAAACTCTGAATTCAAACCAGCTATACTCTGCTTAAAAATTGAAGTGTATCACATTCTTCTTGTGAAGGGGTTGGGTTAATACACAGCTGATCCATAACTCTTGTTTTTCTTTTCAAATAGATTATTAAGAAGTAAATAAAAATAATTACAACTGGGAACATTTTTTTCAACATATGGTCAGCAATATTTTGGATTGAATTTATACTATTCACTAAATTGGTGGACAATTTTTTTTTTTTTTTTTTTTTTAAATTTACTTAAAATATTTTAACTTTGAAATATTGCAAACCTGAAACTTAGATTAAACAGATTCACAAAGACATTTCTCAAGTTGTTTCAGGAATGATTCTCACTAGTATCTTTGCTGTTTTGATCAAATTTTTTTAGCTGGTTAACTCTGGTTAAGCTATTGTGACTAAAAAAGGGAGGGAGTCCTCATGATGTAGTGGCTAACCTGCTGGACTGCAACATTGTATTAAACAAGTTCAAACTTCAGTCACACTATTACATTCCCTTTCAGGCTAATACCTTCAAGAAAGTTATAAATTCTCATATCCCTACTGCTACTGTGAATGGCTTTGGCATTAAATAACCCACAAAGGTTAATATGCTATTAAACAAAGAAGCAAATCAAAATGATAAAGATGAGTATTATGACAATGCTTCATCTCAAAACTTCAGACAACACTAATCAGTGGATTTTGTTTTAAAAGAAGGTTGTTTTCTTTTTTTTATTTTTTTTTGTTTGTTTATTTTGTTGTTGTTGTTTTTTTGTTTTTTTTTCCAACTGCTCAACACAAATTAATAAAGATTTATTAATTACATTTTAATCATTTTTCTATGCGAGACAAGATGCAATGATGTTAACTTTAGAATAATTCTTGAAAGTAAAAATCTTGCAAACTTGCTTCTCACTGATTCACAAAAGAAAACACCCAAAAGATTCAATTATTTATCTTTCTTGTCTCTGCACCATTAAATTGTTTGTACTGTTTAAGGCCAACTACACATCTAATTTTGAAAATATTATATATATATATATATATATATATATATATATATATATGCACTTTTGTGTCTCTGTCTCTTTGTGTGTGTGTGTGTGTGTGTGTATGTGTGTGTAACTGTTCAATATCAGTTACTAATTTCTCTCTTTCCTTTTCGACCTCAAATGGCTCAAAGGATAAAAATAAAATTTTCTTTCTTATTCTGACTCTTCAGGTTTGGCATTCTAAAATGTTTTCCAAAACTTTTCTCTCTTTTTTAAAAAATTTATTAAGTAGATTAAAGTTAAGAAGGATTTTATAGATATATTCAAGGTTATAAAAGTAGTAAATATAAATTATTATCTCTGTCTCATAATTCATGTTGCATTTAGAGTGTGAAATTTATATATAAACATAACAATAATTATGAAACTGAGGAAGTAAAATTTATTTAGTATTTGTAAGGTTAACAGAAACTGAAAAGCATTTGCATACAATTTGAGTTTAATTTGAATAGAAAGACAAAGATATCCTTGTCTTTTGATTTAGAGGATAGGAGGGAAAATCCTGTGATATTGACATCTCCGGTTGGAATTAAATTTTGTACAATACACTTATGCATTAGCTTTTTTTTCTTTATTGTTAATTTTATCTTATTTCTAAATTTTTAGTTAGTTTTTATTTTTTTAATTGCAAATCACTCAGGTTATTATTCTACAACAATGAGGAATGGTGCAGATTGGAAATAATAAAGAAGAAATGTTCAGTGAGACTCAAATTCGTGTCTCCTTGGTCTTAGAAAAGCCAAACTAAATGCACTAGTTGCTATTGAATTTACAGAAGCTCAAATCAAACCTATAAACCCATCCATTTTTCTGTTTTTCAATCTATCGAAACTGCATTTAATATTGCTTCCACACTGGTGCATTTAGCTGAGCTTCCTCGAGACAAAGTGGATAGGAGTTCAAGTCACATTGAGAGTTTTATCCTTTGTTATCATCTGAAATCTTTTCCTCGCTGTCATAGAAAATGAGTTTTAATTAAAAAAAATTTTTTTTTAAATTATTAAAATTAAAAGATGAAAGAAAAACGAGTGAAAATGATCAACAATGCTTTATCTAAAAAAAATAAATAAATAAATGAATAATTTGAAGCTTAATTTATCAGTATTTTGTCCACTTGTGTAGGAAAAGTCTTTCATCACAATATTTTATTCAATTCTCAGGTTGCATGTTGGCACATTTTAAAGAGCAGTGATCACAATAATAATATTAATGGTGGCGGCAGCGATAGTGGTGGTGAGAATTTTTTTTTCCCCTTCGTCATTCGTAGCTTTGCATGATGTTTTAATAACTGGTAATTTATGACAAGACCAGCAATCTGTTTGTTTCAAACAGCCAGTCTTGAAGAATTGCCAAGATATTTTAGGCTAAATATGCAAAGACCATTTACAATGTGATTTTGGTGTTAAGAAGTCTTCTGCTGTTTTCATTTTTACTGCCTTGTAACATTTATTATAAAGTCATTTTAAAAATAAAAGTTTGAAAAGTTAAAGACTGTTTGTTTATTTATTGATATTGGCTGTAATCCATTGATGAAACAATAAAATCAGTAGATGGATTTTTCTACAAAATCAATAGCTCTTCATTGCTTAGTTGGTAATACAACTAACACATTTAACCAGACTTTCCTGAGCCAAAACAACAAATTATCAAATAAAATAGTAATTTTAATTAAAAATTCTGAGTATGCATTCAATACAATGCCCTCCCTCAACTCCCAGTACAAAAAATGAAGGTATTTGCTATTTCATTTATATGTTAGTGTGTGTGCGTGCACATGACATTAATGTATTAGTTCTTGGAGTAAAGCAGTGATTTTTTAATTTTGTAATAACTTTTTAAAAAAACTCAAAAGCCAAATAAGATTTACATCATAATCTTATAAAGAATTTAATATTTAATATTAGACCGACTCATGAAAATTTCTCAGAAAATTGCAAGAGACAAAGTTCCAGCAAATTTTTAGATTCTTTTATTTCAGTGTTGTAAAATTGCATACAAGTCAATTATCTTGATTGACAAGTAGCTTGTGTCTCTAACAATAAAATATGTGAGACAGTGTTTGTCTGAAAGATGGTCATACGCAGACACTAGTTGACATCCACTGTGTGTGTGTGTGTGTGTGTGTGTGTGTGTGTGTGTGTGTGTGTGTGTGTGTGAGATATGTATTTATATCAGATACTGATCATAAATAAAATCAATTTTTAAGATTTAAGAAACTTTTAAAAATTAAATGGCTTACACAAGCTTTTTAGCATTACTGCTAGTTTCACAATGGAAAAAACAAAATTGTCAGGTGCAAAAAATATATGCACCCCCCCCACCATACGCACACATTATATGTAATATATGTGTGTGCACTTTTACATGTGGGTACATACACATAAATGCAATGAATTATATATGTAGATATTTGTTTTAAATATCATATCCTTTTGAAATGTTTAGAAAAGACTAGAAAATCTGAAATTCTAAAGTCAAATTTATACAGATGTTTTTAATTGTTAAATTTTTGCACCAAACATTTTTGTGTTTTTAAATTTTATAATGTTTAAGATATCTCTTTTTAATATATCAAAACACACCTACATCTCTTTTATTCAATGTTTTAAAGATCTTTCATACACTTTGAGTCTATTTCCCTACAGAATGTCATAACTAACAACAATTCCATCCTTTTTTAGATAAAGTCCTATAAATAAACCAAGATAACATTTGAAGGCAACAAACCTTTTGACTCAATGATTATAAATAGAAACATGGATGAGAAATATTACATTTGTCTCTTGATAAAATAGACAGCAATGAAGTAGAAGGTTTGATGAATATTTTTGATAAAGATTTCCCACTGTGTAGTTAAGAAAATAAAATGCAAGTTGGTTTGTGAGAATGTTAAGATTGCTCTTTATCTTGAATTCTCTTCAGTGTTCGTATATTCGAGAGAATATCTGAATATTTCACCAATGTATTTTTTCTGACATGTTTTACTGGGTATTTCATAAATTCGACCCTCTTTACTCCAGGGTCACATATACTGGACACTACCAATATAATATAACATATTTCTTGTTCAAACTCTCTACACTTGTCAGAACAATGGGTCACTTATAATTTGAAACTGTCTAGATGGTACAGTCTCAGTCATGGATCATCTAGCTTGATCTTCAAAAAGTGTTGTGATGCTCATACACCAAAGAAATTGGTGCTTCTCAAACCAATAAGCGATGGTAATCTCCTCTGGTGACAAATGTCAATTTAATAACAGTGGATTAAGTGAAATACAATCAACTATCATTATGTCAGTCTTAAGTTAAGCATCTTAATGAAAGTCATTCACTCATGGATGCGAGTTGCTATGAGAATTAGCTAGCTGTGCTCTGGCTTTCTCAATACAATTTGATCCATTCTCTTCACAGTCAAAACATCAAATAATTTGTGACATCAAATAACAGTATAATTATATGTTCATCTCTTTATAATCCAAATCTATTCCCACGTTGAAAATTCATCCCAAATCAGCCATTGTCCATGTCAAATTCAAGCGTCATTTTCTCTGCACTTAATGACCCAAAACTATTTTTCAATATTTTCAGCTGATAGCTAGCTGTCACCTCTAGTCAGTTTTGAAATCCACACTACAGTTTGACCTCTCACTAGGCAGGGTCACACTTGGTCTTCTCAACAATCAACCTGTTCTCTGAGAAAACTATAAAGATCTGATTTTTTTCATTAACCCAATCCAGACTACAGTGAAGAATATTATAATTACAATATTCTCAAAAACAAGTTAACCCTATTACTTCAAAATCAGTTAACTCCATCACACATATCCACCTGTTCGGTGGCGGGGGCTTCATTTTTGTTTTTTAATCCTATAATATAACCACAGAAATAAAACGAATCATAATTTCAGCTTAGAAAAGATTCACGTAATCATCATCATTATAATAAAGTAGAAAACTAAGTGATAATAGATATAATCTGTACTAATTTCACAACACCAATCAAATAATAATCTAGATTCAGGTACTTAACACAGTTTAATGATTAAAGAAATAGGCTACTGAACTATTGTTAGTGAGTTTGATTCCCACTGAGTGTTCCAGACTTCAAGCCTTAGGCTAAGCTTGACTTAGGATAAAGAATCCAGGTTGTTATTTACTATCTCCATTTTAATATTTTCGATTTTAGATCAACTCAGCTTAATTAGGACATTAAGCACTTCAAAAATGTTCTTACACCAAAAAAAAATATTGACACATTTTAAGTAATCAGTTGCCCCAAAAGTTTATTTTTATATATATATATATATATATATATATATATCTCTATATATATATATTTTCTTTTCTTTCTTTTTTATCTTATCTATTTTTTAGAGTATTCAATATGAGATAGACATTATTTGAAAATCACAAAGGGTGTGAAACTGTCATAAGTCAGACTGATGAATATAACATTATATTATACAACACACACACACATGTGTGTGTCACCCTTATTGTTATGGATAATTAAATAATTCTAGAAGAATTGACATGCTAATAAATCCATCAAATTATATATATATATATATATATATATATATATATATTCATACCCGTGTTTGTGTTTGTGATATTGTATTTTATATATATAAGTAAATTTTTGTAAGTATTGCTAAAAACATTTAACTAAAAGTAAATATCTGAGTTTGTTTTTAACTTTTTAAATCAAATACAAAATAAATAGATGCATTAAAAAATAGAAAGAAAATGTAAGTATTTATAAAACTGTATCTCCTCCCAAATATGAATAACTTAAAATCTTTTAAAGAATCCATTTTAAGGTTTTAGAGAAATATAAAATGTCCACCATTCGTTTTATCATCTGTTCAAAGAAGCAGTGTTTATTTTATTGTCTTTTTTTTTAAAACCATCTATTTTTTCAGATATTTTCAACATTTTGTTTGACATTTTCCTATTTTAATCGCCTGTTTTGAGAGGAAAGGATAATATCCTAACACATCACTCAATAAGTCCTGGGCCTAACTTATAAAACAACAACTTTTAGGCAAAATTCGACTTTATTCATCAACAGTCTCCTTCTAGAGTGATACATTGATTCCAAAGCTTCTCTAACAATTCGATGCCTTTTTTGTGGAACGATTTGTCTTTGGCTTCAAGATACGCCTCAGTTTCCTATATCACTCCTTCATTGGAGTCAAATCTCTTTCCCTGGAGCATTCTTTTGAAGTCTGCAAACAGCCAGTAGTCACTGGGGGTCAGATCTGGAGAATAGGATGGGCGCAGAAGCAATTTGAAGTGCAATTCATAGAGTTTTGCCATCATTGCGATCGACTTGTGACACGGTGCATTGTCTTGGTGAAAGAGCACTTTCTTCTTCTTCATTTGTGGCCGTTTTTTGGCGATTTCTTCCTTCAAACACTGTAATAATGCTATGGTATTCACTATTGATGGTTCTTCCTTTCTCAAGGTAATAGATGAATAAAATACCTTGTGCATCCAAAAATATGGAGGCCAAAACCTTTCCTGTTGATGTTTGTGTCTTTGGACGGCTTTCACCTGCTGCTGTCCACTCAACTGACTGCTGATTTGACTCTGAAGTGAAGTGGTGGATCCATGTTTCATCCATACGAAATTCAAATTTTTCCATTGTTTTGAAAATTTGCAACACTAGCTTCACTTAAATAATTGTAATTTGTAAACTAATTATGCAATTGGGCTCAAATTTGGACATGTGCCATTTGAAGGTTAGTACTTTATGAAAATCATATGGATTTTTTGTTAGTGGTGCCATCTATGTGTCAGCTCCGGGACTTATTAAGTGATGTGTTAAATATAACATTTTTAATGACCTTCTCTCACAAACAGAAATGCAGTCAGAGGAATCATTGAATCATATGAAATCAAAGAATGAAAATAATGAATTCAATTTATTAGATTAATGAACTTTTTATACCAATTGATCTGACTTCATTTTTAGACAAATATATTTTTTTAGAAATAACTTGATTGCTCAGTTTCAAGCTTTAAATGACCATATTTGAAGAGATATATGACCCCCCCACTTCTATTTGAGCTGATAATATTAAGAAAAAAATTGTTGGATAATACATCAAATGTTAATGGAACTTCATTTATTGCAAATTTACATTTCAATATTTGTGCCATCAAATACTTTCTATTTACAGTTTCTGAAGAATAGAAATTAATTTTACTGTGAAGACTTCTAAGAAATGGTGTCCTTAAAAATGTCCTTGAATGATTGTAAAAGTAGTTTTCTTGTTATACATGATGTATGACTATCCAACAGTTAAAGATGTGAAATTCTTGACTGCTACTTACACAAGTGATTTGTTTATAATGCCATTGGACCAGTCACATTTTCATTCTACTCGGCTGAAGGAGCTGTAGAATTCACCGACTGCAGAGGTGTAAGACTCTTCCCCAACAAGTGTCCATGATATGACACTAAAAATTCTAATGGTGAGGCTCCAGTAATGCTGGAGCTTTGGGGAATGCAGACTACCCCTTCATTGCCATTGCTGGCCCAGAGTGGTAATACCTAATCTATGGGTCAAATAGAATTATTTGACATTTAAACTGAGTGCAAGCAAATGACTTATGTTAGAAATCAAATTGTTTGATCATTTAACTGTGTGTAACAAATAACTGATATTTTATTGAATTGTTAGTGATACATAGAAATACTTGAAACCATTTAACTGTGTGTAAATGAATGAGTAATGTTGAAAAGAATAATTACTGTTAAATAGCAATACTTGTAACCATTTAACTTTGTTGACTTATATTTACAAACCATAAATATCTAATATATATGTTTAAACCAGATTTGGCATTAAATAATGTTTAATGGTTGATATGCCATCAAACCAAATCAAACCAGTCATATTTTTTTTTATGAGCTGATAACAAGAATAGAGTAGCAGTGTGCCACAGATTCTTCTGAACAACGTTTCTTGGGTTTTGAGTAAAAATATTTTCTTTCTCCTAAACTGTTTGTTCTTACCAAGTTAAGAGAGCACAGTCTACCCTACTATTTACTCAAAGCAGGAGAAGGGGGATGAAACAATTGATTCATGCCTTTCCCAAGGACATTAGCATGAAAGGAAATGCAAACAGTCTCATCCTGGATTTGAACTCATTGAATCTATTTCCTATTACGACAATCATTAAACCATCAAAGTCCAAATTTCTGAGCTGAGAAATCATTATTTATATTATTTACACGTCTTAGATTATATTCACAACATTTCAGTCTCAATACCCTCTTACCATCTTCGAGTGTCTTTTGTAACCATCGAAGTATTTTGAACCAAACCTTTTATTTAATCTGCTATGTTAGACTGTTCTCTTTCCACTTTACACGATGAGATATCCCATGGTATAGATAGCAAAACAAGAACAATCTACATCCATGAAATGAATAAAATGTTTGATTTGTAATTCCTTGAAGATTACTGATGACAAGAAAATATGCTTGGAGTGGGGGGGGTCAGAGCCTGAAATATTGTGAATATACAAGGGTATTTCAATTGATAATGGCAATTCTTTTGAAAAAAAAAGCAAAATTTTATTTTAGAAATTTTTCCATAAACTCTGCATTGTTTGAAATTGGTTTATAGCAAAATTATTTTAATCTCATAAAAATATTTGTTTTTGAGGCTATTTAAGTTGGCAGCAAATCAAACAGAGTGCTTTAGGCTTGAACAGAGGTCTGTCATGAAATTGTTGGTGGCTGAGAAGTGCAAACCATATGAAATTTACAGAAGAATCTGTGATGTGTGTATAGAGATGCCTGTTTTCATCCAAAAATGTTTACAAAAAGGTTACACATGGGTGTGCTACTAAGAGCCTCAGTTGAAAAAACAGTTCATGGAGAGGAAATATACTGACTCCCCAATAAAGAAAAAAGTTCTCAGCACAGTGGTCAGTAAAGAAGGTCATGCTGGAAGTGTTGTGGAACATAAAAGGACCCATCACTTTTGATTTCTTTGAAAAAGTTGCAACTATAAACAGTGTTTCCTATTGGCAACAGTTTAGCCAAAATTCCCCATAATTATTGAATAACCCTCGTATAACAACCAAAACGAGGATGATTATCCCAGACATAAATAATATCAGAGAATTAATTTTTTATTTATTGCGGACTTTTTTTGTCCTCATCTTGGTAGGTTTTTTTGTTTTTGTGTGTGTGTGTGTGTGTGTGTGTGTGTGTTGTTTCTTCTTTCACTACGTTTCGGCCAAATTTCACCTCTGGCCTTCTTCAGGTGATTTTACCGCGACCTCGGATAGGAATGATGAGTCTTGTAACCGTATTCCAAGTAATTACTGCCTTCCATAGTTGTTGTCTATCGCACCACGGGCCCGTGGCACAGCGGATAGAGGCGTTGAGTCTCTAGGGTTCCAGGTGAGCATTGTCAAAAGATAGCGGTTTCAAATCCTACCCAAGCCGGCAAGAGGTTTACTTGGTCAAAAACGTGGCGCGATAGACAACAACTATGGAAGGCAGTAATTACTGAGGATACGGTTACAAGACTCAGCATTCCTATCCGAGGTCGCGGTAAAATCACCTGAAGAAGGCCAGAGGTGAAATTTGACCGAAACGTAGTGAAAGAAGAAACAACACACACACACACACAAAAAAAACCTGCATCATCTCACATTGGTTAGTAAACAAGCTGAAGGTGCTTGTGTGTACATATATGTAACACACTCATTGTTTTTTCAAAAATGGAAAAATGAAGGATTTTTGTGCAAAATTTTCTTTCAAATTAGGGAAAAAATCTCAATGAAAACTTTTCTCGTGTTGTGATTAATCCACGGAGAAAATTGTTTGAATTAAACACAATGAATTGCAGAATTAGAAAGAACCAAAGATGGTCCCAAATCTGAACAATCTTTCAGATGAATTATTTTTTATCAAAAAAGAAGACAATTCTTCGACCCCAACCACCCTACTCTCCAGATTTGGCTCTTGCAGATTCTTTCGTTTTCAGAGCTGAAATTCACTCTGAAAATCATTATTATTAATAATTTTCTCTTATATTATCTTCATATGTTTTAATCAAGATGGCAAACTTCTGAAATTAGTTAGTCAGTTCAAATGCCTCGGTATCAATATCTCATCTACTGAAATCAATATTAACATACAAATAGGAAAGGCTACTATTGACAGGTTAACGACAATATAGAAATTTGATCTCTGATAAAATCAAATGGAAATATTTCCAATCTCTAACCATGTCAGTGATATTGTATAGTTGTACCACTGGACTTTAAAGAAGCACTTGGAGAATAAGCTTAATGGGAAGTATAAAAGGATGCTTCATGCTGTTTTCAACAAATCCTAGAAGTAACACCCAACAAAACAGCAGTTGTACAGCTACTGATCTCCCATCTTACAAACCATCCAAGTAAAATGAACAAGACATGCTAGGGAATGCTCGAGAAGTAAGAACGAACTCAGAAGTGATGGACTCCTACACATGGACTCACCAAGGTTGGTCCACTAGCAAAAATCTACATTCATCACCTCTGTCCGGACAGTGGATGCCGTGTAGAAGACTTATCAAGAGCTGATTGGGATGGATCGTAAGAGAGAGTCAAAGGGAATCTATGCTGTCAGCACACTTGGATGATAATCTTAATCGAATTCGAGATGCTTTTTTATTGAAACTCACTTAGATTCACTTGTCTAATAGTGAGGAATGATACGAAATCGTAATAAGAATAAGTTTCTGGTGAGACGTAAACTTACATCTATCTCTGATAAAAAAATCAACTGGAATTTGGGAGACAAAGGATGATATGAGATAAATGATCAATAATAATCATTGACAGAAGTTTAGAAAAAAATAAAATTGGTGATTGATTTCAGATGATGGAAGAAATGAAAGAGAATTCTTTATTATGAGACTTGGATGCTTTCACTCCAAACGACTTTGAGAACTGAAAAAAATGATGAGAACTGTAAATCAAAAGAGAAGAAATAAAATTTTGTTTAAGTTGGGGGGGGAAGTGGAAGTGGAAGACAACTGGTATCGATAGGGCGCGGATATAACACACTACTATGGCAATGGATTCCTAACGTTGACTGATTACGGGCCGACACGTTTTACCGTGTGGCGCCCAAACTATCATGCGATAACTGAGGTTCGTTTTTCTATGAACGTGGTTCACCTATTCAAATACTAACGGATAATGCATCAACTTTTTGTGGCCGAAGTTTTCTTGCTTTAGCATACAAATGGGGCATAAGAATGCGATATCGATGTGCTTATGTCCCAGAAGGTAATGGCACTGCGGAGCGATATCACCGCACCATCAAGAGAATTGCAGCCAGAATGCGGTGCTCGATCTAGGAAGCTGCAGACTGGTACAACACGACGCCCAAGAATGATTAGACACCGTCCAGTGCGCCAACCAATGGTATATACCTGTACGTACAACGCGTGAAAGACGTAGACAGTAAACCGTCTCCTCCTGGAGGCGAAAGCAACCTATATCAAGCAGGAGAAATTGTTTGGGTTAAAACACTGAACGGCCAGTATACAACCCGTTTCGACAAGGGACGTATTAACAGAGTGATTAGCCCTCAGATGGTGCTAATTAATAGTACACCACATCATGTGAGGGACCTTTGCCAGCGTGATAAATCAACTGTCACGGAAGATAACGAAAGCAGTACATCGTCCGAGAATGAACCGGGGGCTTTGTTTTTTAAAACGGACCTGGAAGAAATAAAGCGTGCCCTGTATACAGCTTTTGGGACGGACTCATTTCTTGCTTGGAAACAGTTAATTGGATGACAACTCGACCCTGGTGAAACGGTTGACGTATACCAAGCAGATTTAAGAAGATTGTCGGTACCTTTTGGCAGTGTGAATGATCGCATCCTGGGATGTGCGTTCTTGATAAGGTAAGTCGGCTGTTACGAACGTGGTCGAGGCTGGATGATCAGCTGTTGGTCAGAGCCCGAAGTATCCTGAAAGATACGGAACTAGTTGCAGCAGAACGACCAACATAGAACTACGTGCTAGGGGCGATTCCAATGTTCTCAAACCACGAGAAAACCGCAAGTATTACAGATGTAGTAGCCCAAACCATTCTTCTTGGGACTGCCGAGGCTGAAGTAATACGGAAGGCATAAATGATCAAAAAACAAGGGAACGACTGCGTTGTTATCTCTGTAACGAAATGGGCTCTATAGCACGAAATTGTTCGGGAAACTGGTCCAGGGACAAAATATCGTCGCCACCCTTGTTCCCTCTCTGTCATTGAATGCGGCATTACCTGAAGTTGGCATATGAGTAGATGGCGTGTAATGTTCAGCGCTCATCGACACTGGATGTTCCTGATCAATAGGTAGCATAGACCACTGCCGGATGTGGAGTTGCCGGAATGTGGAAATTAAGAACATTGACGGTACGTCTTGGGCATGCTGGGGAGTTGGGGCTGTTTCGATCGTCACAGAGGGAGGCAATCGCACTAAAGTCGACGTTTTGGTAGCGCGTGAGAAGCCTCTTGATTAGGACCTGCTAATCGGAATAGATACGATACGAGCGCTTGGAGGCGTCGTGATCACGCCAGCCGGAAGTGTATATTTTGTTATAGAGAAAGTTGTGCATGGTTCTTTATATTGATGAACGGGACTACTATGCTTCCTTCGATCAGGAAGGGTCTGGACCGCCAGGTAGAAATGGGTCATGAATGACGCTCCAATTCAACTATACAATAAGGTCGCGGAGTACAAGATGTCTGACAAGATTAGGGCGGAATACAAGCAGAAATTACAGATGTAGTTTGCGAAAGGTTGGCTGATCGCATATCCACAGGAACGGTTGGGAGCTCCTAAAGGTTTGAACCCTTTTATGGCAGTCGCACAACCCAGCAAGGGCAAGGTACGTCCAGCAATGGACTACAGGGAGCGAAATGATCATATGGACGCCTTTACTGTGGATGTGGATGAATGCGCCGCCAAGTTAAGGGAGTGGCATCAGCAAGGGGCAAATGTGACCCTGCTAGATCTACGGAGGGCCTATTTGCAAGTACATGTTTTTAAGTCGCTGTGGGCATTTCAAACAGCGCTGATCAGAGGGAAAAGATATTGCTTGACACGATTGGTGTTTGGCCTAAAATGCCGCACCGAAAATAACAGTGATCCAGTAGATGTAGAAGACTCGATGAGTGAGCACCCCCCACACTTTTACAAAGGAGTACCGGCCAGAAACTGATGCCTCCCTCATACCATATTTGCGATCATGAGATTAGGAGTGAATGTAATGAAAGAGTTGACTTACCTCCAAGACAGAAATGGCAACGCACATGCTTTGCATGCAGAATATCTTTGAAAAATAAACATAGCCACAGTCGACATGAAAATATATAGTTAGTGGTCTTGAAAAATCTCGCGGGAATGATATTGATATGCAAATTTTGGATTTGCTTGGATGTAGATATGAAGGACAAAAGAAAAGTTCAGGGAGACATTTTTTCATTTGTTTCTCTGGTGGTTGAGATCAGTAAGTCGGTGTGACCTAAGCTGAATACGGAGTTGGAGTGAGAAGTTATTCAGGATGTGATAAGAGAGACTACTACAACGTTGGAAGAAAAAAAATTCATACATAAGGCAATAATTTTTTTTTATGGAAAGTTTAATTTGGGGCGGGGGTACACATCATAAACAATGGTTAGAATGTTCATTAATGGTCTGGGAGACCCGGGTTTAATCTCAGGTCGAGTCATACCAAAGACTCAAAAAATGATACTTGATACCTCCTTGGTTAACACTTACCATTACAAGGTATGGATCAAGGATAAGTGGAACAATCCCAGGAAAGGAGTAGCACTCTTCCTACCCCTTGGTGTAGTAGCTATTGAAAAGGAAGCTTTTGAGTTGTTCTTAACTACAGTCAGCCAATTTATATACATATATATGGTGTGTGCACAAAAAGAAATTGAACGGTATATATATATCAAAAGGGAAAAAGTATTTATTTCAAACTTATACAGGTGATTTATTTTGATTTAAGATTAACAAGAAAAAAATTGACAGAAAAAAAACAATATATTTTGAAACATAAAACAATAAAATAAAATTAAAAGTAAAAGTGGGGAAAATATTTGGTCAAATTGATTTCATATTTTTATACATAGTTTCATAGCTCTGGTTTGAAATTTTTCAAATGTTTAAATACTTCTTTCCTACTTCACTTTATATATATTTCCCCTGATAAGAAAATTGAAATGAAATTTAAAAACTAATAAAAACAACTATTTTGTTTTTCTTGAGAATTCGGCATTTATTTTGCAAATCTCCACCTGCTGTTATGCCTGCAATTGCAAATTGCTTTTCCCAATCAGGAGCGAATTAATCACTCAAACTTCCAGATTTGGTTCCTCTACATTTGTTTTGTTCTCAAAATATCTACCCTGAATTGTTGTTGATTTCAGATGATAGAAAACAGACTTGCCCTTCAGAAAACAAAAGAATTGGAAAAATGCTGGGAAGAGTGTATCAACAGTGGAAAGAAAACTATATGGAAGGACAAGTCTCTTCAGGCAATAAGGCAATGAATTTGTTTTGAGGAAAAGTTCAATTTCTTTTTAGACATAAATTGTCTGGTAGTCTACTTCCCCTTGTTATCACCCTTTTAACAGAACTCTCTACAAGCCGAGGTCAACTTTGGCTAATTGTGCCCTTTTCAGACAGAACAAAATGGCAACTAGCTAACACATGAACTCAGTGTATGTAAAGTGTAACATCTATTTATGTTGAATAAAGTTTGCTATTTTGTGGTAATTCCTACATTTTTATTCGTGACACATTGTATGTTCATTCATACTGCTGGTCAGCTGAAATATGTCATTTTTGGCTCCTTTTCAGAATCACTTAGTTGCGTGTGAAACCCCACAATAGACTCTAGGGGCTCCATTTAGTGGAGAATTCATAAAATGAATTTAGGAAAAGACCAATGGAATGTCAAAAAAGAAATAAATTGCAGAAGGCAAAAGAAAAGTTGAAAATGCACGGATTCATTAAACTCTTGAAGAGAAAAAATCAAGATGTTTAGTGAGGAGGTAAAGTGGACCACACTGGGTAAATTTATCTCAGGGTTTTTCGCTTATATTCACGTGTTTTTGGTCAGGCAATGGGTATTATATTTTTCAAACATTATCGGAAACTTTATTGATTGTGAGAGACAGAGTTATTGCTTGCAGAATATAAATATAAACCAAAAGAGAACTCAACTTTTGAAAAGAACCGTATTGCGTATCTGATGAAACATCCCAAGAAAATGGCAGGAATGTTAAGAAAGTGTTTGTATATGAAATTCAATTTTGTTTTTATTGACAGTTTTAACAGGACTGTAAGATTTATACAAAATATAAACACACAAGCACAAAGCTCAATTCAAAGTTTTATTATAACTATTATCAAAGATAGTAATGATGTTATAATTAAGTTAATTTTTTTTTAAATCATAAAAATTTATTTCTAAGAAAAAATCAAACCAACCACGTGGAGCACTTGATTTGGCCAGAGTGGAAAAGGGAGAAGTAATGCCAGACAATATGGAACCAAAAAGCTTTCTCCTACTATTTGTTGAGAACTACTATTGGGACCCTCAGTACTAATTTGGGGACCAACTTGTAATATATTGTTGTCGTGGGTGTTAGTATTCATTAGTAGGTTTAAGGACAGCATAAGGCATGCGTGCTTTAGTTAAGGCATATTTATTCTAAATCAACAGAGTGTGTGTATGTATTCCTACGCCAAGGGGTCGTAATCTTGCGCGTAGAGAAATAGTCTGTGTTATTACTACATCCCCCTTACCAATGGAAAAGAAGGATGTTGCTATATTCCTTGTTTATTTGTTTTATATCTTTTTGGCCTGTGTATTTCACGGCCACTTCTTGTTGTGTTGCATGTTGGCTATTTTATACTTCTCTGGTGTGAGATGTTTGTATTTGTGAGTCCTTTTTGCAATGAAGTGATGTGGTCATTAAAATGAACCTGTTTATGGCTGGATGTTTCTGCTGCTCTTATTTGGACTCTGTTTCGTCTTTTTGATGGTCCATGTGGGAGTTGAAGGATGTATGATCTGGGTTCAGCACATCTACTTGTGATTGTTGCTGGTTTCCATTTCCCAGTTTGGTTATCCAATATACGTACATCTTGCCCAGGGACAAGTGGTGGTAGATCATGAGCTGTTCTATCATGATACATTTTCTGCATATCCTGTCTGTGTTTCAGTTCTTCACGGATATGGTCAGTGTTGGAAAATATTGGGGTTGAAACTTTGGCAATTAAGTTTGATCTTAAAATGCGATTGTTTAAGAGTTCAGCTGGACTTGGAAGGTTGTGGTCGATTAGTGTTGTTCACAAACACAGCATCGCTAAGTTAAGATCTCTTCCTTAGCCTTCATTAGAGCTCTTCTAATTGTTTGGATTTGTCTTTCGATAAAACCATTTGATGTTGGGAACTTTGGTGATGATGGGATGTAATCAAATTGCCATTGTTGGGCAAATTCTTTCAATGCTTCACTGGAGTACTGTGGTCCATTGTCACTAACAACTCTGCTGGGAATACCATGTTCAGAGAATATTTGCTTCATTGCTGATATGACCATATTGCTTGTTGTCAGACCATTCATTTTCCGTATAATTGGAAATTTACTGTAATAATCAGCAATTATCAGATATTCATGATTATTGCAGTTAAACAAATCTGTGCTGACAACTTCCCATGCTCTGCTGGGGATGTCATGTGGCTGTAAAGTTTTCTTTTGGTTGTGCCGGAAGGTTTTCCTGGCATATTGAACCATTCTTGATCATGTTCTCGATATCTGCATTAATTCGCTCCCAGTATACCGCATCTCTGGCTTGAAGACTTTTTTTCAACACCTTGATGGCTGTAATGTAGCTGGTCCAAGATAATTTTTTGTTGGGTTTCAGGAATAATAATTCTTGATCTCTTCATGATGATACCATCGGACAGAGAGTTCATCTCTGTATGGCCAGTATGACCATATTACCGGTAGTAAATCCCTAATTAAGTCTGGCCATCCTGCTGTGATGATTCCTTGTAGTTGATCAAGTATTGGATCAGCCTTGGTTTCTTTTCTTATCTCAATCAGGCGTTCACTCCTGAATCTGAACAAATCGACTCTGATGTCTAGGTCGATTGTATCGGTATTTTCAGTGCTAGGGAGACGGTTTAGAGTATCAGCTGGAGTCATTTCCTGCCCTGGAATATACTCGATTTGCATCTGGTCTTTGGTTGCATTTATCCGTGTTGCCGCAGGAGTTTGGAACGCATCTTCTTTCTTGACTGTGCAGTGATGGGTAATTAGTTTGAGCTGTTCCAGCGAGGATAGCCCTAGTACTGCTGGCCTTTGTACGTTCACAATGTGGAAGGTGCTGACATGCCAGTCTGATTTGTTGTATTGACAGGGTAATTTGATGTTACCAAAGCATTTTATTGGTGTGCCGTTATAAGCTATCAGTTTTTTGTTGATAAAATTTTTTTTATGTTTGGGAAACCATCTGCGTTCAATGTTTATGGGAACATTCTACAGAATGTAGAAACTGGTAGGGTGTTCCCTCGTGCCCCTGTGTCGATCTTCAGACGCGACTTGTGGATGCTATTTCGATTTGGCAATTTAATGTTAATGAGTACGAAAGCTTCATCTCTTTGGGTCATATAAATACAATTGAACGTCAGGCTTTCCATTTGTTCCTCAGCTTCTTTGTTGTATACTGCATCAGTTTTCACGTACTGTTTTCTCCTATATTGTGGTTGATAGTGAGATTTTGGTTTTCAGTGTTCTCTGCTTTGTGACCTCGGCCTTTGTTTTGGTTTTGTTCCGTTTGACAAACATACTGATGCCCAGTGGTTTGCTTTACCACATGTGTTGCATTTTTATCCGAATGCTGGACAAGCTTCACGGTGAAAATCATGGCTTTTACCACATTTGAGACAATTATTTGACATTGTAGAACGTGTTGGTGTTCTTATGGCTTGTATATTTGTATTATCCACATTATTATTATTCACCATAGCCCTCAATTGTTTAATGTGAACGTTGGAAGCTTCATATGTTTTGCCAATACTAATAGTTTCTTCCAGTGTTAGAGTTTTGTCTTTTCTTAGTAACTCCTTTTGGAAGTCTGCAATGGGAGTACTGGCGATAATGAGATCTATTATACGTTGCTGTTGCTCATGTTCTTTTAACGAATATCTCTGAGTCATTCGCCTGCATCTGTTGACAAAGTCGTCTAACGATTCCTCAGCTTCCTGTTTATAAGTCATTAATTTCAAACTGTTTATTCTGAAATTTTCTTGAGGTTCGAGTTGTTCAATTAACTTATTAAAAATAATTTCAGGAGTACGTTTTTCTTCCTCCGTTAATAACCAAGTGTTGTATTTTTTTAAACCTTCATTCTCAACTCTCAATAGTATGTAGTTTACTTGTTGTTCTATTTTTATTTTATTGACAACAAAATGCAACTCCAACCGCTGTTTAAACAATTTAAATGTTTCAGCTAGATTTGAGGATTGCCAGTCCATATAAGGGATATCATTATTGGCCATTATAAATATTCTACGTTGGACGTATTTACAAAAAATATGCAAATTCAAGATGGCGGTATCACGTAAAAAACGACGCACGTGGCAATAATTAAAAAAGAGTTTGAATTATTTACCAGACAGGTTTTTTCTAGAAATTCTGTAAAAAGACAACATTTTGTTGCTTTTTTTTTGTTTGTTTTTAAATGTTGTTTTCGTTTTTTAAACCGTTAAATGTCTTTTTTATCATCCCGGCTGCCACCGTGTAATATATTGTTGTTGTGGGTGTTAGTATTCATTAGTAGGCTTAGTAGGTTTAAGGACAACATAAGGCATGCGTGCTTTAGTTAAGGCATATTTATTCTAAATCAGCGAAGTGTGTGTATGTATTCATACGCCAAGGGGTTGTAATCTTGCGTGTTGAGAAATAGTCTGTGTTATTCTTACACAACTGTAAAGTCATGAAAACTTAATCCAGCAGAAGGGTTTCATCACTCGCTTCTTGAATAGCCGATAAATATTTCGAATTGTAATGGCAAGAAGCTTCCCAAGAAATAAAACCAAAATCAAACAAAAGTCAACTACTGAAATTCTACCAAATTGAAAAATTGAAAGGAAAATCAATCGAGAATTCTGCTGAAAAGAACTTTAAAGAAGACTCAAAATTAAATGAAAACTGAATCACTTCGACAAAACTAAAAAGAAAAGAAAAATACTCAAATTTAAAGAACTTTGTTTCCCTGACACTCTCTCAGATAAGTTCCCGCAAATTGCACAAAAATTTGCAACACTTTATCTTTTTTATCCCTTTCTTTCTTGTTTCTTTGTATAAAATTCCTTTTTAAAACTTTAATGTCTATGTTATCTTTTCGAATCAGTATCTGAACTAGAAAGCTGCGGAACTTACCGTTTGAACTTACCATTTGAACTTACTATTCAATATTGCACACTAAAGCCCCCTAAAAGCATTACCCAGTTAAATACAAAATTTGGCTTTAGTGTAATTTCCTTCATATCAAATTTTATTCCCCTAAATTACTTTATATATTCAATTTTATCTCTTTCAAATTTTCTTTAAAATCTATTATGCATGGTCATAATTTCACTACCACTGGGCAGATTATCTGATTTTCAGACTCAAATTTTTTTAATAAATGAAATATATGTTTATTGAAAGAAATGTTTTACTAATTACACAAGATTTTAATTATGGACTGTTCCAAAAAAATATGTTATTTTAGTAAAACGCCATTACTACTGCAAATATCCCTTATGTTGAAAATGAAACTATGAAAATCGAGAATATTTTGCACTCCTTCATTTTGTGAGTAATCTTTCATGAATACTTTTCAGCATCAACTCATATAGAAATGTATTTATTTGGTTATTATTGTATTTCCCCTGGCAGATTTAACTACTGGTATTAAAATGTCACAAGTCATCATTTTATTTTTCAGTTATTCATCTAAATTCGTCTTGAGTTTACCCTAAACCTTTTTTCGGGCCAACTTAGAAAACAGATTTCTATATTGGAAAAAGAATTTGAAAAGGAATATACAAAAGCATTATCTGGCAGAAATATCTGATTCCTTTTGATCAGAAGAGAGTAATTACTGCTTACTTTTTAAAACCTTCATGTAAAACATTGAATACATCCAAACTTAAATAATATGTAAATCATTTTTGTTTTCTGGTCGTGTACAATTATTTTACACAGAAGAGCATCAATTTTGTTTTTTGTTAATGTATAACTGCATTCCCATGACATTAAACAATTTGATAGCAAGGCTCCAGTAATGCTGGAGGGAATGTGGAGTACCCCTTTATTGCCATCACTCCCAGGTCAACTCTGTCCCAGAGTGGTAGCAATGGACAAGGTTTTATCAATGACTCAAATAGAACTGTTTGACATTTAAACTGTGAAAACAAATGACTTATGCAAAATTGTATTGTTTGAAATAGAACTGTTTGATCATTTAATTGTGTGTAAACAAATGACTGATTTTTAATTGAATTGTTCATGATACATAACAATACTTGGAACCATTTAACTTTGACTTATGCTAAATTAAATTGTTAGAAATAGAACTGTTTCATCATTTAACTGTGTGTATCTACAAAATAGGTTTACAAAACTTTTATTTAGAGTAAAATAACCCACAAACAGTAGGTTTTTGTTGGTTTTGCTGTTTGTCTAGTGGTGTGGACCCTGTTGTTAACTCTCACACCCGTCTGTGTGGGCATTTCACAGGTTGTACAAAAAAGAAACAAACCGAAAACCAAGCAAACAAAAAGTGGAAGAAACAGACAAACAGAGATTTAGAACAGCAAAACTCAGGAGATGAAGTCTGGCACTTTTAAGCATTCTAGTATGTATCTATGTTCATGGCCATCATGAGAACTCTGTGAAAGTCCTACATAGCTACCAGAAATCCTGACTCATCTGGCCATTGTCTTCACTGCATGCTCTGGAGTCTTGCTCCCAACTAACCACTTCAGAGTCTCACTCTTGACTTCTGCTATGTCTGACCCTCCATTTCGAACTGACTGCTTCTCTGCTCTGGACTGACCGCCTTGGGGGTCTCACCCCTAACTGACTAACCCTCTACTTCAGACTGACTAATGTCCTTCGCCCTCTCTTCCGGTCCCACAGGCACAGCCCTTTGTGTGGTCTTCATGCCAAAATAGACAAAGAAAGGTCTTCTGGAAACTCCAGCACCGCTTCAAAGATGCCGGAGATAAGATCCCCTCCTGGGCCACACATCCACAAACACACACACAGACCCACACATACACATCCATTTATATTTATATATATATATCTATCACACATGAATGCTCATTTTCCTGCCACATTAGTATAAATGTATAAATAGGATTTGGCATTAAATAACAAACAATGGTTGATGTGCCATTAAATAAAATCAAAACAAATCATTACCATACTGTTAATCACTTTGCTTTCTCTGTGATATATAATCCCATTCCAATTTTATGGTCACTTTTGTATTCCTGTGGTATATAACCTCATTCCCATAATATAGATCACTTTTACATTCCTTTGATATATAACCCCATTCCCAGGATAAAGATGACTTTTGTTTTTCTGTGATATATAACTCCATTCCCATAATGAAGATTTCTTTTGCTTTCATAGTATATATGACTCCATTCCCATAACAAACATCATTTTTCCTTTCCTTTGACAAATAACCCCATTCCCATGATGTAGATTATTTTTGCTTTCCTGTGATATATAACCCCATTTGTAATACCTCACCATGACCTGCAATGAACTGGGTGGATGGTGTTGACAGATAAATCCAGCTGTAGATAAAATCAACAAAATGATTACCTGAAGCAAGGAATGCATAGCTGTAAGCTGTGACCAATGGAGAATAAGCACTGCTTGGCTGTAAACCAAGGCCAATGAAACATAAGAATTGCATGGATGTAAGCTATGATTAATGCAAAGGAAGCAATGCATAAGTGTAAGCAATGACCAATGGAAAATAAGCATTGCATGTAGTTTGCATTGTAGTTTTAAGACTATATAAGGTCTTGAATTTTGGCTGAAGTCAGTTCCTACTGACAGTTCTGACTCCTGATAGCTCCTCTGTGTGCACAAACTCTCTCCAATTGCTTTCCTGCACCATATGAGAATCACTATCGATGAACAAAAGTATAAAATTATATTTTTATATATATTTGTTCCTTGTTTATCATGACCCAATGGTAGTATAGTACACAATCCCATATTCTTGATTATTTTTGCTTTCCTATGATACATAACTCCATTCCCAGAATGAAAATTATTTTTGCTTTCCTGTGACATATAACCCCCACAGGCAATACCTGCTTTGCAAGGCTGTGTTCATTGCTTAGCACCTGAGCCACCTCAATAGAGGAATGCCAACAGGACCAAGCATTTTTGGTGATGTCCACTCATGAATCTTGATTTGTACATGGCTCCCCACATTAAAATGACCTTGTGTCAAATCCTATCTGGTGGAAGGCGGGATAAATACTTCAAAAAGTGGCAGGGCTTTGGCCTGAGATGAACGGAGTAGTTTGAACTTTTTTCATTGGTATCAGTACACACAGACTTGACACTTTATCCCAGTCAGCCTGCAGCTTTATAATCTTTTTCTGGACAAACCAAAAGTCTTTTCCAGTCCTTTTCAGAATTTTAAGTCTTACCTCCACTTTGCAATCCCTTTAAGAACTTTTGATGGTCTTATTTCATCAATGCCACAAGGATAAGGACATAGCAGCCAACCAGATGCAATGGACACTTGAAGCAAAGGACCAATCCATGAGTGGATGACAATACTCAGACTATTATTGACTCTTCAAAGCCAACATTGACGAAATTCCCACTTAAATGCTGATTCAACAACCGGGATATTGATCATCCTGTTTCTGCAATCCAACACATCTGACTCTCCATCTACAGATACCTGACCACATTGCTACACTTATGGCTTGCCTGGAGCATCAAGACTTGTTCTAGATCCTCAAGACTCGCTCTTGCCAAAAACTATTTGCCAGCCGAGTTGACACTTTCAATATGGCATGAACTTTGTTCCTCAGTATGAACTTTATTCAACAGCATGAACTCTGCACAAATTCTTCATGTAACGTTTAACAAATAAAAACATGACTTTTCAACTTGACCATCTTTCCTGTTGTCATCTCCTTACCAAGTTGATGTCACTTTTCATAAATGTTCACAGAGTTGATGTATTTATTAGCCCCCCAACAACCCCATTTCCATATTGTAGTTCACTTTTGCTTTCCTATGATAAATAACTCCATTGTTTTTTTGTAGATTGTCTGTTTTTTGGGGATAATATCCAACCAAATTTCAATAAGGAATATCAATCTTTCTTTTGGCTGATATATAACCCAATTACCATAATTGATTGTGTATATCTTATTAAGGATTTTAATGCAAATTTTGTAAATGCTTGAAATTTTTTTCTTTAAATTTTCATTAGTGGGCAGATATCGGATGTTCTTTTCATCGCTGAAAATTACTTTTCTTCAGTCCTTTACAGTCCAAGACTTCTTTCTTTTTTCTATTTCTGACAAAATTTCAATCTGGCTTGTATATATCATGAGCCCTTACTAATCCAGATTCTTTTAGACCTCATCCAAAAGTCATCTTCTTACATTATATATTCCACTTCCATTTTAGAATGGACAAAAAGGAGTCTTTATTCTTTTTTGCAAATACTTTGCAGGTTTCAGTCTTGTCTAGGAATACTCAGAGAGCAAGAAAGTTCACTGTGTCTTTTAGGTACAAATATTGCTTCATCCTTTATTCTTTTCAGAACTTTTGAGATACCAAACTCCATGTGTGTTGCTATTTCATCTAAACTCATTCGTGAGGATACAAAGATTAACACCATTTCCTTTTCAGTTGCAGTCAAAATCTTTGCACCAGAGTGTTGTAATATTTGAGTCAAAGGGAAGTAACCCCAAACTATGTCACAAGCATATATCTCCCTTGACCTATCTGGAAAAGGAAGTAACTGTTGAGTCATGAGCAAAACAGCGGCACTTGTAAATAATGTAAATAAAGTATATTGCCGGGGAATAAGTCAGTCCGACCTCCGGCTGCAAGCTGTTAACAACTATTTGTGTTCTGTTCTTTTCTTTGTTACCCACGAGCTGGGCTTTAGATATTACAAGTGTCAGCCCATATTTACTACAAGGGAAAGAAAAGATGCTATTACTTATAATATAGTGCAGAATAACAGAACAAGTTTTAAAAAATCATCCTTTGATTAAAGAAACGACACAATGAATCAAATACTTCAAAAATATATTTTTTGAACAGTCCATAATTGAAATTAGTTAAATACATGCTACAAATATCATTTTTATTACTATGTATATTATATAACTTGTATAACTGTTACTCTTTTAAAAATCTAAACGTTTACTAACTGAGCTAAAACCCAGTTGCCGTGATGGTTGGTTGTATTAATTATTTTATCTGGTTTGGATGGGCAGCGAGTTTTTCAGTAAGCTGTTAAGTTAACTAAAATCTTTGAGTGGAAATGTAAGTGAAATTGGAAAGTTCAAGTGTGGTACTATAGCTTCACGACACCTAGTTTGCCGCTGGTTTCGTGATTACCACATGTGTCGACTGGTCTTTCTCTGTTTCTTTCCACGCCCACGTTGCTTTCAGATCCGAGGAAAGAGAAGATGGTTGAGGTCCAGTCGATGAAGGTTGGAATTCGTGTTGGAGAGATAAAAAAGTTGCCAAGCAAATTTTTAAAAAATGACGAAAATAAGGCGTTTGTTATAAACAGTAACAAACGTTTATTTACACAGTTGTTTAGATAATTTTTAGTCAAACACCACAAACTGGGAGTGAAAGTAGTTGACTGGCGGAGTTTTAACTGCAATTAGGCAGTGCAATGGCAACGGATTTGGTTCTTTTAGCGGCGAATTCCTGAACCAACTCAATTTTTCGCTTTGGGTGTCCTCCATTTATGGGGCCCGAATCCTGAATAATCAGTTTCTGATTGGTCAGCCAATGGGGACTGCCGACCAATGGCTATCATCGTAACAATCCCCCCGGTTTGCCCCTGATTGGTTTAGACAATCGGCCAATTAGCCACAGTCATTGGGAGGGGCCACAAGGAGCAGTCCCGTGGTTAGCTGACCAATGATTTAGTGATTCAAGGCCTTGTGCCAAACTTGGTGACACCAACCCAAATTGTCCGCTATTTTAAAAATACATCTTTTTGTTTAAAGTTTGAAATCCGATGGCTCTCTTGACAGCTTTTTGCAGTTGTACGGATGTTTATTTTTTGGTGACAGATTTATAGGTCAACAAGCCCTGATCGGATCTCAAACTTTTTCGTACTTAATCACTTGATATTTATTTTATACACGGTTCTCAAAAATTACTTGGACACCCAAAAATGAATTTATTTTTAATAAAATACTTATTATCATGATTTAATAAAATTAATTAATTTCCTTTAATTAATTTCGCCAGCCAACTCCTTGACACTTAAATGAAAGTGTCATACAAGTGAGTACACCCCAATCAGGATATGGGAATTGTCATTCTACTCAAGAAGACCAAATATAAACAAAATGGATTCATGTCTTGTCACAAGTTTGATTGAAAAAATGAAAACGCAATGAAATTGGTGATTTGTGTGAGAGGACGCAATAACTTAGTAAGATGTCATCACTACCGATATCCTGAAATTAAATATATAAAAATTAGCGAACTCTGAAAATGTTGTCAGTTGTCAGTTAGAAGTTGGCATTCAGAGTTCAGGTTGAGGGGAGGTCTTTGTGTAGACCTTACAGATTTATAAATATAAAATCAATTATAATGTAATATCACCTCCCTTACTAAGGTCAGTAAATGGGCAGTCAATACTACCTTAACAGAAATCTTGGTCCTTACTTCCACCTCGGCCAAGGAATGCTATCCCAGAATCCATCGCCTCTCACTCTTCTCTCTTCCCTTCTCTCTCCTTTTCTCTCTCGCTCTCCCTCTCCCTCTGGCCAATCAGCGGAGATAGTAGCAGTTGCCGAAGACGACCCAAGACAGAAGAGGAGGCAGTTGCTGAAGAGATTCCAAACACTAAACACACGTGTTGACCGCCGGACATTTTCTAGCCAACACGTGGTGTTGTATACGAAGAATAAAATTCCTCTTTTAAAGTTAATATTTGTACTTCTCATTTATTATCTCAAATAACATTACCCAAGTACATATATTACAATGGTGACCCCAACTAAAAGGATATAAGACGCAACTTTTGAAAATTCTAGGATAAATTCAACCAATTTTTCAACTTCACGTCGCAAACGTTTCAAGAGAGAACCTTCGACGTAAGTGAATAAAAAAAAATTATTTTCCTCTTTTCTTCGTCTACAACAACAACAAATATATATACATATACACATATAAAAATATATATACACACACACAAAAAAAAAACAATTTAAAAAAAATAATAAAAAAATAAATAAAAATGGAAGAAGCTTCTCTATAGCAAATTAACATAAAGACACCAGAATTCATGGAAACGGCAGTGAATGGCTGGTTTTCCATTCTGGAGGCACAATTCCACCTGCGCAATATAACGGCATCAACAACAAAATTCTACACGGTAATATCATCTCTGCCTGCAGAGGTGGTAGCTAAAATACCGATAACAATTTTAGAATAAAAAAAATACGAGGAAATAAAACAATCATTAATTGAGGCCCACGAAAGGACAAAGCCGGAATTGCTGGACAAATTAATGTCAACAACAACTATTACAGGCCGTCCTTCAACATACCTGCAAGAAATGCTATCGATAGCAAAACGGATAGGTATCGGAGAAGAAATAGTAATACACAAATTTCTTCAGGCCCTACCAGCGACAATTTCCCCGTCATTGTTTCACAAAAGGAGTTAAGTCCAACTCAACTTGGAAAGCTAGCGGATGAGCTTATGCCTCTACTTAACAATATCAACGCGACAGCGTTCACCGCTCAGCATAGGACACAAAAAACTGAGAAAAGCAAAGACAATATTATTTTACCGACAGGTATTAAACCTTTCTTCCCGGAACAAAAAGCCAAAATATGTAGAGCACACCTCTACTTTGCCGAGCAAGCAAGAACTTGCAAACCTTGGTGTAGATGGCCGAAGAAGCAAAACACAAAAATACTACCAAGCTCGCGTCCACCTACACCAACTCCAACAGACTCGGAAAACTAACGGCGCGAACCATGTCTGTCCCCCTGAGTTCGCCGCTATTACAAATCAATACACGATTAGGGACAACTACATTAAAATTTATAGTGGATACTGGTGCAAGTATCTCAATAATACCAGCATCTAGGTTAAACGGCGTCACGTTAAATCCAACACCGGTATCACTCACCACCGCTAATGGAGAGAAAATAAAATGCTACGGACAAGCAAACCTAGAGATTGGGATACCAAGTTTGAAAAGGTCATTTTCCTGCACATTTGTGGTCGCAGATATCACCAATCCACTCCTTGGACTTGACTTTTTAAATGAATTTGGTCTCATAATCGACTGCAAAAATAAAACAATTTACGACCCGTTAACAGCTACCAAAAAGGAATTAATACTAAACACGACATCTCCAGTAAACGTGGTCATTAACAAAGTAGAACTACCATCATTTATTCAAACCAGTCTGGATAAATACCCAGAAATCATTTCTCCTCATATAAACAAAAATAACAACTACTGCGGTGTTTATCACAGAATTGATACAGGTAGCCACTTACCGGTTTTTGCAAAATCCAGACAGCTATCAGCGGAAAAACTATCGGCGACTAAAGAAGAGTTTAAAAGACTCATAAAAGAAGGCGTGATAACTCCTTCAGACAGCGAATGGTCAAGCCCACTACATCTTGTACCTAAGCAAAGTGGAGGATACCGCTGCTGCGGAGATTACCATGCATTAAACAGCATCACTAAAAGTGATAGATACCCCATTCCCAATATAAATTCATTCACAACAAAACTCGCTAATAAACAGCGATTTACAAAAATTGATCTGATTTCAGCGTACCATCAAATTAAAATGCACCCAGATGATATTCCTAAAACGGCAATTATCTGTCCGATGGGTCTTTTTCATTACGAATTTATGCCGTTTGGGTTAAAAAAAATTCGTCGGCAACATTTCAAAGGTACATGGACAGAATCTTTCGACAGATAGACTGTGTCTTTATATATTTAGATGACATCTTAATCTTCAGCGACGACGAGCCTTCCCACAAGAAAGATATAGACACAGTTTTTAAAATTTTACAAGAAAATAACCTGAAAATATCACTATCGAAATCTATTTTCAATGTAACATCGCTAGATTTCCTAGGTTTTAGAATTAATTCAAATGGAATCACACCAACTGCTAACAAAGTAAAAGAAATAGAATGTTTTCCGTGTCCAACAGATGCCAAAAGCTTACGCAGATTTCTTGGTATAGTAGGATTTTACAGGAAATTAATACCAGGATTTGCGAAGTTAGTCTTACCTTTATCCGAAAGAATGAGATTAACACCTAAAGGATTAATTACCTTGAATAATTTGGAAAAACAATCCTTTTCTAACATTATAAAAATACTTGGTGAGCTAACAGAATTATCTCATCCTCAACCAACTTGTACACAGTATCAACTAGTCACGGACAGCAGCAAATATGCAGTAGGTGCTGCCTTACATCAGGTCATAAATGGAAATCCAATACCAATAGGATTCTTCTCAAAGAAACTGACGACAACACAGACGAGATATTCCACTTTTGACCGTGAACTTTTAGCAGCATATTTGTCAGTGTTACATTTTCGCCACCTCATAGAAGGTCGTGAAGTATTACTTCTGACGGATCACAAACCAATATGCGGTGCATTCCACAGTCTAAAACCTGCCAAATCAGATAGACAACAAAGACAGCTAGCAATTATTACAGAATTAATTTCAGATATAGCCCATGTGAAGGGTAACCAAAATGTAGTTGCAGATTGTCTGTCTCGCCCAACATTTGCTGTACAAATAGATATATACGATCTGCCAGCACTTGCAGATGCACAAAAATCAGACACCGAAATACAGTCCTTTCCAGATTTAAAGAAATTCACATTATCTGGAAAAGATCAATTTGTGTTATGTGATACATCAACGTCATACCCCAGACCTTTTGTACCGTGCACACTACGAAAATCTATCTTTGACAGCTTGCATGCAATATCACACCCTGGAATAAAATCATCTATCAAAAGGATTAAGGCTAGATTTTACTGGCCACATATGGATAAAACCATCAAAGAACTATGTGCATCATGCACATCTTGTCAACAAGCAAAAATATACAGACATACCAAATCGCCTGTACAAACGTTGGAAATACCATCATCAAGATTCCATACTGTACACATTGATATAATTGGACCACTACCACCAGCGAAATGCTCCAACAATCCTTACATCAATCCATGTCGGTATGTTTTAACATGTATAGATCGAACCAGTCGATGGATAGAAGCACAACCTATATCGGATATTACAGCACAAACCGTAGCAGAAGCTTTTGTAAACACGTGGATTACGCGCTTTGGTGTTCCACTCCACGTCATATCAGACAAAGGCAAACAGTTTGAGAGTGAACTCTTCCTTGAACTATCAAAAATTATTGGATTCTATAGGCTACGTACAACATCCTATCATCCACAATGCAATGGACTTATAGAAAGAGCCCACAGAACCTTAAAAGCAGCTATTATGGCCCGAAAAGAATCTTGGATTTCAGCCCTACGAATAGTTCTCATGGGAATTCGAAGTATGCCCAACTGCTCCAATTTTTCCCCTTTTTATGCGGTCACAGGTGCACAAATGTTATTGCCACAACTAATGATAAATACGGAAAATACAGAAACAGTTACACAAAATTTTACAAGAGAACTGCACAAAACTATGGCAAAATTCGATCTGACAGACTTTTCAAACAGAGAAAAATCAACGAAAACATCATACGTGCCAGATCAACTTCAAACTTGTGATAAAGTTTGGATTAGGATAGACCGCGTTCAAAAACCGCTAGAAGCACCCTATTCAGGTCCTTACATGGTACTCGAACGAACACCAAAATATTTCCTAATAGAAACTAACTCAAATACGCATACACAAGTTTCAATAGACCATTTAAAACCTTACATTGAAAACAAACAAAAATGTACACAAAATGCAACTACCAATACAAATAAAAAGTCTGAAAGTTTACCTCCTGAAAAAGTGCAGGAACATAAAATGAAAACAAGAACTTCAGGTAGAACGGTTACATGGAAAAAGGATAACGAGTATATTTATTATTAAAACAAAAAAACCCAAACAAAACAAAAACAAAACAAAAAAAAACCAAACAAACAAAACCAAACAAAAACTCCGTTTACTGGTAGGGGAGTATTGTAGTATCACCTCCCTTACTAAGGTCAGTAAATGGGCAGTCAATACTACCTTAACAGAAATCTTGGTCCTTACTTCCACCTCGGCCAAGGAATGCTATCCCAGAATCCATCGCCTCTCACTCTTCTCTCTTCCCTTCTCTCTCCTTTTCTCTCTTGCTCTCCTTCTCCCTCTGGCCAATCAGCGGAGATAGTAGCAGTTGCCGAAGATGACCCAAGACAGAAGAGGAGGCAGTTGCTGAAGAGATTCCAAACACTAAACACACGTGTTGACCGCCGGACATTTTCTAGCCAACACGTGGTGTTGTATACGAAGAATAAAATTCCTCTTTTAAAGTTAATATTTGTACTTCTCATTTATTATCTCAAATAACATTACCCAAGTACATATATTACAATAACATGACTGTCTTAATATGATATAATACTGAATTAACCTTTTTGTATATATATATATATATATGAGGAAATTTTATAGACTGACCAAGATACTCTCATAAAATGTGACCAACTGAGGTTTATTTTTCAACATACTTCTCCTTGCAGTTGGGAACTGCAAGAACTTCTTCCATCGTTGTTGTAGTGCTTGGATTCCATTGGTCAAAAAAGTTTTCAGCTGCAGATAGGATGTCAGCCTTTGAACTTTTCAGCCAATGAACTTTTCAGCCCACCCATGTATAATAATTTGGATATCTAAGAACATGTTGAAGAAATATAGCTGAAAAAATGAAAACCAAGATGTTGAAATTACCAATTTATTTATATAACAGGTTTTGCCTATACAGCTTCATCAGATATTACAAATTTTAAAAAAATGACAGCAGAATTAGTTGATATAGATATTCTTTGAAATATGCTGAAAACCAGTTGCTTGGAAATTTTTTGAATCTAAACTTAAAAATTATTCAAAAGCTTGTTTTAGATTTCCTGTTCAACTAGTTGTAAAACTTGGCTATTATAGAAAAATCAAATTGACTGAGAGAGAACAAACAAGTCGATTGTTACAGAAAAATCAGATTGTTTTTTTCAGTAAAAAACAGTCTTCCTAAGGAACAAAAATATGAATTTCCCAATGAGTTTATACTTTATTTCTGATCCACTCGATTGACTAATAATCATAGAATGACAATTTGAATAGTTGTGATAAAAAGCACCTGAAATTAAGATGAAAGAAAAAATATGAGTTAGAAATTAATGACTAACAAATCTTCATCTAATGAACATTCATAATAATGATAATAATAATATGCACATCATTCATTTTAATATCAGTTATTTTTTTATCACAACTACTCAGACCATCATTTAACAGCCATTAGCAAACAGCTTAAAAATAAAGAATGAGCTTTTAGTGAGATTCAAACTTATATCTATTTGGCTTTGAGAAATTTCTTTTACAAAGGCAGCTAACCTAACCAAGTTAGGATATCACTGAGAGCTTATTCTTTATTCCCAATCTATGTGACTTATTAATGACCATAGACTAACTCTGAGTGATTGTAAAGAAAATCGATTAAAATTATATATACTATTCAAAAGTTAATAGAGGTTAACAATAGTTCATCTCATAAAAATTCATAATTTTGCAATGATATATATATATATACATATATATATATATAACTGAATTAATAGATACGAATATAAATTTTGAATTTAAAATTTTAATTGTAAATTTTGAATTTGATTTAAGATAAGTATTACTGTAATCCTTACATAAGGTTATTAAGGAATGTTGTTCTTCCCTAAATTATTATTAAATCTGGAGTTTTATGTTGAAATATATTTAGAATTTAAAAATTAGAAAAATTTAATTTACTGTGATTCCAACCGGTAATAAAAGCTAAAAACCTGAAGTGGGCGAAATGGGGAGGAAACTCTTCACCCCTCTTCTACCCCATCTCACCTTTCCTTCCCGTGTCTATTCTGACAGTAATTATTTTATCCATTAGATCTGAAGAAGTCTTGTTATTTTTGGTGTTATTGATTCATATCAATACCCATAACAGGATGGAAATAAATTTATAATCCTAATGTGACCGGCTTTCGTTTTTCTTAAAGATATATATATATATATATATATTATGGTTAGTGTCTCCAATCCACAAAATCTTTACAATGCTCACTAGAAAAATACAGAGCAATATCATAATATATTAACAATTATAAAAAATGTAAGGCAGGGTAATAATTCACGACCTTGAGTTTCACTTCTTTGATCATCAGGTGAACTGGTGAATCACTTCCTCACTTGATGTTTGAGAACATGGAATTCAGTCATGATATATATATATATATATATATATATAAAGTATACTTAGGCTGGTGTAATTCTCTTAAACATGTTTTATCAAAAACCAGACAGAACCTTGTCTGTAGTTTTTAATGAAACACACACACATACACACATGCATATAAATGTATATGAGATTAATGTGTTCCTTTTTTAAAATAGTTTCATTGTGAATAGTTATTATTGTTCGTATTGAGTTGGTCAAGTGTTGTCTAAGTTTGATGATCAATAAAAATCTGTGTTTTAACTTTAAGAAGTAATAAATGAAATGAAAGAAATCTTGCTAAACTGGTTGAGACTGGCTGAACCTCTTCCCATACAAACTTTTGCATGATTTTTTTTAATAGTTATGATTTGGTAAGTTTCTATTTTGAGCAACATTAATCACAAATTGTGATAGGGAATTTCAAAAAGGAAGGAAAAAAACATTTGGATCAATCAAAGATGACGACGATTTCAAATCGACTATATTTAGCAAGTTTTTAAAAATATTTATTCATGTATGAAAGAGCACTTCTGCTTGGGATCAGAGTGTAGTACCTATATGTTCCGCCTAGGATCAAATCATAGTATCTGTTCATTCTGCTCAGGATTAGAGCAGGGTAGCTATATGTTCTGCTCAGGATCAGTGTCGTATCTGTTCATTCTGCCTGAGATCAGAGTATAGCATCTGTTCATTATGCCTGTCATTAGAGTGGAGTATCTGTTAAAAATCAATGAAAAAATACCTTGATTTTGCCAATCAAACACCTGACATGTCATATAGCAACAAATGGCAAATTGTAGTGACCAGTTAAATTCGCACATTTTTTGTCACTCATCTGACTTATAAATAACATTGTTTAGAACTCAAGAAAATTTACACAGTTGATAAAGAAAGAGTAACTGCATAGGAATGAGTTCATCAAATTACAGAATTTTAGCTCATGCTGTTAACTTACATGATCTAAATATTAACCCCTGACCAAAGATATACTGATTTCTGAGCCAGTTGGCCCAAACCTGTAAGTGTTGGGTATAGCATACTCAGATTGATGCTCACTTTAGCCAATTAGGCTGAGTGAAGCCAACAGCTCTCTTCATGCATTTGCAATGAAACTCTCATCCAAATTTTTAAATATGTTGTGGTCCAAAAGTAAGTATACATCTTATATGTAGAATCATGCAATTTTATTTTGGGTTACAGATTTACAATACAGTAGAGTTTGATGATAAATATTATTTTGATTGTAAAATATTTCATTTGGAATTATAAAATCCTGGTATCTTTAATTTCAAAGAAAATAATTAAGGTTCATAAAAAAAATTATTGAAAATTATTAAACATATAAAGCACGGAGAATGTCAATGTAAATTGCTGCAATATAAAAAATGTTTATTCAAGGCAAGTGTAGAAAATGAGATTGTAAATTAAAATATAAAATCCAATAAAAATGAATAATTGTATTTTACTTTTGGAAATTTTTGTTGTGATTTTTATTATTTTTGTTTTGCAAAATAAAAATGAAACATTATGTTTTAAATATTTATTTTCATGTTTTAAAATAATTCATCATATTTTTTGATTTATTTTGCATGATTAAAATAATCTTCATTAAAACAATAAAGAAGAAAACTGAAACAGAAATTGTTGTGATGCATTTTCAGTGCAAAGTGGAGGAGGGGTGTATCATAGTTTTCTCTTCAACTAAAACATTTTTTTCATGGATTTTGCTGCTGCAAATAAGTTACTGGTTGAAGTCTATTTTACAAGTTGTTTCATTTTCTATTCTTACAAATGAAATGGAATCGCTTATGTGAGTTCAAATCCTGGATGGGGCTGTTTGCATTTCATTTTATACTAATCTGAAAGGCATGAATCCATTTATTCTTATCTAGCTATGGGAAAATAGTAGACTAGATTCTTTAGCTTTGGTTAGGCAATCAGTGTAGGAAAAGGAAAACTCTGAATTCGAATTGATTTTACTCTGTTTAAAAACTGACCTTGTGTCTCACCCTGTGGCAGAGGGTAAATACTTACAATAGAAATTTCTGAAAGTTGCTTTTCTGATATTCAGCTTTTAAGATAATTTTTTCCAATTTGTTTCAATTTCCAGATTTTGCTTGTTGTCACTATGATTACTTCAGTTTGCTTTATCACACCCACAGTTCTGTGTGTGAGATCCTGAAAAAGAAGTATGAAGGGGACCTCATATGGTGTAATGGTTAACAAGTTAGATTAGTAGATCTTTGTTAGTTTGATTCTCACTGGATGCCTCATACTTCTGGCCTTGTGCCACATCTTAGCTTAGTAAATAACAACAAAATGGTTAGACATTAGCATGTTTTGCTAATTCTTTCATCATAGCAGAGTGTAGATGAATATTCAGGGGTTAAAAATCTTTCTTTTTTTTTTGTAACTTGTATCCTTTCTCTTTTTTTAGTGGAAGCTTCTTAAAAACTTAACCATTTGAATAAATTATTTTAGTATTTCTGTTTCTATCATCATTCTAACATTTTGCCAGTAAATCATTCAGATCAAATCTTTCTAATGATTGGTTTGAGCTCTTTGTTTAATGACATATCAACCTTTGTGGGTTATTTAATGCTAAAGCCATCTTTATAGAAGAACAATAGTGAGACTATTTAACCCCTATTTGGGCTAGGGGAGAATAAGGAGGTTCATGCCTTTTCTAAGGGTATTAGTCTGAAAATGAATGTAATAGCCTGACTGGAGTTTGAACTCGCTTACTAAAATGTCAGAGTTCAACACGTTAGCTTGTGCATCGCAGCGATTCACGCCACCTTTCAAAGGAGTAATTACTAATATTAAGTTACTCATTGTATCGTTCCTATTTTGCACGTATCATAAATATTGTGTATTTTCTTCCAGAATTCTCTTTTTCTCTTTTAATTGTTATTAAATATATTTTATACACAGTATCACCAATTAATAAGTGATCATGTGTCAGCCTTAGTTTTGTAAAATAGCTTCACCTATGAATAAGTATACGTTTCATGATTTTTTGATAAAATGTTAATTTTCTTCTAAATCAAAGATATCAGAATTTTAGTATTTCTAGTAGAACATGATACAATTAAAATGGACATTATTAGGTATTATTTATTACCAAACTCTACAGCATTGAAATTCTAAATGAAAAATTGAATTACATGAATGTATATTTAAGGGGTGCACTTATTTTTGGCCTGATACATCTTTCATATTTTGCATTAGAGAGTTTGAATGCTGTAGAATCTGGTAGTAAATAATTATGTATTTGATCTGGAGAACAAAAAATTCTGATGTGAGGCAGAAATGCATATATACTACACTCTAATCTATACATGAATTATCTTTTATCACTAAGTTTGTAAAATATAGGCTTTAATTCTATAAAAGCTGATTCGCAAAATAATTTTTAAAAAGAGAAAATTCTATTCCAAGTCTTCCCCCAAAAACATCTTGGGAAAATGCAACAAGATTACGCGTGGCAAATGATTTTTATCATCAACAGTTAAGATCTAAATGGAAAATAGACACTCCCTACCATAAGTTAACTTTTGGCATCTTTGAGCTGAGCCGGATCTTGACTAAAAATCACTAATTATGACACAACTGCAACTAATCAATAGTTTCATTGTTGGCTTGTGTCTAACCGTCTCTGATGTCATTATGACTGTTTTAATCTTAGCTCAATGCAATCATCATCATTCATCATCAAGGCATACCAACACCACAGATTCCCCCGAGTTTCTCTCGCCATTCATCCCTAACAGTCATTAATCTTGGCAAGTCCTCTAGATGGCGTCCATTGTCTGCACAGAGCCAATGAATGTAAGGTTTTCTGCTAAGTCAAACCTGGTGTGTCCATGTGTAGTAGTTCATAGGAAAATGTTCCTTATGAGTTTGTTTTTGCTTCTTCTTCAGTAGTGCCCAGCATCTTGCTCATCTTAAATTGATGGATTGTGAGATGGGTGTTGAGTGCATTGGATGGATTCATACCTCCTTTCAAATGAGTAGAGTGCTGCTTCCAGGATTGGTTAGAAATAACCTGCATCCTTGTTTCATTAGAGTCCAAGTGGTGTGCCCATACAGTAGTACTGACATTGCTATATCTTGGGATAATCTTGATCATCCTCTTTAGAAATATTGTTTTAATTTTACTGTCAGGTTTAAAAATTCACTTGAATTTTGTTGGAGTAAAATAAATTTTTGCCAGACAAAATGAGACAAAATGTGACAAACTAATAAAAATAAAAAAGATGAAATTTGATTTGTTCTTTTTTAGAAATCTCTCTCTCGTCTGCGAATCCTCATAACAGTCATTTATGATGATATTGATACTCCTATTTAGGAAGGAGTGAAGAATTACAATAAGCATTTTATAGTTTACAGCAGTCCATGATGATATTGATACTCCTATTTTGGAAGGAGTGAAGGATTACAATTAGCATTTCATAGTTTACAGCAGTCCATGATGATATTGACACTTCTATTTAGGAAGGAGTGAAGAATTACAATTAGCATTTCATAGTTTACAGCAGTCCATGATGACATTGACACTTCTATTTAGGAAGGATTACAATAAGCATCTCTGTTTATTGAAACTTTAGACTATTAAAAAAAGGTATTCAGCAGGACACTCCACATGATTATCATTTGCAAATTAAACCAGAAATTCCTTTGTTTTTTTTAAATTAGAGCATCTTAAGTGTATTTTGATAACATGTGAAACTTGAAATAGTGGAAAAATAGTTTGTGTTTTATGATTTTGTAATAAAAATCTCGTCATAATGAATCATTTTTGCTAGGTTACAGTTATGTGTGTGTGTGTGTGTGTGTGTATATATATATATATATATATACACATATAGGAAACAACATTTTTTTGCTAATGTTAAATGTTTCAGTTTTTAAGTATGAAACCTTCATTTGGGCATATGAATTTTTTAATGAAATGAAAAAATGAGAAAGTTTTAAACATTCTATTTTCATCTGTGGTGTTCTGTTTCAAATTTGTATGATGTAATTAGTGTTCAAAAATTTATTTTAAAAACATGACATATTTCCTTAAAAAAATTAAAATCACATCAGTCTGTACATCTATCCGTCTATCTATATATAATCATATTTTTCCTATTTTGTTCATATCAACTTATTTTAAGCATAGATCTAAGTAAGTTGGTTGACTGTAGACAAGAGTGACCCTCAATAGCTACTACATCGAGGTGTAGAGGAAGGTGCAACTCCTTTCCCTGGATTGCTCCACTTACCCTTGAGCCATACCTTATAATACTGTGTTAAGCAAGGAGGTATCAAGTACCATTTTTTGAGTCTTTTTCTATGGGATTGAACTCCCGGTCTCCCAGGCCATTGACAAACACTCTAACCATTATGCCAATGGCCTGTAGATTATTGTTTTGAATTTCTGAAGAAGATTTACATTTGTGAACTTTGAGAGCTTTTATTTTGGCATTTTGTATAATTGTTTCTGAATATTCAAGTTGCACTAAGGAATTTTCTATAGAGTCAAATTCATCAGTTTTTTTGCAGTTCAAATCTTAAGAGTTTGAAGGTAAAAATCTATAATTATTCTACTTTTTCATTTCATTTAAAAATTCACATGCCCTGAGGAAGACTTTAAAAATTCACATGCCCTGATAAAGACTTTAAAAATTCATGTGCCCTGATGAAGACTTTAAAAGTTCACATGCCCTGATGAAGACTAAATGTTTTCACATTTGAAATGGAAATATTGAATGTTGGTTAAAAATATAAATCATCCTCCAAAGACGTTATGTTTTTTCATATTTGTATATTTTCATAATGTTAGTTGGTTTCTTTGTTTAATGGCATATCAATCTGCATGAGTTATTTAATGCTAAAGCCATCCCTGTAGAAGAACAGCAGTGGTACTATTTAATCCATCAATGGGTTCATAGCTTTCCCAAGTGTCATTAGTCTGAAAGTGAATGTTATAGTACAATTGGAATTTGAACTTGCTTAGTGTAATTTTGCAATTCAGCACTTTAACCACTAAGTAATGTTGACTCCCCTGCCATACTATCAGATTTAGTTTCTGTTTTCCTAGACATACATACAAATATATATATATATATGATAGTGATAAGAAGACCCAAGGTTTTATTCATAATGAGAGTAAAAGCATAAAAGATGAAAAGCTAGCTAACTGGTTTTGATCCTCAGTCAACAGAGCCAAATTGAGGATAATATAGGGTAAAAAAAAAACAAAGCAAAATATGTGGGGTGAAGGAAAAACATTTTTGAATTGAAGACTATATTGAAATAATATTAAGTCCTTGCAAACCTTCCCTTTGAGAGAGATGGTCCACTGGATGAAATATGAAAAGTCTCTATTGGTTCTTCCCTGGAGCCCATGTTAGCAAATATTCTTGTGGGATTCCTTGAAAAGGGATTACTGTCTTGTCCAAACAAAACCGAAGTCTGTTTTCGTTATATTGATGATCCTTTTGGTCTTTTCAATAGCAAGACTGAGCTGGACTCATTTTTTTTTCCCTAAATAATATCTATCCAGTCCTAAGATTTACACTAGAAAGAGAAACTAACTTCATTTTACCTTTTCTAGATGTTTTGGTTTGTTGGACTCCTTGTTATATCACTTCGATATATTGTAAACAAAACAAAAAATTAATTTAATTAAGACTTTGAGGCCCAGAACATTAATGATTTACTTTAAATCTAAACTTGCTAAGATCAAGTTTATTTCTTTGTATCAACAGTTTTCCTCTGAATGTTGTGCAAACAGTTGATAAGAATAAAATAATTGACTTTAATAAAATCAAACTGGCATCAATAAAAAGATGCCTTGTTTATTTGCATCTCTCTTTGGCATGATGGAATTAGTGATAGATTTACTTAGCAAATATCACAAGCCATACAGAAGTGCTATTTCTCAGACAATGTACGAGTCATTTTCAACACAAAATCAATCCTGACATCTATCTGTAAAGTTTTTCTTCCCCTCGATCATGATAGTTCTCTTATTTATTTATCTAAATGTAGTTGCAGTTTGTACTATATAGGAAGAACTAATCAAAGACTGAATGACAGAATTAAATAGCATGTCCTAACAAGAATGCATGATTTTAATGTTGGCTCAACTGATTATCTTAAGAATACATTCGGGTCCATCAATTGGAGAACACCTTATTAATAACTGTGACTATGCCGAGAAATTTAATGTCGACTTGTTCTCTCAACTCAGTAAGTCACATTCCACTTAATTCCATTTAACAGTATTGGAGATTGTTCATATTTTTTCCAGTAGACCATCACTCTGGAAATAGAGAGAATGTTTGCTAAGTCTTAATGATATTTTGATATAGTCTTCAATACAAAATCTTTTTCCTTGACCTCACATATTTCCCTTTGTTTTTCTTTTTGTTTTTTTACCCTATATTATCCTCAATTTGGTTCTGTTGAGTGAGGATTGAAACTGCTTTGCTAGCCTCTCATCTTTTATGCTTTTACTTTCATTATTGAATAAAACCTTGGGCCTTTTTATCACTATGATGAAATTTTGTTTTGCTAAAAAGAAAAAAAAAATTATATACATATATATATAAATATATATATATATGTATGTATGTATGTATGTATAAGTATATGTATGTATAAAATTCTAAAATTTTAAAATACAAGTTATTTTTCTACTACTCTAAAATTCATATGCTATCTTAATCATTAGGTGAACGAGCAAAAATTAATTATTTTTATACTGCTCTTCAGTTTAGGAAAATGCTATTTTTTTATCGTTTTATTAAATGAGTCATTTCATTGTTTAATATATATATATATATATATATAATAAGGACTTCAGCAATATATTGATAAAATTGGTATCTGATGTTTCAAAAAATTTTCAGGGTATATAAGGATCATTAAATAAGTTTCCAGTCTTTTCGTCTGGGCACGTTTATTGATAGCACACACATGAAACTCTAGTCCACTTCGAAGTAATCTCCTCCGGCTGCAATGCACTTGTTGTACCATTCCAACAACTTCTCAAAGGCCCCATGGAAGTCCTCTTGTGTGAGCGTGTCAATGACCTTCATCACAGCCTCTTTCATCTCCTCAATTGTCTCATAACGACAGCCTCTGAGCTTAGGGAATAACCAAAAGTCACAGGAAGCAAGGTCTAGACTATAGGGAGGCTGAGGAACTGTCTTGATGCCCATCTTGGTCAAATAATCTGTGACAAGGATGGAGTTGTGGACTGATGCATTGGAAATGCCACTGACCCGATTTGAAGAGTCCTGGCCTCTTTCGATGGAATCTCTTCCTGAACTCCCTTAAAACCTCAACATAGTAAACCCTAACCCTAACCCTTTGGCCAATCAACTCTGGTGTATTGACTTCCTTACTCCTCCCACACCTCTCATCATCCCTCACAGACTCCCTGCCTTCCTTGAATCTCTTATGTCACTCAAAAACTGATGCTTGATTCATGGAAGATGGTCAAAAAGTAGTCTGAAGCATTCCATACATTTCTCTGGCATTTTTTTCAAGTTTAAAACAAAATTTTATTGCATATTGTTCTTCTAAAGTGTCCTCACGTCCAGATGGTATTTTTGAAATTCACCAGCAGTGACAATCAAGCTTTAGTAGGGTGTATTCCAATTGCCGCTGAAGGTGTTCATTTGAACATGAAATCATAAAAATTGGTCAGTCATCTCATAAGATGTATAGCAATAACATAATGAATTTTCAAGAGTCTATGCCAATTTTAAATGCCTGTACAAAAAAAGTCTGGAAATTTTATTGAAGGCACCACGTATATACATTAAATAAGCAATATATCATATGAATTTCAGTTTATAATATTTTTCATTATTAAAAATATTGATAATGAATTGTTTGGAGTGTGTCAAAAAAAGGATTCTTGTTGATTTTTTTGACACTCCTACAACTAATCAATATTTCCCTTGGTTGGCTTCACTTTCGGGCAAATACCCTTGGGAAAGGTATGAACCCCCTTATCCTCCCAGCTATGGGTTAAATAGCACCACTATTGTTCTTCTAGGAGAATGGCTTTGGCATTAAATAACCTAAAAGAGTTGATATGCCATTAAACAAAGAAACCAAACCAAACCTTGGTTGGCATGTCTTTCAGTCACAATGACTGTTTTAGCTAATTTTAGCTGAATGGACTTGTTATTCTCAACAACTTAGGAGCCAGGACTCACTGTGGTTAAATTGGTTTTGTTTTATGAGAATCCAATCAATCTTAGCTACAAATTATAAATTGAAGTTTTAAGCTGTTGTTACTATTGCAATGTCTAGCTTTTCAAGTAAAAACTTTAATGTGTGAGAGAGAAGAAATTTCCTTTGAATGTTAAACTCTCTTAGCCATGTAGATAGTCAAGCACAAATTTGGAGTTGGGATTAAAGTAAGATTGATTGATTTTTAGTGTTTCGGGAAATGGTTAATTTCTCTAACGCTATAAATTATTTGGCAACACAAATGAATGATAAAACTTCTTTTAAAAAACACAACAAAGAAAGGTTTATTATCGTAGCAGGGGTAAAGGAGTGACAGTGAGAAAGTGTCCCTTTTGGTTTGTATGTTGGTCGTTGAGTTTGTAGGAAGCATGTGTGAAGCTAGCAGCAGTGCGTTCTTCAGCGATGGGGTTCCAAGTGGAATCAGTAGCAGTGGATCTGAGAGATGTCTGTTTGGCTGCTGGCTAATTGCTCTCTGTCTGTCGACTCCTTACCCAAAAGGGACTAGAAAAAATAGTTCTTGAGAGGAAGAAGGAATTAATGCGCTCTGCCTGTTGATTTGTCAGTGAGTGACCGAATCTCTTGGCGGGGGCATTGATTCATGAAAAGAAATAGATCTGTGGCTAGTACAGATTCATTTTAATGGCATTGGTTAGGGATTGGGGTTAGGGGTTAGGAGTTAGGTTTTGCATTTATTGTGTGTTTATATTTTTCATATTGTTATTTCTTAAAAGTATTTTTTTGTACATGGTCTTGTCTAATGCAAATAATTTTTAAACGAGTCTATTTGATCCATAGATGGGGCCCTAACTGGTACTACCACTCCGAGTCAGAGTGGAGCTGGGAGTAATGGCAATGAAGTGGTGAATCCACACTCCTCAGATCTTCATAACTGGAGTCTCAACATCAGATGCAGTTTATTTTCATTCCAATGACACCTCTTTTGTGTATTCAGGAAGGGTTATACCCCACCTGGGGAGATCCAGTCAGTATATTCTAAGCCCACCTGACAGTGGAAGAGTTTTAAGTTGGTAATGTAGTTGAGATGAACTAGTCAAAGCAGTAAAATCAAAAATGTGTGTGCGTGATAGATCTTATAAATCAATAAAAGTTTTATATTCCTCAAATAGAGAAAATGATTTTTGGTGAGTTGAAGAGAAGTACATACAGAAACCTCGAAGAAAGCAAGAGATAAGTTTTTATTTATTTGTTTTTTTGATACCTCTTTGAGCCTGTGCATATTATCTTCTTTCATTAACCTTTAAAAAAAATCTTTGTACAGAACATGTACACTATTATTGCTATATCTATAAAGATCATATTCTTTTAAGTAAATCATCTGATAGTTCCCAAAAATGCCCTCTTAATTTTTTTCTTACCATTTTTTCTGAAACCATCCAATTTAATGTTAAAATAGTTTATACTATTGCTGTTTTTGATCTCATTAAGTTAGTTTGTTCCAAAAATATATAACTCCATTAACAAAAAACATCCAAATGTTTAGAAGATGTATGTCATATACAAAAATGTGGGGTTGCAAGAAAAATACGACTGACAAGAAGATTTAGTTTACTTTGTTTATTGAATAAATGAAATAAACAAGCAAATGAAATATCTGGCCAGCTGATGGAGGGGTTGTCTGTTCGGTGACAAGCGGTTGCTTTGATCTGGTTGGATGGTGTTGTCGGGTGACGCTCTTAGGACGGCTGGCGATTCAACTGGCATGTGATCTCTGTTTGGCCATTTTATGTGTTCCTAATTTCAAACCCCGGCTCCAGAGAATACTACTTGTGGAAAAAAATGATTGGTTGAAAAATAGACCTTTTTTTATAACTGAGAATTTTCTGGGGATTTTGGATAGACTATGCGTGGAGCCTATGAGCAGAAGCCATGATTTTCTCAGTTTGACATTGGCCGTTGTTGGGTCAACATCCGGTAGCTGTTATTTTCTTCTGCAGTGTTGATGTCTGTCGGTCTGTGTTTTGTGTGTTTTAGTAGTTAGGTGTGTGAAGGGTTGAGTGGATGAATCAGAAGAGATTTGATGTATTTGACTATAACACTTATTTTTTTAAAAATCTGTCTTGACAGTAAATTTTCTATTTGAAGAGAAAGATTGAAAACATGTCTCTGATAATTCAAAATTCCATTAATTATTTTGAAAGCTTCAATAATTCCCATTTTTCCGTCTAGTAAAGTAGTTAACCCTAATTTTTCTAATCTATTATTCCAATATTTCTTAAATAATTGTTTTAGGCATAAAATTCAAATTAGCACTTTAATATGAAGTATAAAAATTGGAATTCAAATGTCAAGTGGAATGGTTGCATTGAAATACTCTCCAGTAAATTGTAAAGTGCATAAGAATGTCTAATTAACAAGTAAGTAAAGAGACTTTTTTTGAAGAATTTGTATTATTGTGTGATTAGCACTCTTGTCTTCCAAAATGGTTGGTTGGATTTTATGGCATATCAACCATTGTTAGTTATTTAATGCCAAATCCTGTTTATCCATATATGTTAGATACATATGATTTGTAAACATATTTTGTTGATATATTTTTTAATGAACCTGAACTCATTTTTTTGTATACAGTTAAATGGTTTCTAGTATTGCTATCAAATAAAAATAATTCTATTTACTATTAATCATTTGTTTGTATGCATGGAAGTGGTTACAAGTATTGATATTTAACATAACACTAATTATTCTATTCAACTCAATTCATTCATTTACTAACAGTCAAATGTTTCCAAGTATTGTTATTTAATACCCATAATTCAATATAGGCACACAAAGAGTTTCAAGAATTGCTATTTAACACTAATTGTTTTATTTAACAGTACTCATTCGGTTGTACACTGTTAAATGGTTCCAAGTATTTTGCTATCTATCACTAACATTTCAATTAAACATCAATCATTTGTGTTAGGTCATGCAAGTTACCTCCTCTGATATTCTCCAGAAAAGAAATTGTTTTTCTAGGACCGGAGGTAAACAGACGGCCATACCAGTTTATATGAGAGTCTGATAAGAATGAGTGGTTAAAAAGGTGTCTCTACATATGCTGAGTGTTGTAGTAGCAGAGCGTAGTTCTTATCTTGCTTTTTCTTCATGCGTTTTATTACGGTCCAGGTGGTGCAACCGTTCAGTAGTACTGAAATGGCAATAGCTTTGAAGAATTCCCATTTTCATTGATCAGAGACCAAATTTCCATATGGTTCTTAACCTGGAAATAGCAGTTTATGCTTTACCTTGGCATATGTTTACATTGCTTTCAGTAGATTAGATATAGCTACCAAGGTATAATGCATTCTTTACAATAAGTTTTTATCAAACCTGTCAAATTTTCTTTTGCAGAACTTAGGCCCTGCATAAATGAAAAGAAAAAGAGGGAAGAACTGTTAGGTCATGCAAGTTACCTCCCCTGATACTCTCCAGAAAAGAAATTGTTTTTCTAGGACCGGAAGTAAACAGACGGCCATACTTGTTTATGTGAGTGTGCGATAAGAATGAGTGGTTAAAAAGGCGTCTCTATGTATGCTGAGAATTGTAGTCTCAATTCTTTATATTTGACAATTTGTTTACACACAGTTAAATGATCAGTTCTATTTCAAACTATTCGATTAAGCATAAGTCATTTGTTTGCACACAGTTTAAATGTCAAACAGTTCTATTTGACTCATAGATAAAACCTATCACTCCAGGTCAGAGTGGACCTGAGAGCAATGGCAATGAAGATGTACTCCGCATTCCCCAATGCTCTAAGACTGAAGCCTCACCATGAGATGGTTTAATGTCATATACAGGACACTCTTTGGGGGGGGATCTTAACCCTCTGCAGAGATAGTGCATTCTGCTGCCTCAGACAACTGGGCTTGTCTTATAAAAAGATTTGTTAATGATCACTAGATGGTATTGCCAAAATAGTATATAAGAAGGTCAGTCATGGAGAGAGGTCAGCAAGTGCTCAGAGGCTGAAAAGCAAAAGAAGTGCCAAGTGGGGCCCTGAATATGGAATCAACATTGTTATGGGTCAATATGGCTATCCTCGGTCTTCATCTCCTTGTCTCCCTGTCTCTCTCTCACCTTATGCCAGTTTCAACCCTTTCGAGAAATAAAGAGAGACATATATTGTTATAAAGAACAGTGTCATTCCTCTTCATTATATGGCTATATAACAATTAAACATGACACCATAGAACAGTACACAGCATACAATATACTAATCTTACGAGCTTACACACAAGCATATTTCATTCCTCACAACCAACTACTTAGGAACATTTCTCAAATATGTAAATTTCTTATAAATTCCAATATCATTTATGAACTTCATACACATATTTTACAATGAAGACATTTCTAAACTCACACCTCCACTCACTCCTTTTGCATTCTTTCTATCAGTTAATTGCATGAATTTTGAAATTTCTTAAATTCAAAAATTTTGAATTTAAATGAAAATGCACTGAGCAATTAATATAATAGAGTCACAATGTCTAGACTAGTTCATACCAATAAACAAAAAAACAATTATGATGCCAGTCGTGATACATTTTTAACATTTTTTAGCAAAACATGATACTATGCAAGTACAGCATCATTTCTATGTACTAGACCTAAGAGGATTTTCAGAAGTGCTTTGACCAATGGAAAACTCACTGGAATAAATATACTAAATGGTAAGGGGAATATTTTGAAAAAAAATTATTCATTGTTCATTTCTTTCTTGATGAATACAGTCTCAGTCTCAATACTTTTTGAACACATCTCATATGTATGTATTTACCCAACCCCTCCACCAGAAGCAGGATGTGGAGTACAACTGGTTTGAATTCAGAGTTTTCTTTCTTCTAGATTGGTTGTCTTACCAAGGCTAAAAAATTCATTCAGTCTGCTCTACTATTTACCCATAGCTATGAGGGTGGGGGAGAACTGATGAGTTCATGCCTTTCCCAGGAGCATTAGCACAAAGTGAAATGAAGCCTCATCCAACATCTGAACCCAGATTGCTGATTTCATTTCTTATGCTAAAAGCAATTACACTAAACGCTCTCATATTGCATTTGTAACTGTATGTAATTACTCAAGTAAATGTCTCGGCATTGAAATTAGCATCTTGCTTTTCAAAATAAGATTGCTCAAGCTAACCTTTATAAGAGACAGTTTTTATAACTCCATTTACAAATGCCATCTCAAAACAGTTTGCAGAGTTTAAAGTTCATTGGAAATTTTTTTTTTTTTTGGAGAGGGTCTTATACAACTGAAATGTGATAAAAACGATCAAACAATAAAGAAGAAAGTTGATTCTTTTATTTTGAAGAACAACATTTTTGTTGATTTCTTAACACAGTGAAACTTTCTGTCTCACAAAATAAGAACAAGAATTTATTGAAAAATAAAGTCCTTGATTCTTTAAAACAAGTTTTTGACCAGATAGAAGAATGAAACTGCTATGAAAATGAAGTAAATTTTTTAGACCAGATTGAATAAGGAAAATACCAGGAAAATGATATAAGTGTTTTAGACGAGATATAAGAATGAAATTGCTATGAAAATGAAGTAAATGTTTAAGAGCGGCTAGAATAAGAAAACTGCTAGGAAACAGAAGTAAATATTTTAGACCAGAAAATGAAACTGCTGTGAAAATTAAGTAAATGTTTTAGATCATATAGAAGGAGGAAACTGCAATGAAAAGGATGTAAATTGTATTCAGGCTAATTTTTGCTAATACAAAAGCCTGAATACAATATTCTATTTGAAGTCTTATTAGGGTTTTATATTTTTGGGGTTTGGTTTGGTTTGGTTTGGTTTCTTTGTTTTTGGAACAAAATGCCAAATCAGATCAAAATCAGCAATATTATAAAAACTTTAAGATTATATTGAATAGTTTCAGAGAAAATTGTAAGAAAAAGAAACCAAGATGGCATTTTGGTGAACTATCAGATGAACTACTTTACAGGATTTGATGTGTATATAGATATTGTATTAATTGTGTATATGTTTCATGCAAAGATCTTTTTTTGATTTTTAAGATTGATATGAGAAGATAGTAAAAAGTGGAGATGCCCAAGAAGGCATAACAAAGAAATAATAATCATAAATCCATTTCTCTTGAAAATTACAAATTTATTTTTCAACCTTGTCACAATTTAGGAAGATACATATTTTTCCAAATATTCAATCAAACTTTTCCATTTTGTACACCAAGTACATTCTTGATTTACTGTTGCCCACAAAATTATCAACTTGAGCATTAACTGAAAATAGTTGACTTTTTATAGCTTCTTTTAATTTCAGGAACAATCAGATGTCTCTGATGATAAATTGGGGCTACACAGAGAGTATTCTATCACTGCTTTCTATTTCCCAAAGCTCCAGCATTACTGGAACCTTACCATCAGATTGTTTAGTGCCATATCCAGGATACTCATTTGGGGGTGGGGGTCTTATCCCTCTGCAGAGGTTCAGTCGTTGTATTCTACAGTCCTAGCAGATTGGGCAATACACAGGGTTAAATGTCAAAACAGTTTTATTTCAGATAATTTAGTTGAGCATGAATACACAGTTTAGATGTCAAAACAGTTCTATTTCAAGCAATTCAATTGAGCATAAGTATGCAGCTTAAATGTCAAAATATTTCTATCTTAAACAATTTAGTTTAGCATAAATACGCAGTTTAAATTACAACAAAACGTACAGGCAAATTGCAATAAAAGTACAGGTACAAAAATAAATGGTTGCTAAACAAATTCACAAGAACAAAAGAGACCTAATAAACAAATTAACAAATACACAAATTCCAATCTAAATACGGAAGCATGTTTAGCCTTTAGTTTTTGTTAGTGGGGAAAATATTTGTAAGTGTTTAGCGAGGAAGATGGTGGAATGGTTGTGAGTATAGAGATGAAATGGAGATTGATAGAGTTGAGAAAGGCAGCGCGTATCGTCAGATGTGTGATGGATTGTGTTCGCCAGTGTTTAGCGAAAGCCATGTTGCCGTTGGAGGAATTGAACTTTGGAGTCACCGTGGTTTTTGTGCGTTTGGTGGAGAGACATGCATTGGTCTCCATTAAAGTGGCCCAGAGGTGAATTGATAGCTAGGTGTCGAGAGCAGAATAAAAGCATCGCGTTGACATAGCCAATTTTGGGGGTGACATAAAGTTGTGCCTGTGTGAGGCATGTTGAATGCATCTAATTTATATTCAACTGAGATTCCTTGCAAGGAATCCATAAATTAGATAGGTTTCCTCGTGTGTCTATGCTGCTGCTAGTATGGGATACACATTTTTTCTAGTCTTAAAATAAGCAATAAAAACATACTTAAGAATATTCTAGAAATTTAGGATCAAAACTGCATTAGCATTTAAGTTACATTTTTATATTTTTCAACCAATCAGCCAAAAACATAGAATAGAACATTCTAGAAAAATAGGATCGGAAGTCAACTAACAGAAAATATTTAGGCTCGAAAATAAAATAGTAAAATACAAATCTGATTGGTCAATAAATGTCTACGCGCCAAAAGTTTAGGACGATTCTTTGATCCACTATTACGGTATAAATAACACAGAGTTAGGGAGCCATTCACTAAGACCAAGCCTAACCATTAAGTCAGTAAACCAGTAGCCGATACTGTGTCCGGCAAATTCCTTTCCTTCCCCAACTAAAGTTCATGACCTAGCTTCAGATGGCCGCGAATCACATTCAAAAGAAAAACCCGACAAACTTTCTTTCATCAACGCGACACGATGTCGCCACAATCATAAAACCCGCTATGAACTTAATGTAAGTAAGAACGACTTATTTACGGACTCCGTTAACATACACACACCTTTAAACAAATTTATTTTCTTCTTGCCAAACTTTATTTTCCAAAAGGCCATTTACACATCGTGTATTTTATTTGTTTTCATATTCTGTTATATGCATATTAAATTGTTTGTTGTTTAATGTGTTCTATTCCATTTCTTTCACGCGATTGTAAAGTTTTGTGTTGTATTTGTGGATGAAATAATATTGGGAGCCATACCCGTAAAATATGGATGCATATCCACTGAAATAACCAAAATACATACAACCCCCACACTAGAAGAGCCCCCAGTGAGACGTCTGCACTGGGCGGCGTTGTCCAGCTAAAGAGAATGTGTTTGGCAGCTTACCCAATTTGCTGCTGCCCGGGAAAGGAAGAACCGGGATGAATAGGATAGGTCATCCTGATTGGGTGAAATCAAGTGTCGAATTAAATTGCGCGCCAAACCAAAATACGAAATTTCCCTTCCACTACACATGCATGCACAATAAGGGAGTGAGTTATTACAAGAACGGGAAAAAAATGTGCCCACGTGGATACGTAAATGTCCTCAAAAATAAAGTCCGTTACTGATAAATTTCGCAGAAAATGTCCTAGTTTCTGAAATAAAAAACGTGGTGCGTATTTTTCACAGAGAAAAGTTCAAGTATTTGCTGTAGCAAAAAATGAATGGGTGACGAATATTCTCCCCAAAAAGGTTTAAAAAATGTCCGCAGTAAATATGAAATGAAACACAAATATTTTTCACACAAAATGTTCAAAAATATTCGCAGCAAATAAAAAAAATTAAATAAAGTACATGGCAAGTATTCTCATTGAAAAAATACTTGTAGTGCCTGAAAAATAAAGTGGTAACGAATCCTCCAACAAAGAGGTTTAAAAATGTCCGCAGTTTGTTGAATAAATGGGTGTCAAAAATTTTCTCACTTCAAAGAAATAGTCCAGAAATATTTGTTTCAAAATAAATTCAAATTTGAAAAAATCATATCTGGCGCATTTATTCCACATAGAAAAAATCCTTTATATCCAAACCTGGGAATTTTTAGGGTTCGTTTCGCAAGTCCTGGTTTAGCACGTGTACCGGCTACCATTCGCAAACACAGTGAGAGTTTCACTGTAACGGTAGCACCATGAGGCAAAAAATGAGGTAAAAGGCTCAACTGGTAAAGAAGTTGTCTATTCGCAATAGGTCTTCGTTCCTTCTTTGACCCTTCTTTGACCGTGAAACTAAAAAAAGAAAATAGAAAACAACTGCTGTAATCCCTTTCACACACTCGGGCAAATACAGATACAGTGTGTGATTCTTACCTCTGTTCGCCTCAAAGAATGCCCCTTTCGCAAAGTCTAAAATCGCAGCTCTGTCAGGCAACACGTGTGTTCTGCTCGGAGAAATGGTAAAAAAGGGCCAACCCTTCCAACGGTGTCACGTGTGTGACTGGTCCGTGTACAATGGTAATGTGTACCCAACTCTAAGGTGCCCATACCAAACAAGGGAGATAGCTCCCTCATTTACAAAAAGGATTAATCTTTGTGACACGATGCGTAGCAATTCGTTTCCGTTTGTGTTGGCACCACTCAGACGATCTCTTTGTCTGTTTCGGCGTGAAACCCACACAAAGGACTGAGGACGAGATTTCCCGCGAGACCGGAAGTGGAGGAGGGAAAGAAAGTCCCAGAGAAGACAGAGCATCAGTTGACAAAGCAGAGCAGAGGAGGACGGTCGGCTTGAGATAGTCCAGGGGAGGGACGGTCAGCAGAAGGAGGCAGTGAGAGAAGACAGTCAAAGATGAGTTAGCATTCCTAGTGGCTTTGTAGAAGTTTCGCACAAAATACATGCCTGCGATAGTCTACAAATGCACGAAAAGCTGCACAAAATCATCACGCTGACTTGCCTTTCTTGCGCTTGGAGCTGACCTAAGTCCGTGTTTGTTCGTTTGTTCTTTTTCTCCCACTCTCTCGGTTGTGCTTTGCGTATATGTAATGAAATGTGTAATACCCCTAGTCGGAAATGAGAAAAAAAAACTCATTAGACGAATCACTGGCCATGAGAAGTTTGGTTTAACGGCTTTGAGATAGTCGGGGCCGGCCGACAGGGGTGTTGTCACATCTTTAGGAAAAAATAAAAAGACAAACGTGCCTCGTGCGTACCACTAAGAACTGTTTATTACCAAATAAATAAAAATAAATAAAAAGGGGTTACAAAGTTTTGAAGAAAAATCACTAGTTGCTAAAATTAATGGCTATTTTAGCGACCAGTCAAAAAACCGAATCATGTAATAATGATACAAATTGTTTCGAAAAAACACTGGGTCACTCACGAATTGCAAGAAACTGATATGTCTTCAACGAACAAAGGTGCTGGTATTTACAACTCATCAAAAGGGGTATTGTATGAATGGAAAAAAAGTTTTGGAAGAGTCTCTTAAGCAAAAAACATCTCTTGGGAAAACCTGTCCACTTTTCCGTCAAGAATACAGCGAATAATGCAGACACATGGGGGGGGGTTCATTCAGCAATTCCTACAGCACTTGTATAGGAGAGCAAATTCAATTGTTCGCCTCATTGTCTGAGTCAAGACAGCACAAATTTTCTGATATAGGCAACAGCACATTTCTCTTAAGAAGAATACATCACAGCAGAGTAGTTCTGGGACACTTGGTGGTCAAAGTCGAGATAGCACAAATTCACAGATATAGGTAACAGCATATTTCTCTGGGAGAGGTCCAGCACAGCAGCAAAATTGTCTGAAGGATTTACTCCCTATTCACTATTTTCCCCTAACTGTGGGGAACAGCAAGGTTTAAAAACCAGCACATCCTGCGAAAATTCACAGGATTACTCAATTCACATCTTCTCTGTGCCGTGACCTCAGCAGAAAAAGAGTTATTCTCTCAGCAGGCGGTACCAGTTCATTTCCTTCCGTCCCTTCCAAGATGTTCCCATTACAATAAACTAATTCCAACAAAAGACAGAGGTTTGTTTTTTCTCCAAGTCCGTGTTTTACAGTTTGGCCTTAAAATGAAAGTTTGCCAAATTTTTGTTCAACAAATTTAATTTAGATTTGATTATTAAAAAGTAAATTTTATTTTACTTAAATTTATAGTTTGACTTTTTCAAATGAAATAAAAAAAATTACTTTTAAAATTAAAAAGGATTGAGTAAAATGATGTCTCCAACTTTCCCATGTTGAATGAAATCTAAGATGGCACAAGACTAGAAGTATGGGACATTCAGTGAGAATCGAGTTCACTAATCTAGCTTGATAACCATAATACCACGTGAGGTGCTCAAAGTTTAACAGTTTGAAAATAATATCTAATAATGAATTATTTAAGAAAAAAACATAAAGCTAGTTTTGAACTAAATTCAGTTGGTACTTTTCGGGATTATTCAGAAATATTGGAAATGTGTAAGACGTCACAGAAATATGAGTACAAAGTTCAGCTATTGGTTCTGATATAAAAAAAGAAAAAAAGAAAAGAAAAATAAATAGATGATTTTTTCTGTTGAAGTAATGTTCAATTTACCTTGCACTTTTATTTATTTATTTTTCCTGCAATAATTGAAGACATTCGAAGATACATTTTTTTTTTTTTTTGCTGTTAAGGACGATTTTAAATTTAAGAGGAAAGAAAGGAAAATAAAAATGCTAGCATATGGTCCTTTAAACATAGTATTATACTACACAGCAATTTCAAATATTTAAAAAAAAGTTATTTCAAATCTAAGTCCTAGTTGGAAAAAAGAACAAAATAAAAAAAAAAAAATTGTATCTCCAAAAGTTTATAATTTCGCGAATTGTACGTACGTTTTTTTGGGCGTTCATCCCCAAATTCTGAATGAACCACAAATTCCGAAAAATGACACATTTAAGAACTTAAATCATTAGTGAAAACTTCATAAAGTTTATTTATTAATGACTGAATTAAAAAAAAAATTCTTGAAGTTCATGAACAAGCAAAAGGCAAAAGACCCCCCCCCCCAAAAAAAACCCCCAAAATCAACAAAACAAATTAAGAAAAGGTAATTCCAGTGAAAAGCGAAAGAAAGAAAGAAAAAGCAAGTTTAACAAAACAGGAGAGAGAGAGAGAGAGAGAGAGAGAGAGAGAAAGAGAGAGAGAGAGAGAGAGAGTGAGAGAGACAAAGAGATAGAGAGAGGGAGGGGGATTGGGTGGCATAAAGACTTTTTTTTTTTAGACTTTTTAAGTCTAAACAAGAAAATTCGAGTTCCCTGGCGGCAACAAAATGTAAGTGTGCGTGTTATGTCACTTCGGGACATGGGCGATTACGACTCTCCATAACTTCTTTTCTTTTGTTGTTGACTTTATTCCGATATCGAAAGAATCCCACAGTTTTTTCTTTCTTTCTGAAATAAATAAGGAATATCCAATTGAAATCGAATGAATTTTTTTTTTGAAAAATTTAACCCTAGCTTATGTCAGTGCAAATCTCGGCCTTTTTCTTTAAAACTGATAATAAACTCGAATAATCACGCTCCGATTTTAGTCAGACTCAACAAAATTCAGTCATATCAGGTTGCTTAGCTTAGTTTAGCACTGTGCTAAAAGTATGTGACACCCAGTGAGAATCGAACTCATTAGCAATAGTCTGCTAGCCTCGTGCCCCTCAACTATTTCGAGTCGAGAAGCGAAGCAGCTCTGATGAACATTAATACATTGCAGTTTGATATTTATTTTTTAATAGTTTATTCGCTACGGAGTGCGATATCTTGGAATGTTTCAGTATTAGTTGCTTCTTTTTATCATCATCTACTCAGTCTTTTTTCAACGTTCCTTTGTTTATTTTGTTCAAACTTAACTACGTAAGGGTTCTCGTTTCCTTCCTAAATTTGGGACTTTTTCATACTATCAGTTTCTCTTTTAAAGTTCTTCAGACATAAGCAACAAAATATAGTCACCATTAAATTTTATTTTAAGATTAAAATTAGGGAATTGATAACAGCATACATTACATAATATTTTTCCTTCATCTCTGGTATTTTTTGTTTTAATTCTAAAAACCTCAGACGACTCTAACCATTTTACTTCTTCATGTCTATTGGGAAATTGGTGGTTTATTTATGTTTGCAAGAAAGAAAAACAAAACAAAAAACTAAAACAAAACACTGAAAATTTGAAGGGTGAGTAAACAAAATTTTCTCCTTTGAAATTTAAAAAATTCCAATCGTTCTATTAAATATTTTTGTCCGATAGTCTAATGCTGTGATGAACTGTGTACCTCATCAGTTGGTCGGTCAGTGTCAATGTCATTTATTCAGTTTCGTTTTTCTTTTCTTTTTTAAGCAATTATTATTACGTCCACAATTTTTAAAGTTATCAATTACAGGCGAACCACTCATATTACCAGGTGCGAAAATTTTGGTTAATTTTACAAAGGTTTTAATTTTCAGTAATTATTTTAAAAATATTTCTTATTTTCAAAGTTGATATTTTTAATGTTCTTTAATCATTTTGTTGTTGCTGTTAACAAATTTGCTATCGTTTGTTTTTTATCGTTTAAAAGCTAACAAAGTAGGTATTTGACTTCAAGAAATTTCTTGTGTTTTATTTGAGCTAGTAGGATGATTTAAAAAATGATTTTATTTTGACAAAATTGCATTTTAAGTTCATCTCTCTTTAAAAATCTCCAGATATTTTAACCTATTTTGAAGTTGGGAAATAAATGAAATTAAATCCAAGTTTAAAGCTTACCTGAATCAAAAATGGTATTTATTAAAATTCTACTTTTACGGTTAACTTTGTTTATAAGTTAAATTTCAATAAATCTTTCATTTCATCTACACCACTACTTTTTTTTTTCATTTCGTCTCTATTTTATCTTATAATTTTAAAACAAATCAAAACTAGGGATGTTCCTAATGTTTTCATCAATCTCGAGCGGAACATAATTTACCGTGAGCTTTTTCTAAGTTTTCACCGGAAACAAATATGAAATTTGTTGTATTTAAATTTTCATTTCTTCATTAAAACAACTTGTTTGCTCAATTAAGTTATTGAAATTCCTTTATTTTTGTTTTCTTTTATTTAATTCTTTATTGTCTTTCAAATTTGTTTGAGGAATGTTATGCAGATTTTTAAATTCCTTGTATTTTTATGACTTGCATGAAAATTGCCCATACTAAAAGATTTTGAAGACCACGTGTTCATGGTGAAACAATTTCTTTTTAACTTTATTTAAAAAAAAAACTTACATTATTCCATACTTTCTCTCCAACTTAAGATAAACAAAACGGACAAAACAAAACTGTCTTTAAAAAATGCAGCCAGTTGTTTAGAATAAATTTGGGTTTTCCTTCCTTCAAATGAGAAGGATTAATGAATATTTTTTCTTCTTACCCGAAATAAAGAGGGTGGAGGGAATCGCGAAAAAAAAATTGCCTGCTTTAAAAATTTGTGGTAAGGAGCATCACCAGCTCATTAATATCGGCAAGAGAGATTAAACTTTGCGGTATATGCTCACCTCCAGGTCCTTTTCTCTACCACTGAACCTATTTTAACGGATACAACAATAAAATGCAAGTAGTTTTTTTCCTCTCCTTTTCTTTGTCAAAAAAAAAAAAAAAAAAATCTAAAAAAAAAAACTACCAAGGGTCAAAATGTGGGACTGTTACTAAGTGTTGTTATTGTTGTGTAAATCTCCACCTTGAACTTTTTTTTTATTTTTGTTTTATTTATTTTATTATTTTTACAGTTTTTCTTTTGGAAGTCAACCGGCACGAAAGAATTATTTACAAAAAAAAAAAAAAAAAACAGACAAAAAAGACATTTTATTGTTTGTTAATTTTTGAACTTGAAACAAACTAATTTTGCATTTTGAAATCTTCTCAGGTAAATTCTTTATATATTTCCAACATATTTCTATATTACAGAAGAGGTAAAAAATGAACTAAAAATTATTTAAAAAAAAAATCTGCCGTTAATTTTTTTTGTGTGTGTGTGTGGTGGTATAAAGTGGGATCAGTCAAGAACTTAAAAAAAAAAATGAGTTCAATTGTTTAAAATGTAACATTTTTGTTGATTTAAAAACTGATTTAAATGATAATATTGAATAAAAAATGTTGAATCAATTTTCATAAGATTTTATATCATTCATTAAAAACAAAAAAAAAAAAAGATTTCTTCGATTGTATAGAAACTGAACTATTTGTTTTTTGTTAAATCTGTTTTGACAATTGTTATAAAATGTATGAAAATTATTTGGAAAACTTTTAGGGACAAATAGTCACCTTCTAAAAATCAACAAATTAAGGAAATTTAATTAAACGTTTGGTATTGAATATCATAAATATTGAATTTATTTATCAAAAGACTACTTTGTAAGAGTAAAAAAGAAGTTGGAATACTTTTTATGTAGCCCCCCCCATTCCATATTTGAATAATATTCATTATAACTTATATAATAAAAATATGAATCTAAAGCGGCAATATAAATTATTGCTTTTTTGTTTGGCAACTTTTTTGGTTTAGATATTTAAACACATTGAAGCTTTATTGGAATAACATCTTATTTGTGATTTGTCCATAAAAGTTGGTTCAAAAGTTACTTTACCATATATATTACTCATAAATAAGTGACCATCTATTATATACTAAGTCTTTTAAATACAGTATCACCCATAAATAAGTATATCCTTTACAATTCTTTTTAGAAAGAGTTAATTTTCTTCTAAACTAAAGATACCAGCATTTTATTATTTTTAGTAGAGTATAATACAATCAAAACAGATATCATTAGGCATCATTTATTACCAAACTCTACAACATTGAAACTCTGTAATCAAAAATATAAATAAATAGCAGTCCATAAATAAGTACACTTTATATTTATACAATTTATACAAACTCGAGCATTTTCTTGTGGTCAACAAGCTAGTTTCAGTTATTACTTCATCATCATCATCTTGTCATGCCATCAGCACGGATATCCCTGACCCTTTCTCGTCACCTCTCCCTATCGTTCATCACTTCCGACAGGTCCTCAGGGCTAGACCCGTATCTTCACAGAGTTGCTGTATGTAGGTTCGAGCTGGTCGCCCTGCTTTTACTTGGCCATGTGAAGGGGTCCATAGGAGTACATCACTTATGAGCTCGTCTCTACTTCTCCAGCAGTGTCTGGTTCGTCTCCACTTCTCCAGCATGTCTGGTTTGTCTAATTTGGATAGTTTTCATGATGGGTGGTAGGTGGCTGTACAGCTGCTGCTTTGTGGGATGTTGCCTCCAGGACCTGTTCAATATTGCTCACAGCATTCTTGTGTAGTTGCCGTCAAGCTTTTTCTCCAACCGTTTAGTTAGCGTCCATGTAGTGCATCTGTATAGCAGTATCGACACGATTGCTGCTTGGAAGAAACTGTTTCATTTTATCGGTCAGGTTTGACTTCCATATGACTGATAGCCTATTGATAGCTGTCCATGCCTTTGTTAGTGGCGTTTTGATGCCTGTCTCGGTCGATGAGACACTGCTTCCTAGATAGGTGAACTTGTCTACTAGTTACAAAGAGCTACCGTTTAGTATGGAAATGTCGCCTGTTTGATTAAAGCACATATATTCCGTTTTGTATGCATTGACATGGAGGCCAATGCCTGTGGAAGCTCATTCCAGACTATGCTGTAGGGTTTCGGCTTGGGTGGGTGCTTTTGCCAGAAGTGCTATGTCATTGGCATAGTCAGTGTCGGTAATCGTTTTTGTGGGGTACCTTCTACTTCTTTCCTTTGTTAGCTTGAAACCGTTTTCTCTGATTTTATCAATAGATGTTCTGAGCACGTAGTCTAGACAGATAATAAAGAGGGATGGGGCTAATGTGTCTCCTTGCAGTACACCTGCTACAATGTCGAAGTATTCTGTGTCTCCATCCAGAAAACTAACTTTCACTTTGGTTTTTCTGTAGAGAATCATTATGGCTATGACAGTTTCTTTTGGTAGACTATATGCGAGTAGAATTTGCTTCATCTTCCTTCTATGTATGGAATCAAAGGCCTTTGTAAAGTCAACAGATAATATTGTTGCCGGTAGGTTTTTTACCCACACACCAGGCATGATAATTGCTAAGTGTCTCATACTTTCTGCCTTGTGCCAGACTAAACAAATCCCAGTTAGTAACTAATATTTTGTCTTGATATTAAAATTTCCTTAAACAAAACAAACAATTTAAGAATTTGACCTCTATTGGAAATTTAACGACCCCCCACATATGGTTCATAAGAAAGAATAATCAATGTGGTAAGACGTTTAAATATAGTCATATAAAAAGTGCAAAAGAGTTTCTAAAGCATATTTCTTTAGTGGTCAATAGTCTTTAAGGGAACAAAGTTAAAATTATAATCCACTTATCTGTGGTTGGTGAATGTCCTGTTGTCTTTCTGTTTATTTTCTGGTTGTCTTTAAAACTGTTTTAAGAGGGCTGTGGATGTTTGGTTTCGTAGGGCTCAAAATTGTCTTCTAGGTTCTGTTTGTAGAGTTGGGTGGTCTGCTAACACCCTTTTCTTTCCAGACTGTCTTTAGTCACATCTCGCCTCGTAGAAACCCTTGTCGTTTCTCCCTTGTGGAGACCCTAGTTGCTTTTCCCTCCTTCCGTGCCCAAGCCACTTGCTCAAGTGACCTTCCATCCTGCCTTTTCCCTCTACCCTTGCCCTCTCCACATCTGGGTACACAACTGTCTAGATGATAACTCATAATTTTCTTATACCTCTTTTGCCCAGTCAGCTGGAGTTGTAGAATACACTGCACCTCTGCAGAGGGGTAAGACCTCTCCAATGAGTGTCCTGGATATGATACTTAACAATCTGATGGTGAGGTTCCAGTAATGCTGGAGCATTGAGGAATGCGGAGTACTTCTTCATTGCCATCGCTCCCAGGTTCACTCTGGCCTTGAGGGATAGCACCTGATAAGGGTCCTATCTATGGGTTAAACGGAACTAAACCATGGTTTGAGTTTACTGTTTTTGACATTTAAATTGCGTATTTATCCTAAATTGAGTTGTTTAAAATAAAACTGTTTTGACATTTAAACTGCGTACTTATGTTAAACTGAATTGCTCGAAATAGAATTGTTTTGACACCTAAACTGTACTAATGCTGAACTGAATTATCTTAAGTAAAACTTTTGAGATTAGCTCTGTGGGCTGGGGCTAATACACTGACTGCTTTTCTGCAGAGGGGTAAGAGCCCCCCCCCAATGAGTGTCCTGGATACATTAAACAATCTAAGGGTGAGGTTTTAGTGTTGCTGGGGCTTTGGGGGAATGCGGGGCACCCCTTCATTGCCATTGCTCCTAGGTTCACTCTGGCCTGGAATGGTAGCACCTGATAGGGTCCTATCTATGGGTTAAATAGAACTAAACTGCATACTTATGCTAAACTGAATTGTTTGAATTAGAACTGTTTGACTAAACTGAATAGCTTGAAATAGAAATGTTTTTGACAAACTGCGTAAACTGAATTATTTGATATCAAACTTTTTTTGACATTGAAACCATACTTATGCTAAACTGAATTGTTTAATACAGAACTGTTTTGACATTTAACTGTGTGTAAACAAAATTTATCCCTATACTAAACTGAATTGGCTGAATTAGAGCTGTTTGAATAATTGGAATAGCTTAAAATAGAAATATTTTTGACAATTAAACTGTGTACTCATGCTAAATTGAATTGTTTAAAATAGAACTGATTGTTTGTATAAAATGGATTTAAATAGAACTGAACTGCTTATTTATGCTGTACTGATTTCTTTGAATGAGAACTGTTTGAGTAAACTGAATTGCTTGAAATAGAAATATTTTTGACAATTAAACTGTGTACTTATGCTAAACTGAACTGCTTGAAATAGAACTGATTATGTGCATAAAAATGGATTTATTGTTAAATAACCTACAAAGGTTGATATGCCATAAAAACCAACCAACCAACCAACACTTATACCTCTTAATAGAACATCAAAATTCATATTCAACGTTTTTTGTTTTTTTTGTTTTTTTTAATGCAATGAAAAAGAATTGGATATTGTGACAGTTTTTAACAATAGGTTTATTTAAACTTTTGGTTTAAATTGGGTCAAACTGTTTTCAAGCCACTGGACTTAGAATTTCAATATTCAGATATGATGATTTCGCTACTGATTCTCTTGCATTTATCTAATATATAAATAATATTCTCTGCATTGTCCATCCCACTCGGCTGGGACTGTTGAATACACTGACTGCATCTCTACAAAAGGGTAAGACTCCCCCAATGAGTGTCCTAGATATGACATTAAACCTTCTGATAGAAAGACTCCAGTCTTGGAGCTTTTGGGAACAGGAAGTACCCCCTCATAGCCATCACTCCCAGGTCCACTCTGACCCAGAGTGGTAGCACCTGATAGTCCTATCTATGAGTTAAATAGAACTGTTTGACATTTAAACTGTATGCCAACAAGTGACTTAAATTGGATTGTTAGAAATAGAACTGTTTGATCATTTAATTGTGTGTAAACAAATGACTGATGTTTAATTGAATTGTTAGTTGTACATAGCAAATGGAACCTTTTAACTGTGGGCAAATGAATGAGTAGTGTTGAATAAAACAATCTTAAATAGCAATACTGGTAACCATTTAACTGTGTGAAACAAATGATTAATAGTAGAATAGGATTGTTCATGTTAGATAGAAATGGTGGAAACTATTTAACTGTGTGCAAAAAGGAGATCAGGCTTTTTTAAAAATGTTTTCTACAAAATGTGTTTACAAATCATTTATTCAAAATATATGCATAAAGAAGATTTGGAATTAAATAATGTACAATGGTTGATATGCTATAAAACCGAACCAAACATCTCTGCATTGGTTGCTATCTATTTGTAGACTATCTACAGACTGTTACATAATAAAGAGAAAAAAAGGCAAAAGAAGAAGAATAGATATATATGTGGGAGAATTTTTTCCTTTTTTTTTTTTTTTTTTTTTTTTTTTTTTTTTTTTTTTTTTAAGCAAATACTTTACGCTTTAAAATAAATTTCAAATACTAATTACATCACGTAGATTTGAAACAGAATGACAATAAAATGCTAAGAGTTATCTCATTTCCGTTTCATTTTAAAATTGAATATAATTCAGAAAATACTACATTACCCTGATGATGGTTTAATATAAAAACTGAAATGTTTAACATTGCAAATAATTCAACTCTAAATAAAATCCTCCTCCGAATGCCTTATTTTTTTCATATTTATAAGTGTGTGTGTATATATATTTAAAAACTAAAATGCCATATAGCAAAATTTTTATTAGAATTATACACTTAAATTGCTCATCAAAGAATAAAGCAATTTCCAGTCAAATTTATAACTGATAATTTTGCAGTGCCATTTTTTTTTTAATCATTTGAATTTTCAGTGTAACTAATAGATAATTATGAAACGTTAATTAGAATTCTTCACTCATTCTTAAATAGAAGCATCAATATCATCATGGACTTATAATAGGAACCCAGTGAGTTCCAAATCAAACTTTTAGGCCTACCTGAGCTTGCCTGAATGTCAAGATTCTTGTAACCCAAGCAAAATTTCTTGAACAGATTACTCTACTGTAATTAACTGTACCTTCACCTTTTGCAAAACAAAATGTTTTTGGTTGCTTCTGCGGTGTTATAGCCCAGTTCAAACTCATAAAGAATAAGTTCCTGAATTAGAATCTTGTTACAAGTTCATCTGTGTTGCTTTCAAAACACACATGGAATGAAGCAATCCTTTAAGTGTTGTGATACTACCAATCACAGCTGGTACCTACCATGGCTTGAACTGCTTTGGTCGCATGATACAGGTACCACAAATTGGCACCCACCAAAATGTTGCCAGACTTTTGACTCATCTTAGTAATTTGTTTATATTTTATTATGAACAATAATTGAATAATTTCATTTAATTACAAGAATTTTTTTAGTTGAATTAATTTAGTGGATCGAGATCAGAAAAAACAAAAAGAATCTTGAAAGCTATTTTATCCCGGACAACACCAGGTAGCTTTGCTAATTTTCTTTTCTTTGTTTTGTTTTCTAGCCCCAAAATGCATTTTGACGAGATTCTTCGAAGGCTCGGGGAATTTGGTACATACCAAAAACTTCAGTTTTTGCTTCTCTGTTTCCCAGTAATAACGTCTTCCTGGATTTGTTTCAATATGGTCTTTGTGGTTGCTAAGCAACAGCACAGATGCCATATTCCAGAATTAAATGAAAGTTTCTTTGACCAAACTCTAAACAATAATGACAGCCATCAATCCTTTGAGAAGCTGATCACATCAACAGGGGATTCTTGCACACAGTACAAAGTCTCAGAATTCCAACAAGTCTTGAAATCACACAATTATAATCTATCTTGGAATACATTGGCAAATCAGAATTTGAGTGTAGAACCTTGCCAGAATGGTTATGTATATGAAGATCCAGATCCAAGAAGAACTGTTATCACAGAAGTAAGTATACATATACATGAAATATGAAACTATTAAAAATTCTATGTTTAGTTTATTTTGTTTTCAGGTTTAGAAATGCCATTCACTGGAAAAGAAAAGGTGTTTAAACACTAAGCCAAGAATTTTGAGTTATTTCTTCACAGGCTATTAAAATTTGAGATCATTTGAATGAGAATTGATCAAGTGATTAGATTATAAAAGCATATCAATTTTTCTGAAACGCACTGTATCTCTCAAATGATAGCAAATTTTTTAAAACCCCTTTTGTATATATTAGGAAGAGAACTGTTTGATGTAAAGCAGCCAAATTTGGTGGGCATACTAACTTAACCCAGAGGAAACTTAGAATTAATAATTTTCTTGTTGTTTATAGAGAACAAGATGATCTAACAATAATCAAAGCGAAGCCATGCAACTGCAAGACATAATTTAATTACACATAATTTAAGTTTCTAAATTTCAGTGAAAAAATTTAATGACTTGTATTCCAAACAAAATTATTTAAATTTAATCAAATATTACTAATTAGGTTTATAGATAGTTTTTAAAGTTGGAAATATGAAAAAATATAGCGCAATCTTGACAGAAACAAAAGTTCAAATGGAAAAATTTCTTCAGTGTTGTTAATTCACATGAAAAAAAACATTTCTCTATAAAAGTTTATAACTCTTTATTTAAGAAATTTTTTAACGTGTATCCGTCAGTCATTTTGACACAGAACAGAGCGACTTAGAAATGTCAGCTTTGTGTATAACAAAAGATTAATTTGAACTGTTGATTCAATGGAATATTACACATTGTTGCCAAATAAAGAATTCATTCATGTCAACTCTGCCAAAAAAAGATGAAAAGAAACAAATTGATTTCAGAACATATGACAAAGTAAAAAAAAATCTACAATTTCTAAACCTACATATAACACTTTTATTGCATGTCAAAACTTTTGGGTTATTTGATGCTAAAGTCAAATTTTTTTGTAAGCAATAGTCCGTAAAGTTGCAATGGGGTGATGTTATTTCGATCACTTTTGGTTGGTGGGAATTATTGTTAAAATTTTGATAGGACTTTGTGATGCATAACTCTATATGTAGATATATATGAACAAAGGGTCCTTCAAAAAGTTCTAAAGAGCATAAGTAAACATTTTTGTTCACCACTTATAAAACTATAAAAACTAATTCAGATTTTTCAAGTTTTATAAGAATTGGTGGTATGTTCAGCTATACTCTTCTTTCTGAGTGAGGCTTACAACTTTTTGAATGATCCTTGTATGTAATGGAGACGTAATTTATTTGTTGTTTTCTGTTTAATATATTCTTCTGCTTTTGAATTGCTTTTATTACCCCCAAAATGTAGTCTGTCAACCTAAATTTTGATGAAGTTTCTTCCCTGACCAACAAATATAAAATATATGTGCCCACTTTTGAGATAAATATGGAACTAGTCCTACATTTCTTTTCATATGCTGCTCTACAAATGTGTAAAAAAAGTTGCTACATTGATAAACGAAAAGACCAAATTTTCCTTTCAAATGACATGGTTTTGCTGAAGTCAAAGTGTTTGAAAATCTCAAAACTGCTATAAACTCTAACCCCCTCCCTCCAAAAGAACTTCCTTGAAAATGGTATAAAAAAAAAAGATTGTTTTTATTTTTATTTTATAGTATATTATTCTGTTTCTAAATTGATTTATTATCCCCAAAATCTAGTCTTTAAATCTAGTCTCTCAACTTAAATTTTAATAAATCGATCTTCCCTGACCAACAAATAAAAAAGATACATGTGAAAATTTAAGCCTAAGATAATTAATCAAAATAACATTGATTACATGTGAAATGAAGTGATAAGCAGAACTCACAATACCTGATTAATTTTTTTTTTTTTTAATTTTTTCCTCTCCAAAGAAGGTAAACTTATTATCAAAACCCTAAACATGATGAACCACAGATGTATTTCTCTGTGACAAGAAGTACAGTCAAACCAGAGATAATCATTCAGTCATTTTGCCTTGGCCTGTCACTGGATATCAGATTCTGGGAGAGGAGTGTTATATGAGTCTTAGCATAAGAATCTGGGATGCAGCATGGTGGATGTGAAGCAAGGTGGACGATTCCAAAAGCAGATCAACAGCATGCTTCACATAATGCTGATTACAGGAACCTCATAGGTATACTGCCAAGATGAAATAGTTCAGTCAAGAAACTACTGCTGCTCATCTAGAAAGGTGACATCTATTAATGAGGAAAAGAGTCACCAAAAGATTACTATCACTCAAGTTCAACCCAAATGTCCAAATCACACTGCTCTTCACATTGGTTGACAAAGAGTGCATTCTGCTGAGGTAGAAGTTTTGGTTCCAGTGTTTGAAAACTCAGCTACATAATAACTTATAATATTTGAACATTGAATATAATAAACCGGCTACTCAAGCTTACAGAGTCTGCAGTCGATAAGAACATAAACATCATATACATGTAGGGACATAGATATTACCATAGCGAACTAAAACTAAGATGCCATGAATTCAGTTATGGATGGACATTTGTGACAGTATCTGCATGTAAAAATGTAGGAATTCTTCTCAGTGTTTGTACTTTAAAATCCCTAAATAACATAGAGTAAATCCAAATGAGAATGATGTGTACTACATGGCACCCCCCCCTGTACAGCAATCATCTCATACTATAGTTCCACTAATGCCAATGATGAAATAGACATCACCACCTTCTATAAATGAGCTATTTTCCATTGTCTGACACATTTCCAAATACAATGTTTTGATCATTGGTGGAGATGTGAATGCTCCTGGTAAGCAAATGCAAAAAATAAACTATTTACACAACTCACTAAACAAAAATGGTAAATATCTTGCTGTTTTTTCTCAAGAACAGGCTAGCATGCCTAAACTCTAAATTGCAAAAAGAAGAGAAAACTGTTGACTTACACTTACAAAAATAAGCTAAAAGTACTGCTCGATTGTATATAAACAAGACATGGATAAACAGTGTTTTGACCTGTTAGTCATGCTTCTCTTTTGAAGGAGTATCTTCCAATCACAAAATTGTCTCTGTAAAGATTCACTTGAGTCTATGCGGAAATAAGAAACAGGTGAATATTTATGATATGACTGGTCCTCACTTGCCTATAGGGATGTATACAATCCTGAAAGACATACTCTGAATAATGTGAAGAATACAGAAAGTAAGAAAAAAAAAGAAACGAAAATCAACAGAGCAACACCAAAGAGAGAGAGAGAGAGCAAGAAGTAGGTAATCCGTGACTTGAACTCAGTTACTCACTGAACCCTCCTCCAGGAGACACCGTATCCAATAGTCTTCTGTATTATTCACTGACGACACTTTCGATAGTACTCTCTATCCCTCAAGTGCAAGGAGTCTCCTCACAACCCGCACTACGCCCTTCTTTTATAGTTGGCAAAGCACGCTGGTCACACATGGTCAATATGCATAAATATTGGTTCCAGTGCATACTTGTTTTCTCCTTGCATTAAAGCTCCACACACCAAAGACGAGCTCTTTTATGGCAGCAATAAGGTAAGTCATTACTGTCTTTATTTTCAGATTCAAGTTCTTGACCATCACGTCTTCGACATGATTAGGAAAACATCATTACTACCCACTTAGAAGCAGCAGTTGAGTGCATATCAACTAAACCAAGTGCCAAATATTGAGGTCCATGGGAGTCAAAAGCAGGGAAAAACAAGATAATATGAACAAAGAATTAAAAAAATCCAACAAACACCAATGTGCAGAAACTTAAAAAAGTTCAGCAAGAACTAAAACGTTCCAAAAAGAACAATGAGAATATATTCAAAGCCAGATCAATAAAATCAGAAATTTGTTAGAAGATAAACAATCCCATTTATCATAGCAGTCAGTAAATGAAGTGAGTGGAAGGAAATGTAACTTGAGAGCAAAACTAAAAGATGCCAACAGAGAAGAAAGATTTTGAAAAGAAAAAGAACATTTCAAGAATTTGTTTGGAAACCCTCTTGAAATTACTGATAGAGACCTACTGAAGAAATTATTAATGGTCAACGTGACATCAAACTTGGACAGTTTACACAGGAAGAATTTGACATAGTACTGAAAAAAACTAAAAGCAGAAAAGCTCAGAAAAAATCAGAATGATTTTCAGAGAAATCGATCCATAACCTCTTAGATTCTGATTATTTGTCAGGTCATTGAAGGAGTATGTGCAAAATCTCAAGGCAATACTATATAGATTTCTCTAAAGCATTTGATTTCATACACAGAGGAAAGACGGAGCAAATACTACTAGCATAGGGTCTCCCTAAAGAAACAGGACCAGTCAGCTGGAGCAATATGCTGACTGCATTTCTGCAGATGGGTAAGACCCCTCCACCAACAAATGTTTTGGATATGACACCATCTGATGGTGAGACTTCAGTCCTGAAGCTTTGGGAAATGTGGAGTACCCCTTCATTGCTTTGACTCTAAGGTCTTGACCTGAAGTGGTAGTATCTGTTAGGGTCCCATCTCTGGATCAAATAAAACTATTTAATCATTTACTATAGTTGAAAACATTTAACTGTGTGCAGACGCATAATTCATATTAAATTGAACTATTAGTTTTACATAGCAATACTTGAAATCATTTAACTGTGCGCAAACAAATGAATAATGTTGGTGTTGGACAGCAATACTTGAAACCATTTAGTGTCCTGGGTATGACATTAAACTGCATTTGATAGTGAGGCTCTAGTCTTGGAGTTTAGGGAATGTGGGGTACTCCTTCATTATCATTACTCTCAGGTCTATTCTGACCCAGAACGGTAGTACCTTTTAGGGTTCAATCTATGGACCAAATAAAACTAGTGTCCTGAGTATGACATGAAATAAATGAATAATATCGAATAGAATTATTACTGTTAAAAACAAACCCTTTAACTGTGTGCAAACAAATGATTAGTATCAAACGAGACAGGAATACTTGATAAATAGAATTACTAATGTTAAATAGCAATACTTTTAAACTGTTTAACTGAAAATAGAATTGTTAGTATTAGATAGCAATACTTAAAACCATCTGTGCAAACAATAAATAGCAATACTTGAAACTATCTAAATGTGTGTAAACAAATGTTTAATATTGAATAGAATTATTAGTGTTGGATAACAATACTTGAAAACATTTAACTGGATGCAAAAAAATGAATTTTGGCTAAACTTTAAATTACCTCCAAATGCCACAACTGCCCACATTGAAAAGAACTTAAACTATGTAGACATAAAAACCACCACCTGTACAAAAAATATATTAAAAAATAACTCCAAAAACAGAAATTTATAAAATCTGCTGCCTAGATTGTAACAAATTATACATAGGTGAAACTAGTAAAAATCTAAACAAAAGAATTTATGAAGATAAAAAAGATTTTAAAGTGGGTAACACAACAAATTCCTTAGTGTCTTATAATATCTCAACCAACCATACATTTGACTTCTAAAATTCTAATATATTTGCCTTCATCCATGGCAGGAGATGAATGCAGAAAATAATCAAAGTGTCTTCTATATCATATTTTGACATAATATTATGATAACGTTTTTACAAAATCTTCTCTAGCAAAAATAATGCTAAAAGATTTCAAAATCCATTTAGAACACTAGCCCCCTTTTTGTAGACATTTAAAATTATAAACCGTTAAAAATTTGTTTCTCTAACTGTAAAACAAAGCTACACTCTTTCAAAAAAATTTCACCTTATGATGTAATCGATTTTGAACAAATTACTCTTTGTTATTTTGTTATTTAGTCTTTTCATAAGAAACATTCTTTTGCCCTGGATGATGATGATGATGATGACTTCCAACTGATATGAAGATTTATCTGTTATAATTATTTTATTTCTCACTTAAAATAATTCTAATAGAATATTTTTGTATTCAAAATTTTGAAGTCAAAACTTGTTGGCATAAAATAAACAAAAACAAACAATAAACGAATCATCAAAACTACACCAATATATATTTTCCATTCATTTCCTTCTTTTTATATATATTCTGATTTATTTTATTCCTTCTCACATATATGTGTATATATAAGACTGTATATGGGTATGGTTTGTTGTTGAGTTTTATGGCATATCAACCTTTGTAGGTTATTTAATGCCAAATCCATTTTTATGTAAATAATCTGTTCTATTTAAAACAATTCACTTTAGCATAAGTACACAGTTTAATTGTCAAAAATATTTCCATTTCAAACTATTCAAGGAGTTATATGTAACAATCCAGTTAAGTGTAAATACAGTTTTAATGTAAAAAAACAGTTCTATTTCAAATAATTCAGTTAAGCATAAGCATGCAGTTTAAATGTAAGCACGGTTTAATTGTCAAAAACATTTCTATTTCAAGCTATTCAGTTTAGTGAAACAATTCATTTTAGCATAAGTATGCTGTTAGTTCTATTTAACCCATAGATAGGGCCCTATCACACCGGGCCAGAGTGGACCTGGGAGCAATGGCAATGAAGGGGTACTCCGCATTCCCCAAAGCTCCAGCACTGCTGGAACCTCACCATCAGATCGTTTAGTGTCATATCCAGGACACTCGTTGGGGGGGGGGTCTTACCCCTCTGCAGAGTTGCAGTCAGTGTATTCTTCAGCCCTAGCCGACTGGGCAATACACAGTTAAATATCAAACAGTTTTATTTCAGATAATTCAGTTCAGCATAAGTACACAGTTTAGACGTCAAAAACAGTTCTATTTCGCGCAATTCAGTTCAGCACTAGTACGCAGTTCCAATGTCAAAACTGTTCTATTTTAAACAATTTAGTTTAGCATAAATATGCAGTTTAAATGCAAAAATCAGTATAGTGAAAGAAGCACGGTTTAGTTCTATTTAACCCATAGATAGGACCCTTATCAGGTGCTACCACTCCGGGCCAGAGTGGACCTGGGAGTGATAGCAATGAAGGGGTACTCCACATTCCCCAAAGCTCCAGCACTGCTGGAACCTCACCATCAGGTTGTTTAGTGTCATATCGAGGACACTCGTTGGGGAGGGTCTTACCCCTCTGCAGAGAAGCAGTCGGTGTATTCTACAGCCCCAGCCGACTGGGCAAGTATATGGGTATGTATGTGTGTGTGTGTGTATATATATATATATATATATATGTGTGTGTGTGTGTGTGTGTGTGTGTGTGTATATTTAAAGATATATATCTGTGTGGGTATGTATGTGTGTGTCTATATATGTACACACACACATTTTTGGGTACATATACATGTGTGTCTGAATATATATATATATATGTGCATCTATATATGTGTGTGTGTGTGTGTGTGTGTGTATGTATATATATGTATATATATATATATATATATATATATATATATATATATATACGCACACAAGGTGTCCCAAAAAATGTATACAAACTTTAAATTGTTATAAAGTCAGTTTTTGTTGGAACCCATTTCATTATCAAAATTTAATAGAATCTACAGATTTCACCTTATTGTTTTGTCAATGCATTTGTTCAAGGCGCTGTTGACAACGTGAATCAATGTAAGCTCAAGCATTATGAAAAACTTTGTTTCGTATCTGTATGCATTCTTGTTCAGTGGCTGTTCTCACTTCTGCAACTGTTGCAGGTTTCATAGCATAAACTTTGTCTTAAGTATCTCTATAAAAAAACGTCTAGTGGTGCAAGGTCTGATGAATGTGGATCATATTCTATGTAACCCCTTCATCCACTTGTTTGGCAAAAGATCTCATCAAGGTAAGATCTAACATTGTGATGGTAGTGTTGAGTAGCTGTATATTGCTGAAAATAAAACTCTTCATCTTCAAAACCTCTTTAATGGGTTGCATGGTTTACTGCTGCTGCAAATTCAAGTAAATGTGACCGGTCACTGTAGCATCAAAAAGAATGGCCCAATTGATGACCAGCTGCACCACAACGTAACTCCAGATAGATTAACATGATGTTCCACCATAACATGTGGATTCTTAGGTGTCCAGTACATGCAATTGTGATGGTTTATTGAACCTTTTAATTTGAATGTGGCCTCATCACTAACCATACAATCATTATTGGAAAGTGTACATCTTCTAAATATTGTGCCATGTACCACTCACAAAACTCCACTCTTCATCTGAATCATCTTCATTAATAGCATGAAGCAATCTTGGAATGTAACTTTTCAATTTACAGTGCTTCAAGATGTATTGTACAGATGATCTTGAAATATCTACCTTACAACTCGCTTGCCACACAGATTTTCTAGGACTCTGCTGGTAAGTTTCCAGTCGGTTTTCTTTCTTTGTGGGGCTTATTGATATTCTTGGTTTTCTGGAACACTTGTGAACATTCTGAACAGATCAATCAGCTTCAAACTTATCTCTAATGTGAGTGATGGTAAGACGCGTTGGTGGATCTCTTTAAAACTCCTTTCTAAACTGTCTTTTAACTTTATTTTCACACTTCTGGGAACGTTTTAGAATGAATTTTCATTGTATAGACTACTTGCTATCATCAATTCCTATGGGTTCAACCGGGAAAGAAAAAAATTCAAATGATATATCAGATGTTAAAGTGTGTATATATTTTTATGGGACACCCTGTGTGTGTGTGTGTGTGTGTGTGTGTGTGTGTATATATATATATATATATATATATATATATATATATATATATATATATACACAGGGTGGAACGATAAAATGGTTGTCCTAGAAAAGACAACATGATTCTATTTTCGTTTAATGAAAACCAGTTTTCATTTTTTGTTGCAGACCATCTACAAGTTGGCCACTGTGTACAAATCCCAAGAGCGATAGGAGCCTTCTATCATGTCTGAAAGTGACACAGTGTTCAACGAGCGAGATCGGAGATGTAGTGCTATACAACTCATGCTCTCTACCGATCCAAGTTATAACAACAGGACCATTGCCAGCACCTTCAAAATGCAAATCTGGATTGCTACGAATAACAGGGATGTGCCCAGGGTGATGAAAACAAAGTTTCCAGCTACAGTTTTGGTCTTTGATGTGGTTTCAAGTGAGGGCCACATCATGCCACCTCACGGCTTCAAAGTCGGTTTGAAAGTCAACACCAAAGTGTACCTGGATGTGGTGAAGACTGTGGTGATCCCCTGGTGCAATCAGGTGGCCGGTGGCAGACCCTGGGTGTGGCAGCAGGACTCGGCGCTGGCCACAAGTCTAAAGAGACCAAGGCTTGGCTTCAGAAGGAGTGCTATGACTTTGTACCCTTCTCTCACTGGCCCCCCTCTTCCCCGACCTGAACCCGCTGGACTACTTTGTTTGGTCATACGTTGAGAACATCACCAACATGACCTCCCACAACACCAAAGCCTGCCTGATTGCCACCATCCACTGAGTATTTGTTGAGCTCCCACCAGCACTTGTGGAAAAGGCATGCTCCCAGTTCCAGATCCATATTGAGGCGGGGATTGAGGCTGAAGGCGGCTACATTGAATAGATGTCAGCTCTACTACATAATCAAGTTACCTGAATTGATTTTTTTCAATAAAAGTTTTAAAATAAAGCTGTAGTGTTGTTTTTTTTAGGACGACAATTTTATCATTCCACCCTGTATATATACAAAATATGTGTGTAATATGTGTAAATATATATAAAAGATATTATTTAATCCAGTAAATCAGGAGTTGGGAAAAATTCCACGCAGAACCAATAAAATATTCAAAAATACAATATTAAATTTAAGTAATCCCAGTCAAGAGCTCAATGTAAATAAAATCCACAGAGCAAATAATTTTCTCTTCTAAAAAAACCTCAATAATTGGTCCTGTTAATTTTTTAAAGCATTGATTTATATCAATGCTTTTAACAGGATAGAAATAAATTTATTATCTTCGTATGACCATTGTTGTTTTTTTTTGGGGGGGGGGTTCACCATGTTGTGAATTTTTGATCCGAACAGTGGTGCTTCAGTCCTTCAGGACGGTCCAATTGTTAGAGTTAAACGAGCTGAGTCCCACGCCGAAGAAAAGAGTTCTTGTCGCAACCACAAGGAAACAAAAAGAAACAAGCAACACTTTTGATTCCCGTATAATAAAACCTTTTTAAGGCTACTGTCTTTATATCACCGCAAAAGAAATTGCATGAATGCATAGAGTACAAAAAGGTTACATGACATTCACTCGTTTGGTCGGAAATCACAGAGAGAAAGACAAAATCAGTCTGATACTTGTATATTCAGATGATATAAAGGAGACAACTATGGATCTTCATTACAGGCACATTGACTAGTTAGCAGTTTGCTTTCTTGGCTTTGTTGACAAAATTATCTGGGCTCGCAAAGATTCTATTTCCATCTCTCGGTTCTGATTGGACCAGCAAGATTCAACAAACCCTTTTTGCAGCGTTCGGTGTCTCTCTGACCGCTGAAATGTCTGTCTCTGCCTCTGCTTTGGATTGACTGCTTATGTGGAGTAAGGTGGAGAAAAGACATTTTTGGCCCCACCCATGAATTATAATATGTAAATCGCTTTGAGCACCAAGCATTTTCACCTAATCTCCAAACATCTGCAGGAGACTGCTTCTCAAGTGGTACCAAAAATGAATTTGGATTCCCTGCTGAGTTTTACACAGACAGCATCCACTTGAGTTAGGCAAAACCTACTTATCTTGTCTCGGACTTTGGGTCTGGATTTCATCCTCAGACCACCCAAAATTCCATTCACCATTTATCATAAGCTTTAATTAACGAATCCATCCATCAACCACCCTGAACCATCACCCTCACTTAACTAACAAACTTAACCCCAGAAAAGTTATTCCGAAAGAAAAAAAAAAAAGAAAATTCTTTTTCTTTCTCTGTATTAAAAAAAACAAATTTATTTCTGGAATTACCCTTCTATCCAATTAATTAGCGAATTCATTCCAATCCCATAGAACTGTTTATTAATAAACCCACCGGGGGTGGGCTATCTCTCTCTCTCTGTCACAGTGTATATATGTGTACATATGAATACATATATATGTGTGTGTGTGTGTGTATATATATATATATATATATAAAGTATGTATAAATGTGTGTGTGTGTGTGTGTGTATATATATATATATATATATATGTGTATGTGTATATATTTGTATATGTGTGCATATTCATATAAGCATATATATATATATATACGTGTGTGTGTGAGGGTGCATATATACATGTTAGTGTATATATATGTTTGTCTGTGAGTGTGTGTGTGTATATATATATATATATATATATATGTATATATGTATATATTTGTATACCAGTGTTTGTGTGTGTATATTTATATATATATATATATATATATATATATACACACACACGCACACATATAAGTAATATCCAGTCAGTGTCCGAAGACTGGGTTGAGACAGAGAATATAATGATATACTCTGGTGAAATAAATTTATAATGACAATTTAACCTTGAGTTTCCTTCTAATTATACTATATTTATGTATATGTGTTTGTGTAAATATATATATAATGTGCATGTGTGTATATATGGCTATATATTGCATTTATATGTGTATATATGGACATGTATATGTTTGTGTGTATACACAGACACACACACACACATATATATATATATATATATATATATATATATATATCAAGATATGGCGGAAAGTATGGAGTAATATCAAAATAGAAGAAAACTGAAAATTAAATGTTTTGAAGCACCTATACCAAAGTAGTCGAGATAAATTCAATATAATGCCAATATATCAAATAAATGATTACACGCTACTTCAAATAAAGGAAAAGAAATTTATAGATAAATTTAAACTAAAATTGAATCAAACATGAATCATACACACACACAAATGGAAACAAACAAACATACATACAAATATATATATATATATATATATATATATATATATATATATATATATATATATACACACACACACAAAAAAAATCTTAAGACACATATCCACACATACACAGAAAAAATAACTATAAGTGAAATCTGAAACCACTCCAACACATCCACTCACACAACATATCAAATATCACAAGTTAATGAGGGTAAAGTAGGCTAAGAGAAACACACTCTAAGAAAAAAAAGGAGAGACCTTCATAAAAGAAACCATAACCAACAGAAAACTATTCAAATTACAAACACTAGTGAGTTCAAGTCTCATTGAATACCCTGTTAACAAGGCCTTGTGTCATACATATTCTCTGACAAAAGCATCAAGCTGGAAACATACACCTATGTAAGAACAAAAAATAAATAAATCCTAAAAATACAAATCTCTTTGTGGACCTACTCATTTTAAAATATTTTTATTCTCTCTTTGGATGTACAACAAATTATATATATATATATATATATATATATATATATATGTGTGTGTGTGCTACGTGTGGTGTTTAAATGCCATGTGGAATAGACTTGACTTCAGCTGTCCTAATCAATTTCATTTTAATTTATTTCATTTTTCCAAAACATAGAGAGACATATTCAGTTTAAGATAGAACATCCAGTTAACACTGGGCCCCTATCACTCCTAGATTTTAAAATGCAAATATCAACAACTGATAAAATTTACACATATTTCTAAAGAAAACCCACCACTAAAAACCTCTTTGTACATTTCAAATCAGCACTTCCACTCAGTGCCAAAACAAATTACATTAGAAATGAAATTAAATGAATCCACAATAGACACAACAAAGAGAAAGACAAGATTACACACACCACTCATTTTATAAACACCCTCAGAAGCAATGTTTATCCAACATCAATCACACAACATTTAAATAATAAGGAATCCCGGAAACTACATAAACCCTCTAACATCTGTTTCCTGAAACGACTACATTTCAGTGAAATTATCACCAAAGAAATACGTAGGGCTAGTTACAAGGAAGGGCTAGATATACAACTAGCCCACTCTGGACCCTCACTACGTCGATACATAACAAAGAAAAATAACAATCCTATTACAACATGAACTCTAGCAAACTACCTAATAAAAGATCCAAATATATGCTAAAAACTTACACTATTTATCATTTAATTTGCTTAAAATGCCATAATTTTTATATAAGAAGTACAATTGGACGCCTCCACATCAGAATTAAAGAACACCTCAACTCACCTGCATCCTCATTGCATAAACATTTAATTAAATTAAAAAATAATGATAATAATTTTTCCATTAAAATAGAAGCAATAGTACATAATCTTCGTAATCTCAGAATTAAGGAAGCTTTATTAATAGCCAAGTTACACCCTCAGATTTACAGTAGGTTAGAATTTTAAAAAAATATATATAAAATAAAATGAAATTAAGACAATTGAAGTCACGTCTATTCTGCATGGAATTTATACACCTCAAGTGGCACCATGGTTACAACACCCAACATGACACTATGTTTACAACGTTCAAAAAAGATTTGAACCTTCAACACTGTTTATTTATAAAAAAAAGTCTTTGACAATGAAGTTTTACTTTGAAATTAATTATTATGCCATAATTTGATACTTATTGTTACTTGAAGGTTTAGGAGAAATAAGGTTATTTTTTTTGTCTTAGTCTGGTTGTAAATGTAAAAAGATATTTGTTATAATCCATTTCTTGATCTGGAGAAGTCTTGTTAATTTTTTAGTGCATTGATTTATATCAATGCTTTTAACAGGATGGAAATAAATTTATCTTAATGTGACCGATTGTTTTTTTTATTGAAGAGAAAATTATTTGCTCTGAGGATTTTATTTACATTGAGCTCTTTACCAGAATTATTTAAATTCAATATTCTCTTTTTGAATATTTTATTGGTCCTGATTGGAATTATTCCCTACTCCGGATTTACTAGATTGAATAATATCTTGTATGTATGCTATGGAGCTGATAAGCACGTCGACCCCTCAAATTATTTTAGAGTTAAGCATGTGAGTAATTGACAGCCAAAGAACAATGAAGGAAACAAAGGTGAGATAACAGTAGAACAAATGACAATTTATTTCTTGTTGGTTACAGAACCAATAAAGTTCAGCTGTTGTTATAGTCAGCTGGATGGTTGATATTAGTTGCTGGAATAGTTGTCGTTGGTAGAGAGACAGCTGGATGATTGATGTCGGTAGCTGGTATGGTCATAGTTGCTAGAGAGACAGCTGGATGATCGATGATGATAGCTGGTATGGTCGTAGTTGCTAGAGAGACAACTAGATATATCGATGCCAGTAGCTGGTATGGTCGTAGTTGCTAGAGAGACAGCTGGATGATGGATGATGATAGCTGGTATGGTCATAGTTGATAGGGAGACAGCTAGATGATCGGTTGGTAGCTGGTATGGTCGTAGTTGGTAGAGAGACCGCTAGATGATCGATGTCCTGGTTTTGTAGTACAAGTTCCTAAAGCTGTTAATACGAGAATAAGGACATTATCATCCAATAAGAAAATTTTCCATGAAAGAAGTAAAATGTATATTGAAGCCCTCAAGACTAGTGGCTTGAAAGAAGAGTTTACTTATCTAGAGCCGAGAGTGCCTTATAATATTATTAATATTAATGATAATAATAATAAAGTGTATATGAATTAAGAAAATACGAATCGTAATGATAAGGTATATTGTTGTAAAAGTAGATAAAGGGAAATTATATGGTTCAACCCGACTTTTTGTAAACTTGTTAATATAAATAGAGGGAAATATTTTCTAAAATTGATAGATAAACATAAAATAGATTACATAAAATATTTAATAGGAAAACTTTAAAAATTAGATACACTTGCACGATAAATTTCTTGAAAATAATTAACACTCATGATAATGAAATAATTAGGAAATATTATGACCAAATGAATAGGAATAATATTAATAATAACAATAACAACATTAATAATCCAAGTAAAGAAAACGATTACAATTGTAAAATTAAAATTAATTGTCCTATGAAAGGTTTATGTAATTTCCCAAAAGAAAATATTAGAAATAACAGAAACTTATGTTGGAATTTCATCGACAAGATGGAAATGAGGGTTAAATAACCACATTCATTCATTCCCTCATGAATGTTTGAAAAATCGAATGGCCTTGTCAAAATATTTTTGGAAATTGAAAAACACAAGATATTCGATTAAAAAGATCCAATAATCTGAGATGATTTGAGGGTAGATGTAATTTGTGTTTAGAAGAAAAGATACAAATTATGTTGTATCCTGACCCTGGTAAACTATTAAATCA
>OY757931.1:8120623-8324526 GCA_963585895.1 Sepioteuthis lessoniana | reverse complement strand
AACAACCAGTGTGAAAAATGTAAACTGAAGAAGTAGAAGGGATTGAGGAAAGTGGAGGTGGGGTGAAACCCAGTTGCAGGGGGGGGGAGGGGGCGCACGCGCGCCAGAAAGAGAGGAGGGAGAGCAGAGGAAATCATGTCACTGTCTCCACAGAAAACATCCATATTATGTTACACTCTTTTATTCATCATCTCCCTGAAAGCATATTGTCAATGGCTGCAATTGAATGTTACAAAGCTTTTGTTGGGGGGGGGCTTGATCGCATCATATTCCCCACTTGGGATGAAATAATATTTTTAAAAAATGTCAGTATTGTTGCCATCTTTTAAAAGATTTCATATTTTTCTACTTTCAAGCAGTCATTTTCCCCCCTCTTAAAAAGTGGTAACTTTTTTAAAGGTTAGACTCAGTCATTTTTATTCTAAAATTAACTACAAATGATTTATAAAAATGGAAATAGAATTTAGTTGTAATAAACGATGTCTGTCTGTGTCTGTCAAATAGATCTGGGAAAATGAAAATTTGTAGATTTTATATTTAACTTTAAGTAAATTTGTAATGCACCTTCTTATATTAACTTTATTATTAACAGTTTTATGGACAGAGAAAATAGAACCAGAAGCATGTTTGATCTGTTGATTGTATCTTTTCAATGCATGAAACTTTTACTAATGGAGCCAACATAAGGATGTGAGATAACAATTTCTTTTAGGTTTTATCTTGCTCTACAGGCCAGTATTTGAGCACCATCTTGATTTCAGAAAAAAAAAACATTTTAAAAATAATTTGTCTATTTTCAGACACACACACACACACACATAAATTAGGACAGCAGAGACAGACACAGAATCAACAGCACTTGGTGACTGTCAGTTTCTCACCTATGTGATCATTAGTCTAATGACTCTGCATAGGCAAGAAAATGACAGTCACCAAACATTGTGTCTATATCATCCTAAGATATACATACTCTATCACCAATACTGAGCACTCTTATTTACATTATATATATATAAAACTTTGTCTCTCTCTATATATATCCTCATATTTAAAATGCAATGTGTTGTTATTCGTCAGATATATTGTAAGCAACACGAGAACTCAGGGATAGGTAGGAGCACAAATTGCTCAGCTCAGCTAATATTCCATTTTCAGATATCTTAGACAACAGGGATTAACCATGAGATGAGCCATATTAAGATGAGCCATATTCTTATTCTGTTCATAAATGACATATTTGTTATGTATGCCTGTATATCAACACATTTCATAAATACTACATTTTAATATAGTGTACATGTGCACGTAACATATTTTACAGAGCACAGATACTACACTCTTATTCTCGGCAGAAATTGTGTTTCATATATAGATAACTTCATTATTTTCACAGGTACAATTCCAGTGTGCATGTATGTGTATGTGTTAGCTCTTACACACATGCATAAAAGGGTGATGAAAAGTTCTTTGCTCAACCAAGATGCGAATGATTTCAGTAAGTACTTATAAAGTAGCAGTATATATATATATATATATATATATATATATACACTAGTAGTGGTACACAAGTCATTGATTGCCCGTAGGTGGCAAGTTTCCAGTTCCACATTATCACAATATATCATGTAATATAAAAATGAATATACATAAAATCTTTCCGTATATTTTGATGATATTCTTTTCACGTGCTGTGATACAATACAAGGTTTGGTTTGGTTGTTTGGGTTTATGGCATATCAACCACTGTGGGTTATTTAATGCCAAATCCTGTTTATACATATACATCTAAAATATATGATTTGTAATCACGTATTTGGTAGATAACATTTTTACGAGCCAGAGCTCATTTGTTTACACACTGTTAAATGGTTCCAAGTATTACTATCTAACGCTAGTAATTTTAATAGATATCGATATCTTGTTAGTACACAGGAAAGTGGTTGTAAGTATTGATCACACGAGCCTCCATCCTTGATAGGAAGCAGATTCTTTTTCAGAAAGTTTAATATATTTTTAGGGTTTATTTTTCCAAATAGTTCTTTCATGCAGTTAATGCTGTCAAACTTTCTTCAATTGTGGGTGGGGGGGGTTATGCATTCAATTAAAATATTCTTTACTATCTATTGGTTTCCACAGGAACATCTCAGAAAAAGTTCTTTTAGAATGAAGGAGAGAGTTAATCTAGTGTGGACAATGAGTAGCGGAACAAGTGTAGTTTATTCTCTTCAAGTATTATTAGGATCTGGTTTCCTTTCTTTTAGAATGGTCTGTATTTGGTAGAGCTTGTTGTGGGTATTTTGGTCCTATAGTTGTTGCCATTTATTTGTCGTCATTTGCCTAATTTTATGTTTTAAGTCAGTACGTGGTATTTTAGAGTTTTTGTTGGGTACTATGTTGAGTGCAGTTTTAGTTAGTGAATCAGCGTTATCATTTCCTTGCATTCCTATAAAGCTTGGAATCCAGCAGAATATTACATTTTTGCAATGGTTTATGGAGTTGACTTTGTTCAGGAGTTTGACAATTACAGGGTTATCCAGTTTATTTTTTATTTTTAATAGATTGTAAAACAGAGATGGTGTCTGAATGATGAATTTTTAATACCAAATTTATGGCAGAGATTTCATTGATGAATATGAAGGCTTCTTTGAGGTGGCTTTTCTTAATTTTCATGTTGAAAACTGCTTCACATCCCATTCCATTGCTGTCTCAATGCGATACAACAGATAGAAATACTGATTGGAAATGAATGCTATGAAAACTTACTTGCTACATATATGGTACTGGTCTGTGCCACATTAGGAATATATCCTGGCAGTATGCCGCAACAATTAGGTTAAGAAGTCTACAGGCATGAAATGTAGGTGTGACTTCATATTTATTCTGCAGTTTATGTTGAATTGCCCAATGAATATGTAATACATCATTCCTCAAATAAAAAAAATATGAAGGTTATTCTTTTCTTGGTTGGGCTGAGACCTTTTCATTACCCCTTTTCCATATATGTGTACTTGTATGTATAGGTTTGGTTGTTTAATGGCATATCAACTGTTGTAGGTTAATGCCAAAGCCATACTTTTAGAAGAACAGTAGTGGTACTATTTAACCCATAGCTGGGAGGATAAGGGGGTTCCTACCTTTCCCAAGGGTATTTGCCCGAAAGTGAACGTAATAGCACAACTGGAGTACGAACTCGCGTACTACGATTCCGCAGTCCATCGCTTTAACCATTACACCACGAGGACATCCCCCTTGTATTTATAAGATTAAAACTTTAAATAGAGCAAGGCGACATGTAATATAAAAAGAAAATGCTTTTTGTGTACCTGGGAATTTTTCAATTCAATTTTCATGACTTTTTTCGAGACTCAAACCTCATTAAAAAAATGATTATTTTTTCTATGCAAATGTATTTTAAAAAACAGTTTTACTTTTTTAACAGAAATTCAAAACCTGAAATTAAAATTGATTGAACACTTAAAAGTTACATTTTAAAACAGGAAACCAATAGTTAATAAGTAATCTGTATATTATAAAAATAAGAAACAAAGAAAATTAATAAAATTTGAAATCACATTTAAAAAGATTTCTTACCATTAATTAATTCTGCTCATAAATAAAATGTGTAACCAAAAAATAATTTATATAAGTGATTCCCAATCTTTTGTTGTGAAATGATTACATGATTTTCTAAATATCATGGAACCTATCCGGCTCTCTTGCTTAATTTGAATTCAAAATTAAATTAAATTAAATTATTTTAAATAAATCCTCTAAAAATATAATAAACAAAGCATCATAATAAAGGCAATTCTGTTTTTCTTTTTTTTTTTTTTTCATAAATTTCTAATTGGTAATTTTAGTAAAAATACCCCCCCTCCCAGATTAATGATAGATTCTATCTTCATTTCTTTCTCTTGCAGAGAGAAACCTGATTCATTCAGTTTTAGAAACTATATATATAAAATTGTGATGGCTGTTTTTATAAGATATTTCATATTAAAATTTTATTGAAAAGATACCTTACCTGCCAGAAATTTTTTACCCTATCAGAAACACAGTAAAAATGGCACATTATAGTATTTCTTGATAGGGCAATAATATCAAAATTCTTCAAGTTGGAGAATAAAGCAATTTCCAATCCAATTTGTAACTTAAGTGTGGAGTCCGTGTTTGCATTTAACATCAATCATTATAATCTCTTAATAGAGACAACTATTAAATGTTAATTATGGATTACTTCCCTTTATTTCTTTTATCATTTACTGTTAATTATAATAGATATTATATAAATAGGATGTAACTCATCAAAGAACTTTCTAGTTAATGAAGATTTGAGAGAACAACCCTTTCAAATTGATAGTATTGGGTTTTATTGTCACATTCAGTGAATATTTTGCTTTGTCAGAAGTGATGGGTGATTGGTTGGTTTTATGATATGTCAACATCTTATTGGATTATTTTGTGTTGAAGTCAGTTCAATAATTAAAGTCTCCAATAATATACACTTCAAAAATGTATCTTCCCAATTATTTTAAACAGGTAAACATTATTTTAAACATATCAATCTGACTCTTAAATGGAACAGGTACTACCACTCTGAGTTGAAGTGGACCTGGGAATAATGGCACTGAAGAGAGGACTACATTTCCTTAAGCTTCAGAATTAGAGCATTACTACTGGATGCAGTTTAGCATCAAAACCCAGGACACCCTTCTGGGGGGGGGGTCTTACTCCTTTGCAGGATATGCAGTTGGTATGTTCTCGATGAGAGAGCCATAATCTAAAGTGAGTTTCAGATATCAAATTCTGCATGTAAAGCCAATATCTTTTAACCCCTTACCTACCAGCCACACATGTAGGCTGAAAAACATACTCTGCATCCTTTACAAGCTAGAATCAAAACTACATGATATTTCAAAATTATGAATCATATAATGATAGTTTTATTAAAGACGGGTACAAGAGATCTATTTGTGGGAGATTTTTCAAGAATGTGTAACGATTTAACCCTTTCTTGCCTCAAATGGCTCAGATCTTAAATTCAGAATTTTCTATCAAACTATTTCTAATGCTGAAATTCCTCCGAAAAGTAAAAATAAGACATGATAATGTTAAAGTTTTTTCTGTCAAACTCAAAGGATGTTACGATGTTCTCTTTGGCATAAAAACTGTTTAAGTAGTGACCTTAATATTGGTAAGTAGATAACATTTTCAACTTGGTAAATTGCAGAGATTTAAAAACTAGAAGGGAAAAAAAATGCTGTCTTCTACTTTTGTTTTTTTTCTTCTATGTTTTGATAGAAGGAGGTTATTTCTAAAGGAAGTTTATGTTTTACAAAATAGTGCCAACAGAAATTGTAATAAACATTTATTTTTTTGATAAAATAGTTTTTTTTTTATTACTGGTATAGTACAAAATAATTTAAGCAAAATTATCTCTTGTGTTGACAATCAGAGCATCTTTGCACTATCTAGGATCAAAGTGTAGTGTCTGTATGCTCAAATCAATTTTATCAAGTTGCTTTCACATCAGAAATTTTTTTTAACACTTCAGCCTTTGCTTCAGTCATAAAATTCAATGATTTCTCTTAGTACAAATTGTGGTGAAGATTTTTACAAGGTCTTCAGTTGGTTGCAGATGATATTCAATAAAGTGGATAAACTTCCTTAACTCTGAGTACACACACATTATATACAAGGAGCATTCAATAAATAAGGTGAATTTTGCCCAAGGAGTCGGCAATCAAAAGCACAATTTACAGTTGCACCTTTTTCGAGGAAATCAATAGCCATACGTCCTTTCATGTCCTAGAGGATGGTCAGCATGACCTTCTTTACTGACTACTGCATTTGGAACTTTTTCTTTGCCAAAGAAGAGTCAGTATGTTTCCACTCCATCAACTTTCTTTTCAATTCAAAATGTTTAACCCATTTGTAAACATTCTTCTCCATACACACATCAGATATTCTTCTGGAAATTTCACATGGTTTGCACTTCTCAACCACCAACAGTTTGATGAAAGACCTCTGTTCAAGATTGGAGCACTCCAGTTTGATTGCCACCAATTTCCCTTATTGATTGAATGTTCCATATATATAAGTAAGTAAAGTTGGTGACCTTAGTCAAGGGTGACCCAAAGGCTCTCTTTTCAATAGCTACTACACTGAGGTGTAGGGGAGGGTGTTACTCTCTCTCTCTCTCTCTATATATATATATATATATATATATATATATATATATATGCGCACATAACAAAGGAGTTCACTGAATTTCCATTGTAATTGCAGTCCATGCTTCCTTTTAGGAAGGAGCGAATAATTCTAATAATACCAAGAATTTGGATGGATTGGTACACATGTAGGGCTCCCCAGAATGGAATTCAGTAGCAAATTGAACTGGAAATTGCTTTATTCTCCAAGTTCGACCATTGTTTGTTCTAATAAAAATCTCACTATGATACGCCCTTTTTGCTGCGTGTACCCCCTACTCCATTTCTTTTATACACAATGCTAAAAAAAAAATTTTAATTCAAAAGCACACAAAATATGCAGAAAGAAAAAACATAAGCAAATATGAAATGATGAGACACTTAAGAGTACCAATTATTTTGGGAATGACAAAAACTTATTTACAAGATTTTGGTATTCATGTGGCGACAAGTGCTTCTAAAAGGGTCAAAAGTAGGATTTAAAAAAAATTTAAATGATTAAATCAGCTTCAAAAGCAGGTGAAACATTTTGCTACAAAATAAGTCAGAAAAAGAAAAATCAAAGAAACATCAGAGAAAAATTTGTAAACATGACAATAACATATAAAACAGCCAAGTGATTTAAAATGACTCATGAACACAGAACAAATGTAAAATCTAATAAAACTCAACATACAAAATATGAATAAATGTTGTTTTTAATAACTCAGTTTTCTTTTTTTTTTTGTCATAATTTTAATCGAATTGTTGTATATCATTAATATATATCATTGGACAAAAAAAAAAATGCTTTTGTTTTGTTAATTCAGAAACATCTAGATTGTAGAAAAATATCTTGGGTCAATTTTCTTGTAAAACAATGACAAAAGCCTAATACATGTTTCTTTTGAATTTATAGAAATGACATCAACTTTTATTTGCCTTTTGAGGAGAGAGAGAAAGACACATATACAAAAAAGTATAAGAGACACACGCACAGTTAAATGTAACACTATAAATAGTATGACAGAATTCAAAGTTGAATTTCAGGCTTTGATGAAGTTTGTCTGAAAAGTATCTAAACCATTCATCATTAATAAAATAAAAAGATTTAAAAAAACAAAAAAAAAACCAAACAAAAAACACAAGTAAAGGGAATAGTATTTTTATCCCCTTCAATGTAAAACGGCTAGGACCTCACAGGTTTATCCCAGTACTCAGTTAAGGAAGCAGCCATAAGTTCAAATCTGGAGCTAGGTTGTTTGTATTTCACTCCATGCTAATGTTCTTTCAGAGTTTTCTTTCTCCTAGATTGGTTGCCTAACCAAAGTTCAAGAATACAGTCTTCCCTACTATTTACATGTAACTAGTAGCAAGAAGAGATGGAATCATGCTTTTCCCAAGAGTGTTAGTGCAAAGTGAAATGCAAAATGCCTCCTCATCCAGGATTTGAACTCAAATTGTCAATTCCATTTCCTAAGATTATAAAAATTATGTTAAAATCACCTCCCAAGCAGCTAAAGTTAAAAATTGCTCAGTTTTGTTATCATTGCCATTTCTGAGGCCCCCCCCCATTAAACCTTTTCAGTACAATGTAGAAGTACAGTCTGATAGGACTCACCTCCTTGAAGCTGGGCTATGTTACTTAGGGGGATAAAAAGAAGACGCAGACAATTCTAATATATACACTGAATCTTTTAAGAAAATTGAGAAAGCAGTTTTTTTTTCAAGTTAGCTGGAAAGATTTATTTATTTTCCAACAAAATGAAACACAGTTTAGTTTAACGTAGGGTCCTTAGTGTGTATGCATAGGTAGAGACAAGAATTATTTCAATTCTTTTTGAACACTCGTCTTTTAGCATGCTACAGGCATCAGGGAATGCCTCCTAGTACAATTGGGAATGGGCAGAAGAAGCTGTTATATAAAACAGTTCCTTGTGTCGTAAAGATATACTTTACACCTGATAAATGTAGGAAATAGAATAGGTGACCAGAGACCAAATCCTAGACAAAGCTGCTTGTGTTCTACTTCAGGCTAATTGTCTTAGAAAAAGAATAAATCTCTTCTCTATTCAGCTGTGGGTAAATAATGGGGCAGACTGGGTTTTTTTGCCTCAATTAGGCAACCAATGTCAGAGAAAGAAAACTCAATTTAAACCAATAGTGCTCTGATTAAAAATTGGCCTCAAGTTGCATCCTGCTCATGGTATTAGAGTTGAGTAAATATATTTATTAGAAATTATTTCAATATTTTTCTTGATTTTGATCAAGTTTTTTTTGTAAGGAATTAGAAGAGAAATACAAAAAGGGGCAGACTGAATAACAAGAGGTAAATTTGTCTTCCCTTTTTCCATAAATCATTTTAAATTCTTTATTTTAAATTTGGGATTATTAAAAAAAAAATATGCAAAGATAAAAAAAAATTTGTTTAAAAATTGAGAGTCAGTGTTTTTTTTTTTAAATTAAAAACCAGACATTTTTTTCTTTAGATAGAAAAACTATCTTTGAGTTTTTGTTTCCACAATAGATAATGTTTTAGTTTTTGTCATTTTGGATATGTCTCATGTATTTTTTCTTTTCTTTACCCAATTCATTTAGGAGGTAGGGAGTAGCCAAAAAGTTTTTTTTATTTTTTATTTACCCCCCCCCCCCCCATAAAAGCAGAGAAGAACAAAAGTCTTTAAACATTGAAAAACTAACAAAACAAAATCAAATTAAAAAAAAACTTTACAATAATTTGATATTCATTCATAAGAAATATTTATTTTTCTATTCCAGACAAATTTTACATTTTGCATATGCAAATTATCAATTCATGGTTTGTATTTTTTCATGATTAAAACTACTAAATGAAAAAAACAACAACAAAAAACATTGATCTAGCTTACCAAATGGCTTATTCTGTCAGGGGAAATTTTGTAATTTCTTTTTTTTAATTGCCAAGTCATCTACAGTGAATGGATGAATAAGAAGTAAAAAAAAAGTAAAGGGAGATGTGTAAAAAGTAGCAGGTAAAATAAGGTTGTAAGTCCCTCGCAAAGTAACCAATGTTGTGAATATAACAAGCCTGTCACAAAGTAACCAAGCCACCTGCAGGGCCTAGTTGTAAAGCTACAATATGCACAGTGACTTCACTAATAATGATTAAAAATCTTTCATTTAATAAAAAACAAAGATAATATTGCTGTAACTAAAACAACTCATGCAAAAACAAAGACTGCAGAGAAAGACAGGTTTATAGGTTTGATTTGATTTTCTGCCAAAGAGTTCTTGTAGCTCAGTTGGTAAGAGCAGCTGGTATTCTTGACTAAAGCTCACTGGAGATAAAACTGATGTGAGTTCAAGCTGCATTGAAAGATTATCATTTATTTTTAATGTGTAATATTTACTCACTGTTATAGATTAATATCCTGAGTAAAAATTGTATTAAAAAAAAAAAAAAAAGAGATAAAAAGTGAACTAGAAAATTAAGATGAAAGAAAAGAAATCAAAAAATGATAATGAGTATAATTTTGGGGTGTGGGGTGAGAGTCATAAAGATTAACAGCAAACAAGTTCCAATTCTGACTGAATCCATTCATTTTCTTTTTGTAGTAATACTCTAAGGAAAGGCATGAACTGACTTTTCCCTGCATTGTCCTATCATCTAATATGTTAACAAAATATGTCCTCACTGCCATTTCACAATGATATATGGAAAAAAACATGGGTATGAGACAGGATAAGGCAAAACCACTCTCTTATTACTTCATTTGTTTTGATAGTAAAAGTAAAAAGCTCTTACTCTCATCATCAACCTTGACAAGGTTTATAAATGTGTGTGTGTGTGTGTGAGTGAGATATTCTTTTTCAGTTTACTAAATTTTTAAAATAATTAAACCAAAGTTCATTCACAAAATAAAACAGTATCCTCATCTTGATTGTTTTTATACTCAAAATAGTTTGGTGATTAATTTTTCAAGTCTTTGGGGGTAATTTTCTGTGAATTGCCAATTGAAACCTTTGTCAATCCAAAGGTTATTTGTTTTTATTACATTTTCCCTGTCTAGAGGATATTTTCACATCTGTTAATTTTTCCATAGTTTCAAGCCTTCCCCTTTCACTGAATGAAACGAATAATTTGGAAGTACACTAAGCATAATGGCTATTACAGGAAATGAAATCAGTGACCCTCATTCAAATTCGGGACAAGGCTGTTTGCATGTCATTTTGTGTTAATGTTCTTGTTCTTCTAGCTGTGTGTAAATAGTGGGGCAGACTGGGTTCTTTAGCCTTGAGAAGGAAAACTAAATACAAACCAGCTGTACTCTACTTGTGTCATATCCTACCCGTGAAGGGTTGGGTGAATACATCCATAAAGAATTAACTATAAATAAGATATCCTCCTCTAAGTAGGCTGGAGAGTAAAGCTGTTAAAGTATTATGAGTATAAGACCCACCATAATAAAAACACGAATACATCAGAGAAGAAACCTAACTATAATAACAACCAACATGTTTAGTTTCTTGTTTAATAGAATATCAAAACCTTTGTAGAAGAACAGCAGTTAGATACTATTAAACTTATAGCTGGTAGGGTATGGGGATGAAAGGAGGTTTATACTCTTCTAATACTGAGTACATCAGTGCAATTGGCATTTCAGGAAAGTATGCAATTCTATTTTAGGATGTTTTAAAAAAAAAATAAGGAACCATTTGTGTTTTTTCTTTTTTGTTTTGATTTTTTAAAATTTTTTGTTAAAGAATTTTGAAGTATGATTATTTAAATAAACCTTATTTTGTAGTGACTTGAAGAAGAAAAAAAAAAGAATGTTTTTTGAAAATTCTGAAAAACAAACTTCCCAAATAAATGATCCCTAATCCAGGTTTTTCTTTGTTACTTTTGTATCAGAAAAAAATCAACTGAAGATTTGCAATAGAAATTTACATTATGAAAAGGTGAAAGTGATGTCAAGGAATCTGCAGGGAAAGAATTAATAGATTTACTTTTCATTTAGTGACCTGACCTGAACTGACCCTAACCCCATCCCAAACAAGGCAGAAGCCAAATAAAAAACTATTTCAAAACCATTCACTGTTCTACTCTGATTTACTATCAGATGAGTTATTGTTATAATCACTAAGTTTTGGCCATTGAATCCTCCTTTCTTCTTTAAGTGTCTACTGTAATTGATAACATTCTGAGAAGTTTGACCCATACCCTTCATTCAGTCCATACTTATTACATGAGTTTTTGCTCTATCTGACCCTGGAATCTAATTTGCCATGACCAGGTGACAAAACACTTATATGAAGTGCAAATAAATCAGTGTATAACCATGATATTTCTACTCAAAAATTTGGATAAAAACAGTCACTAGTTGACTAACATCTGTGACTCATATTACAAATTCTTTCTTAGTTAATTCTGACAGCATTTTCAAAAAATTAACTAATCTAAGAAAAATTTATTTTGAAATGAATTTTTCTCAAAATAAAACAAAAAATAAAGAAGTGAATTAAATTTGTACTTTTATGTCAAAGGTGAGAATTAGAAGAAAGAAATGAAATATTTGACATTCAGATACCTTTATGGGTCATATAGTTTTTTTTTTCTCTTAGGAATGTTTTATTATGAAAACAGACAATGATTTCATAAGGGAGAAGATGGTTCTTCTTGCATATTATAGGCTGAGGCATTTTCTCATCTTGAAGAAAAAGATTTTACATAAAAGCAATCATAAAAATTTAAGCAGTGAAAATTTTGAAGAAATATATTCTTAATAAGGGGAAGTACTCTAATAATTATCTCCCTTGAGATATTATCATGATTAGGGTAGTGTGTACAAAGACCTCTCATCATTATTAAGTTACATTGGAATTTGTTTTATTCTTCAAGAACATTTCAATGCTAATGGACTAACAAAACTCTCATTATGGCAATATCATTCATCATTATAACATGAAATAGAGTGTGTGTGTGTGTGTGTGTGTGTGTGTGTGTGTGTGTGTGTGTGTGTGTGTAGGGGTTGAAATATTTTAAATGAATCTGACAATTATGCAATAAAACAAAAAATACATTGGCCTTTAAAAATGTAGTCAGCAAATCAAGAAAAGTCATTGAGGGCACTTTAAAAAACATTTCAGAAAAATGTTTTTATAAACAAACTAAATGACCCTTATTAAAAGTAGCCCAGATGATATTGATGCTTCTATTTTGGAAGGATTCTATCTAATTAGCCTTTCATAGTAACCATAGTTATATAAACAATTTAAAAGATGATGGTCAATTTGAACAGGCCCTACAAAATTATGATTCAATTGGAAATTGGACTGGAAATTGCTTTATTCTCAAAGAGCATTTTAAGCATATTGCTCTAATAAAAATCTCACTATGATTTACCATTATTGCTGGTATATGATTACACATATACATGAGAATTCTAGTTTTTTATATATTATAGATTTGTCAGTAGTTTCCAAATTTGAAATAACAAATATGAAAAACAGAAAACAGACCGACTTTTAAAAATAAAATAAATCAAATCAAAAAGGTTATTGAGAACATATAAAATAGTCCTTTTTTAAAAAAAAATTTTTTTTTTTTTTTTTTTTTTTAGAGAAAAGAGAAATGTGATTTTATAAGTAAATAATTCACAAATATATCTCTCTATATCAGTTTTTTTTTCTTTTATTTACTTGTGTTAAGACAGTTTTGTAAATAAAGTTTCCAATTGTATTTATAAGGTGATGTGTAGATTTGCATATATTACCATATGCTTGTCTTTTTTTCTTCTTCTTCTTACACATTCCTCTTCTGATCTTTTCATATTAATAAAACTAAATATTATTGTTTGCATTTTTCTAGCCTGTTAAAGAATTTTTCAAAAATTATTTTATAGAAATATATTCGAGTGTTTAATAACATGTTCATGTATTCATTTCTGGTGATGATATGTATAAAGAAATTTATTTTGATGTTCATAAAGAGAGAGAGAGAGAGAATTTTTTTAAATTATTAAATTAATTCAAAAGTTTTTTATAAACTGATATCAACTACAAATAGATAGATAAATAAAAGAAATAAAGCATAATTTGAAAATTTTAAACACGAAAAATATTTATAAAAAGTTAGAAATTCTAATTTAGTCTAAAAACTTTCCGATTGGCATATAAAAAATTATATTAATTTAAAATAACAAATCCAAATAAATAAATATTTCTACGGGGATGAAAATTCAAAACAAAACAAGAAGAAACACGGAGGTCTTTTGGGGTGGGAAATGGGGTACCAATTATTAGAAAATATAAGAACCAATGTATCATATTTCTCCGCATTTTAAGACGCTATTTAAGCTTCTCACAAAAGTAATAAATCTTTCAAATTCACCTTGCATTTTAAAGGCCGAAGTTAAACTTTTTTTAATATATATATATATATATATATATAAAAATTCAATTTTATCCTCCTCCTCGGCTTCCGATAAAAGAATGAGGCGCGTCCTCGAGGTCGGAATATACGGTAAATGTCAAGGATAATGAAAGCGGAAAATAAATAAAACGAACAAAATACAAATAATGGAACTTTTCAGAAATATTAATACTTTTCTTGACAAATTAACCTTTTATCTTTGTTTTTTTAAATAAAAGAAATAAAGACAACAATTGCATTTAGTGCTTCTTAATTGTAATTTTTCGAGTGGACAATCGACCCCAGAAAATATCTAACATACAAGATTTACGGATGGAGAAAAAATAGAATTAATTTGGGGGAAAGATCAGCTTATAAACAAGCCATGGGATGTGGTGGGGGAATACACGTGGTGATGAAAATAAAATAAGGGCCACACAGAGAGAGGTTAAGGGTAACAATATTTGCATGAGGGATACACTGACAGATTTTTTTTTTTTTTTTTAAAGTTGGGGGTCCGATTCTTGAAGAAAACAAAAACATTGTAGCAACTAACAAAAAGAAAAGAATCAACATAACAAAAAAGTTGTGAACAATTTTTCAATTATTTCTACCAAGTCAACAAATCGAAAAAAGACAAAATTGATTGGTAAATCATGTTAGATAATAATTTTTAAAAAAGTCTACGTAACAGTCTTTAAAAAAAATAAATAAATAAGTGGGGGACGATAACATTTCGTTCTTGTAATCTGCACATTATTAAACATCACAAACAGTAACACACACACACACAAAATGTTAGTTGATATTTAACAAAGATAAAAGTAAAATAAAAGCCTATTCTTAGTCATTAAATAAACTAAATAGAAATTCAATTTAACCTTTAAGAAAAAAGCGTTAAGAAATATCTGCTATTATAGAGAGTCAAAACAAACAAATCAAAAAGCATGCGTTTATTTGAAATACAACTAAAATATGTTTGAAAGACACGGGAGGGAGAAAGCCGGTCCAAATACGAATTATACAATTAAAAGATAAAATCGAAAATCAGTTATTTTAGAAGCAAACGCGTCAAATCAATAAGTTAAAGAAGAAAATTAAAAAAACAGTGCAACTCGTAAAATTTCCACGTGTGTCGGCATGAACGTATGTGCGCGCGAATAAAAATAATTTGCTCGTCCTGTTTTTGTTTTTTTTCGGCATGATCAAGCAGTTCATTTTTTTCTTTCTTTCAATATGGAATGAAAGAAAGAGTGAAAATATCAAAGAAGGAAACTAGATGAAAGGAAGGAAAAGAAACTGTAACACCTAATCGAAGTTAGATATACATTAATTTAAAAAAGAAGAAAAGAAAAAAAAATTTAAAAAAGTATTATCACTTACAAGAAGAGCTCATGCAGATATATATATGTGTGTATATATATATATATATATATATGATGCTTGAGTGAAATTTCTACCGGTGTGAAAAAAGTAGAAATATTAAAAATAAATCCGTATTATTGCGGTGAGGTTGTTGATGCAGTAACAACAACAACAACAACGAGAACCTACCGAGCAAGGTGCTCGCTCGCGTCGCATGCTGCTCTCCTTCTCCTTTCCCTTCCTCTTACTCCTCCCTGTACACCAGTCACACTTACTTCTCCTCCTACTTTCTATTGCCCCTCCCCAACCTCTCTATACTTTCCTACTCCTACCCAGACTTGTACACAAACTCGTGCGCGATTCTTTTTTTCTCTCTCTCGCTCGCTTTTCTGCGGTCAAGAACCGTCTTGACGCAGATCCACATCACAAGTTGTTTCGAGTGCCCAATTCATTTACTAGAGAGGACACTTGACGCCGAACGAGGAAAGCCGAATGTCTTCAACTGTCCTAAACTATGGACAGTCAGATTCCATGAGGGCAACAATCATTGTTATTGTTTTACAAGAATTTTCTTCCGTTGTCGTCGTCGGCTTTGCAATCGCTTGGAAGAACATCGTTTCTTATATTACTTCTGCTACTGCATAGAAAACACGAGTGCCAACAAGACACTTCCAAATTTAACTGACTTAAAAAACAAAACAAAAACAAAAAATCTAAAAAACAAACAAAACCAAAACACAAAAAATAACAAACATTACAATGACATCGAAAGGAAAGTGATCTTTGGTAAATGGATTTTATCGCAAACCCCCATTTTTTATTTATCTAAATTTAAGCATCGGTATTTTTTCTTTTTCTTAGAGTGAAATAGTCTTTCATTTGATCGACGAAACACTTCGATATTTTGGTATTAATTTTCCACTAAGAAAAAGTTGGAACAACATAAATGACGAACGTCTCACACACACACAATGAAATTAATAACTTAAAAAAGTGTCTGAAAAAGCTTTCAGTAGTAACAACATTAAAAAAAAATCAAAACATTTTGATAGGAGAATGCCTTGTGACCTTATTGAGTTACCGTTGTAATATAATTCCATTTATAATATTAATGGTTCTATTTAAGAACAGCATTTCTGTACGTTATATTGAAAATTGTGGGTAGTTTTTTTTTTTTTTTTTTTTTTTTTTTTAATGACGTTCAGCATGATCATCATAGATAATTCAATTGCAAATCGATCTTGAAAATTGATTTATTCTCTCAAAGCAATTTAAATGAATGAAAATCATGAACGAAAAAATTTGCAGCTGGCTTAAAGTTAACTGATTGAGGGGGCTGAAAAGTTCATATGATGAAGTCATATAGGCTGAGGATGACTTTTTTAACTAATGGGATACAAGCACTGTAACACCAACGGAAGAAGTGTGTGAGCCACAAATGAGACTAAAGTTCATTTGGTCACATTCGTAGCATACTACACTAATATAGAACACCACGGTCATATTCTATGAGGATTTTGGTCAGCCTATGGACCTTTCAGCTAACCATATATATATATATATATATATATATATATATATATATATATACACACACACACACACACACATACATAAAGCATGATGAGAAATTTAAGTAGGTGCTTGCAAAAATTTACAAACAAACTAGTGTGTATATATCTCAATCAGCAAGTCATAGTATTCGGCCCTAAAACTAAAGATCGCCAAATGAAATAGTGTTTTAGTCACCATCTTGTTCGCTGTTTTTTTTTTGTTTTTTTTTAATAGCGAACAAGTCCGTCCTTTGTTGTGTTGCAGACGATAAACTAAAACTATAGTTTATATCTTCGTCTTGACGGCTGGTTTTATTTGATTTTGTGAAGCCGTAAAAATTAAATTAAATCAAGATGACATCACTAACAACAATTGTTTCCTTGTCGTCGATTTTAGAGTCCCACCACCCGCAGTTGCACATAATGTCCGTAATGAATGGAGCAGATTTATTCAATTATTTTTTACTTATTTATTTTTACTCTATGCCCAACAACGTGCATCGTCATCGTTGCCGTCTTCAATAAGAGAAGAGCATTTTTTTAACATAATATTCTATTCATAAAGAAATACACTCCGAATGTATTCAAAGAAAACTAAATTCATCAGCTAAAAAAAGCAACACAGAAGCGAAAGTAAGTAATATTCGAAATCAAAGACTTTTTAAAAGCTTCATACTCCCCTCTCACAATAAACTCCCCTCTCACAATAAACCCCTAAACGTCAGGATAGGTAAGAAGCAATTATTACACGCAGTCAATGAAGCGAACCCAAAACAACATTTCTAACTTGAAAAAAAATTCTTAAATTTTTTTTAAAAAACGAAATTCCTTACTTAAAATTGTCATTTTTGTGTAACCGTAATCCAGCAAAAAACAGCACATCATAACGAGATTTTTATAAGAGCAATACATGTGAAACGCTCTAACTTAAATAATAAAGTATTTTTTCGTAAAATAATTTGCAATTCAATGATACATTTGTAGAGTAGATGAAAATCATTAAAAATTATCGACAATTAGAATAATTCACTATTTTCTAAACTGAAGCACCAATATCATCATGGACTGCTGTTTCAACGGGAAATCAACGGATTCACGGGTCATCTGGCATTATCTTTTAGTTTTATTAATTTGACCATAACCTACTCGAGTTGTTAATCTACGGCAACGAGGAATGCGAAAATCGGAAATAATTCTTAGTCTGATGTCGCAAATATACAATTTATTTTCGCAATTACTGAAACAAATTTCTCAAGTATTCAAGACGTCACATGTAACGTATGGTAAGTTTCTTGAAAACCAAATAAGATTATAATATTTAATAAACCGCCATTTTGCCGCATACCTCATGGTTTGTAAAAAAAATATCAAACGGACACAGGCTGCTTATTAGCGTTAGGAATTTTTGATTGCTAAATTAACATTTTTAAATAAAAATTATATCGATCGTTCACATGCATCGGGTGTGAAACACGAAGTCCTAAAATATACCTTAAAAGGTGTGGAGTACAAAATTCAAGATTTTTTTATAATAACCGCGCGAGTAACCTTAAAACATTGCGTTTATGTTGTAGGTATTGCATTCATTAAAGATGCAGAAAAGTATGTCATTAATTAAAAAAATAAATCCCAGCACCCCCCACCACTTTTTTTCAAAATTACAAGGAGGGGAGATTTGGTTTATTCGGAGAGAGCGAAGAAGATCGTTAAAGTTGTTTTGTAATAATAGTTGTCACCACATGCGCACTTGACGCCGGTGCTTGTGTGTGTGTGTGTGTGTGTGTGTGTGTGTGTGTGTGTGTGTGTGTGTGTGTGTGTGTGTGTGAGAGAGAGAGGGGGGGGAGGGAGAAGAAGTGTGAATGTGGGTACTGTTTTTTTTTTCCTCCTTGTTTGATGGTTTTATTTATTTATTTATTGTTTCTTGGAGAAACGAGCTGTCCACACAGAGATGCCGGCAAAAACGAACAGAAAGCAAAACAAAAAAAAAAATAAAATAAAATAAACTTTATCATGTTAGTATAGAGTCTCTCTCTCCCATTCACACACACACACACACACACACACACACACACACACACAGTTAAACCAAAAATACGACGAAATCTGGGTGACCCATTTCTGGGCGAATTAACCCTCCCCTACAAACGGCGGAGGTCACATGTTACAACAAGAGCAAGAAAAACTGAACGAAATAGACTTTTTTTAAAAAATTGGATTGGCTTTTATGTCGAAGCCGAATAAGCAAAACGGGAGAGAAAAACAAAACTACATTGGACAGGATTTTATGATTATTTTATCATTACACAAACATTTAGGTAGTAAAAAAAAAATCACTGCGTTTTTTTTTTTAATAAATACTCACCTTTTTTTTTAATAGATGTGAAAGGGTGAGTGAATTGGAAAAGAAAAGAATGAATAAGAAGAGGGAGGACCACTCCTCCTCCGTAAATGTTACAGAGAGAGAGAGAGAGAGAGAGAGAAAGAGAGATGAAATTTCAAATTGTTAACATCGGAGCTACCACAACTTTTCAATGTTGTGTAGGTTTCGGCATGTGTGTGAATTCATGCCTTTTTATGTGTATAGGCATTCTGTGCGCGCACACAGGCACACACACAAATAAATAAATAAAATGTAAAAACACACACACACACACACACACACGTGTGTGTGAGTATTTCATGTATTCTGTTGAAGAGAAGAATATCAATGTTGAATATATTTATTTTTGGTGATAAGTTTATCAACAAAGAAAAGGAAATTTTTTTTACTACCATTAACAATCGGGCAAGTCATTAAAAAAAAAGATACTGAATAAAAAAATCATAAAGATGAAAAAGATTTTTTTTCTCGAGAAAAGATGAATTTTTGTTATTTGAATATCAGCAAATCAAAATTTTAAGAATCCGATTAATTTTGCAACTTTATTGTTCATTTTGAAATTTTGAAATCTGAGAATGTAGATTTTTTTTGCAAAATTCATCACAAGCGTAAAAGAAAAAAAGTCAATTGGGAGCAAATCAATTTTCGTTGAGTCGGTAGTTTTGACATTTTTCTTAGAACTGTATTTAAAAGAAAGATTATCAGGCTTTAATACAAGACAGTCTCTTTTAATCACCTCTAACAAATCTGAATGCCTTTTTGTTATTCTCTACCAAAAACTAAATTTTAAGTAATTAAAAAAAAAGTTGCAGTTTTCTTTCTCGTTAGAAATGTTAAAGCGTGATGTTAATTTGGAGTTAAAATTAAACAGCAATTTCATCTTCAAGAATCACGACCATTTCAAATTTTCTTCTTTATTGTCAGTCTTGTATTTATTTTTAATTAGCTTCCAAATAAGATTAAGTTGTCAGATTTTTGCAGTTTTATCAACGAGAAAAACTTTACATGCTGTCAAAAGTTTGGAAAAACAAAAAAGAAAACAAACAATATATGTCAAAAGATTTTGAATCTTCTTTTATACATAAAAACGGTTCTATTTCAAGCAATTCAGTTTATCATAAATACACAGTTTAGTTCTGTATAACCCATATATAGGACCCAAACAAGTGCTACCGTTCCGGGCCAGAGTGGACCTGGGAGTAATGGCAATAAAGGGGTACTCTGTATTCACCAAAACCCATCAGATTGTTTAGTGTCATATCCACGACACGCGTTCGAGGCGGGGGTGTCTTACCCTTCTGCAGAGATGCAGTCGGTGTATTCTACAGCCCCAGCCAACTGGGCAATTGGTGTTCGGGGAGATTTTTCCAAACATTTTACATTGGCGGCACAATTTTTATTTATTTAGCGATACAATGAGTTTTGTCAACTAAGAAAAAATATATCATTCAAAAGCCAAAAATAAATAATTCAATGAATGATTTTCTTGATAATTTACTCGCACACAGAAGTGGTTAACAAACTAGACTAGCAAACCTTCATGAGTGACAAATTGAATTGTCATAATCTATTTCGTTTATTGATTTTAAAGAAGAATATAGTTTGTTTTTTTTTAAATTTTTATAAAAGACGCAAAAATGATTGGAATTTTTCTTCTTGAGATTTCATACCGGTGAGCTTAATGAAGTGTAAAAAGGCCAGTCTGAAAATAAATCGACTCATTTTTTTTCAGTAAAAATTAATCAATTCACTGAGTCAAAAAATGTTGTTAGGAGGCAGGCGTCATTCCGAAAATGGGCGGCAATGGAAAGATCCAAACAATCAGTAGTAGAAAAGGAACAGAGCATTTCATTTACCAAAAAATCTAATTGACCAACGCTTAACACGTCTACAAAGAACACAATTAACAAAAATATCCAGGAAAACATTGGTTTTTATTTTGTGGTTGGAAGTTGGAGTTAAAAGTACAAACATACGTTTGTATCTTAGTGACGTATTTTGGGGCAGATACATACCACACGCCAACCAGACCAGACAGCAGACGCCATGGTGACTGGTGATCATGGAATTTGTCCGCTTGCAAAGCCCAAGGCTCCTTCCTGGTAGGATATAATCAAAAACTGTTGCATGTTGTTTAAAATTTTCGGTGGATCTTATGATAAGAGATGTATGTGTATCTCAAAAGACGTCAAGGACATGATCTTGGGAGCCAAGGGGATGGCAGATCTCCATAAAGTTTGGAAACTATAGCTCGAAACACATTAAAACAGACAAGATAAACTTGGAGAGAAGGGGCTGATAGCGGCAAAGAAGGCAAATTTGAACTTGACCAAAAAGACTGACGAAATTGAGTTTATTTGTTCGAAAACATAAATGAGCATAGTACCCGTAAAATAAAATGTCTCGATTATTTACGCATGGATCGGCACTTCTATCATAGACCAGTGTAGTATGTGTACCCATAGAACCCCCTCCCACTAAAATATTCAGATAAAAACAATTATTTCGAAAAGTTATCAAATTTAATACTTTCTAAAACATAAACAAATAAAATACTCCACTAAAAACTAAGGCATTGGATGATTTTTAATTTTGGTTTGATTTGCATATGATCCGACTGGATACAAATGATTTTTTAAACAAATCTATTTGACTCATAGATGGGACTCTAATCGATACTCCTACTCTGGGTCAAAGTGAGTCTGGGAGTAAAAACAATGAAGGGGGTCCGCCTCACTTTAGATCCCCAGAACGGAACCTCATTTTTGAGGGGGAGGAGATATTATCTTTTTACAGAGAATACAGTCACGTTGACTGTATCTTCTGAGCCCAAACGATAGGTCAGAGGCACAGATACTACATTCCGATCCTAAACAGACCACACTGATTATACACTCTCATCCTAGTAAAAATTACAACGGACGAACAAAGAAACAGAACGAGTCATCTTGTGTATTTATATATTTATTTTTGTCTGTGACTATAAGAAGCAGAGTGTTAAGAAAAAACATTACAAACTTTTTTGTCACATGTCCAGTTGCAAATACCTAACCTATACTCAAATAAAACACCATGTGTATTTGTCTATTTATTTTTGTCTGTGATACTCCAAATCAATTAAATTAAACCCTAGCAATACTTAACTCGTATTCCAGGCGGATTTTAAGATGGTCATCAAATACTTTGTTAAAAAAAATATTTCATTTATCTACATCTTACCTTCACTTCACTTTCAAAATCTGATATCACAAATATTTCAATAAGGGAAAAACCTCTCAATGGACAAAATTGCATACGATGTCCTCATTTTTTTAACTTTTGGTAAAGATTCGACATTTCTTAAAATTTCCAATTCTTCTGATGGCTTCATTAGGCTGACTTTTTTGTGCCATTTTTTGACACAGAGGGATATCATAAATAGTCATTCCTTTATATCAAGGGCAACAATAAGGTATAGTGATTGTATGTATGAAAGAAATCTTTTAATGTCAGAGCTGAATCTTCGAATATATTCCAAAACTTGCCAGGCATGACCTTAACAGTTCTTGAAAGTTTAATTAACATCAAACCAAAAATGGTAGAGCCTTCGCTTAAGAGACAGACCGATAAAGATTTGATGAATTATAATAAAAAAGATAACGAGATGTTTACAATATTCATGATACTGAAGTGTGATTATATGTTCAGCGAAATAAATTGATTAAAAGATTTATTAATGCTATTCGTCCGAGACATTAAAAATAATTCTATAAATCCAGCTAACAATTCATACGGAAAAATAAATCCATGTCATTAAAAAATTTATAGTAAACTTTCATGGAAGATTTAAATAGTATAGAAAAAATTCGCATGTCAAAATATATTAGTAAAGAATTCAAATATCAATTTTACATTTGCCATCACTTTTTTATGGCACGTGTGTGTAAAATTCTCTTTATTTTTTTTATGATCGTATGTAGTGATTGTTCTATGTATCTATGTACTGTATTTTGTAAAATTGATTACGATCTAGTTTGGTTTCTTTGTTTTAATGGCTCATCTACTTTCGTGGGTTATTTAATACCAAAACCATCTTTGTAAAAGAACAGTAATGGTACTATTTAATCCATAGCTAAGAGGGGCGGGGGGGGTAAAGCTTTCCAAGGCGAGAAGTCCGAAAGAGATCGTTACAGCGAGATTGGAGTTCGAATACGCTTACTACAACGTCACAGTCCAGCAGATGGGGACTGCTCATTTACGATCTGGCTATCATACATACATTATATATATATATATATATATATGTGTGTGTGTCACCCACAGGTAGACTGCTTCGCTCCATCACAACCCCTTAGTGTGGCTAAACACGAAGGACACTCCAAGCTGGGATCGAAACCCGCCTAACTTTACGCTAGACATAGTATCTAACTGCACAGCCAGCAAGCGATACACATCAGCTCAGAAATTATAACGCATTTGTATTATCTTTCATTTGTTTACATTTTGCGCTATCGGATACTAGAGTGCTCAGTTAGTTAGAACTTTGAATTAAGCAGGTGGCATATATATATATATATATATATATATATATATATATATACACCACCTGCTTAATTCAAAGTTCTAACCGTTACACACACACACACATATATATATATATATATATATATATATATATCAATGTGTAACGGTTACCAAACCGAAAAAAGGAATCGACAAGTCAATATTAAATTCCAGACGAGGCTCTTTATGTTTACTTTGGACTAATCATCTTTAAAAAGACATAAATCTATCTCTTCCTTCTTCAACTGTGAGTCAAAGTAGGCCAGACTGAACTCTTTAACCATGGCAGAGTAACCAGTCTAATACAAATCCTTTGTCAGCGTTGCAGGGTAAGACCTGATTCGCTATTATATTTTATAAATCTTAAAGAAGGCTTAAGTCCTGCAGAAGACTGAGAAAAATGATCATTATATAGATATGAGCATTCATGTACATTATATATATATATATATATATATATATATATATTCTCCGCCGAAATAAATTCATTATGACAACTTAACCGAGTATGAGTCTCCATTAAATTGTACTATATATATATATATATATATATATATATATATATATATATATATATATATATATATATATAGTCATTCTTTTTTTTTTACAGTTGAATGGACAGCATAATAGTTATTCCCTAAAAGTATCGATTAAAAAAAGATAGTTTAAAGAAGACTTAACTACACCTAAAGAAGGCTTGGTTGGTTGAGTTTTATGGCATGTCAACCTTTGTAGGTTATTTAATGCCAAATCCATTTTTATGAAAATAGTTCTATTTCAAACAATTCAGTTTAGCATGAGTACATAGTTTAATTGTCAAAAATAAACATTTCTATTTTAAGCTATTCAGTTTATTCAAACGGTTCTAATTCAGCTTATTCAGTTTAGTATAAGTACAGATTTTGTTTTCACAGAGTTAAATGTCAAAACAGTTCTATATTAAAAGAATTTAGTTTAGTGTAAGTAGAGTTTCAATGTCAAAAACAGTTCCATTTCAAACAATTCAATTTAGCATAAGCACGCAGTTTAAATGTAAGTACATAGAAATGTTTTTGACGATTAAACTATTTCAAGCTATTCAGTTTAGTCAAACAGTTCTCATTCAAACAATCCAGCTTAGCATAAGTATGCAGTTCTATTTAACCCATACATAGGGCCCTATCAGGTGCTACCATTCCGGGCCAGGGTGGACCTGGGAGCAATGGCAATGAAGGAGTGCTCCGCATTCCCCAAAGCCTCAGCATCACTGGAACCTCACCATCAGATTGTTTAGTGTCATAAGAAGGACACTCATGGGGGTGGGGTCTTACATCTCTGCAGAGATGCAGTCGATGTATTTTACAGCCCCAGCCAACTAGGCAACACCCAAAGAATGTGAGCGATGTTAGATGTAAACGTAGCTAAGAAAGCTCAATGGAATCAAGGGTTAAAAAAACACGTAGATCTCAATTTTAAACGTTTGAGTTGAACTGATATCCACCGCCATTAGATTGAAGTGGTAAAGAAGTTTGTTTTTTTGAGGGGTAAAAAGAAGTGAGGGGAGCCGTAACACTTTTTTGTGTAATTTCCTTTGATCCGATTAATCTACACAACACATAAAGAAATGAAGTATCTTCTTTCAATTGTTGAAGATCTCCCTTCTCTAACAATCGAATGCACAAAAATAATGCAGAGATGCATTTTCGTTCATTCACCTCTCTCTCTCTCTCTCGTGCTTTCGTTGTTGTAAATGTAGCAGTAGTAGTAGTAGTAATAATAAATTGGATAATATGCAAGAGAAGAAATATAAATATAAGTTATGTGGTGATAGCAATGAAACAGTTTATCACATAAGTGGATACAGCAAACTGGAAAAAAAAAAAACCAACAAAAAACAAATAAAAAGAATACAAATGTAAACACGACTGGGTCAGAAAAGTTATTTACTGAGAATTATGCAAGAATTTAAAATTTGACTATGCTGACAAATGATATATGCACAGACCAGAATCTACCATTGAAAATGAAACGATCAAAATTCTTTGCGACTTCCAAATACAAATGGATCATTCAATCCCAACCAGAAGATCAGACCGAACATTAATAAACAAGAAGAGAAGATTTTGTCATTCCAGCTGATCTTAGTGAAAGTGAAAAGATACTTGGGTCTCCAAAGGTCTGGAAAATAGGGGAACTGCAGACCAGAAGAAGAATCAAGACAATCTAGACCACAGCACAGTTAAAATCGGTTAGAATACTTAGAAGGGTTCTAGAGAGCAGACGAGACTTGCTGTCACTTGAACTTCAATAAAAAAAAAAACACTAGTTAAGACTTGTTTAAAAAATAACTCGCATAAAGGAATAATGATAATTTTTTTCAGGTACACGAACGACGACCTAAGTAACCACACAAACCAGAAACTGTGACCTAAGTAACCACACAAACCAGAAACTGTGACCTAAGTAACCACACAAACCAGAAACTGTGACCTAAGTAACCACACAAACCAGAAACTACGACCTAAGTAACCACACAAAACATAGGAATGGAATGAAAAGCGGGAAACGACACAAAACGGACGGAATGGAACTACCAAATTAAGAAGAAATTAGAATGCCCAGAGATAAAGAAACTTATAAATACTTGGGAATATTGGAAGTGGACACCATCAAACAAATAGAGATGAAAGAAAAAGTTTAAAGAGTGTATCTCAGGAGAACGAGAAAACTACTCAAAACCAAACTATATAGCAGGAATCTTATAAAAGGGCAGTCCCTCTCGTAAGATACTCGGGACCATTTTTGATGTGGGCCAGTGAAAAACTTAAATGGACTAGAGAATAAGAAAACTAATGACCATGCATAACAACACCACAAGGACCAATTACAAAACAAGAATAGATAAGACGCAACAAAATAGCAAATGCAGGGTATGTTGATAGAGACGAAACCATCAATCACATAATAAGCGGATGTAGGAAATTAGCACAGAATGTGTATAAGACTAGACACGACTGGGTAAAAAAGGCGATCCACAGGGAACTGTGCAAGAAATTGAAATTTGACCATACAAACAAATGGTTTATGCACACAACCCAGAATCTGTCTTGGAAAATGAGATGCACAAACTCCTCTGAGATTTTGAGATACAAACGCGTCATCTAATCTCGGCCAGACGACCAGGCCAGATTATAGTCAACAAAAAGAGAACTTGCCGAATTCTGGATTTTGCTGTCCTGGCTGACCACAGTAAAATTAAAAGAAAAAAAAAAGGATAAGTACCTCGATCTTACAAGGGAACTGAAAAAAAACTGTGGAACATGAAAGTGACGGTGATACCAATTGTAATTGGTGCTCTAGGTAGAGTCACCAACGGATTGATACAGGGTCTGGTCGATTTGGAAAGAAGAGGAAGAGTGGAGACCATCCAAACTACAGCATTAAGACGGGCCAGAATACTGAGAAGAGTCGAGGAGACTTGCTGTCCATCAAACTCCAGTGAGAAACCATTGGGTAATGCAGGTATGAAAAACTCTCAAAAGAGTAATAATAATGCAGTTTTCTATATTTATGAATAAAGAATAAAATAGTGCTCAATATCGTTGGGTTTTATGGCATATCAACCCTTGTAGGTCATTTAATGCCAAATCCTGTTTTTATATAAGTTGTAAACGAATAGTTTGTAGCTGACATTTTAAACAAGGCAGAGCTCATTGTTTGCACACAGTTAAATGGACTCAGGTATTGCTATCTAACACTAACAATCCAACATCAGTTATTTGTTTGCACACAGTTAAATGGTTAAACAGTTCTATTTAACTCATAAATGGGATCCTAACAGGTACTACCGTTCCAGGTCAGATTGAACCTGGGAGTAATAGAAAATTAAGGAGTAGTCAACATTCTCTGGAGCTCCAGAACTGGAGCCTCCCCATCAGTTTAGTGTCATATCCAGGAGATAAGTTGGGAGGTGGGGCGATTTACCCTTCTGCAGAGATAAAGTCGGCGTATTCTACAACCCTAGCTGACTAAACTTGCTCAATAACACGGTGATAGAAGCATATATGTATATCTAAGTATGAATAGTGTACGTACACACACACACACAATCAACGGCAGTTGATGACACACTTTCTCAACTATGCAATCATTACCAATATTGAGCACTTTATACATAATTAGACGACTTGCAAACCCGTCGCATTCTCGTAACAGTAGTCCATGATGATATTCATACTTCTATTTAGGAAGAAGTGCAGGATTCTTTTATAATTATTCTGAATATTTGAATCGTTAGAAAAATAGCATTCAGCTCGAACTCAAACTTCAGGAAAATATCCAGTCGCATATTGGACAGAATTAATCTCTTACTTTGGAGCATTTAAATTGTATTGCCCTATTAAAAATCTTGTTATGATGTACCGTTTTTGCTGCATTACGGTTAGATACAGTGCTCTCAGCGGTCATAGGTCATGTGAAAATGGAATCTACGAATCGAGTTGAAAATTCATGGACGAGACTATTGGCGTTTCATTTAGCTCGAATGTTCTTTCCTGTTATGGATAAAAATAGTCAAGGGGGGGGGGAACTGGGAGATCTTTTGCTTTATCAAGGCAAAACTTTCTAGAAGGATAACTAAATTCAAATCAGATTTATTCCACTTAAAACTATCACATCATTTTCGTGCAGTTTGGGTAAATACAAACATATCAAAGTAGAGGTTAATAGAAATTATATAGAAACTCAAAAGATCATTATTAATATATTTAATGTCAAAACATCACAAGAGACACCCATTAGAGATTTTCCTACAGAAGAAACATTTTATTAGGGGGGGGGAGTGATAGGGGGTGTTTACATGCCGTCAAAACAGTTGAACTGGAACAGATTTTATTTCCTTGCATCAAAGACCTTTTTTTTTCATTTGACACCAACCTTCAATATTTGAAGCCAAACAAATGTACAAAAGGAACAAGGGAAAATTCGAGTGACGTTTTCAACGCACAAAAAATGAGGCGGGGAAAAAAGTGGGGTGGTGATTAGGAGAGAAAGAATATTCGAAGAACACAAGAATATCCTCTAAAATCTTTTTCATTTCACACTTGTTTTGGAATATTTAATAAAATAGCAAAAAATATTTGACGTCTCAAGAAATGTTAGAACTTAAAAAAAAAAAAAACTTATAAAAAAACAACAAAAAACAATTAACTGAACCCGTGTAAATATCATAGTTTAATTAAAAACAAACACAAAGGATTAAAAATCCATATATTTTCAGGCACATATATAGAGATAGATAGATACATATATACACACACACATTATATATACATACAAACACAATATATGCACACATACTCTCTCTCTCGATATATATATATATTTATTTATTCTTTGGACTTGCGGATTTTTATTAATACGTAAATTTGCTAAGTTTTAAATGTAGTTTTCTTTTTTTTTTTAAAGTCAATATTTCATGGTGTATTATACAAAATTTTGCAAATTTTCATATATCATTAACTATATTTGTATAAATAGATCCTTTAGCATTTTCTGGATTTTTTTCTTATGTTCTATTCAAAATGACTGCTGCGTTTCTTTTGTATGTTTCTTTTATAATTATGTCGTTATTTCCCAGTATATTTTTAAGGCTTACGTAGGGTGTGAAGTTATGTGCAGTTTTTTTTAAGTTAAAGTTGCAGAACTTTTCAAAAATTACTTTTATTCAGGAAGAATTTGGATTTATTTTCTTACTAGGAAGTCGTCTGGATTTTCTTTATTATAGAATTTCTCTATAAATCCAAATTTTTGTTCAAATTCTTTGAGGTCTTTAATCATAATAATCAAGGAGATTGTAATTTGGTGAGTTAGGCCAGATGTTAGGGATGATGTGGTCACAAAATTTTTCTTAAAGCCAAGATTGGGTTTTCTTGCTTGTGTAGCATGGCGTATAGTCTTGTTACTAGGCGTAGGGTTTTCCGGCAGCCTCATTCTCGATCCATGGCAGCATTACCTTCTGCAGGCACTTGATATAGGCCTCTATGTTCAGTCTGAGGTCATATGGAAAGATAATTGAAGGCATAACACATCTCACTATTGCTTGGGACCATCCCAAACACCACGATGTAGACAGAGTATTTGGCTTTCATCACTATCAATACATATTGTGGGGACAGAGAAAGTTGTCGATTGTTCGGTGAGTTCACCATTTGAACCAAGCAGAAAATTTTCTAATATTGAAAGGGGAAAAAAGTATGTTTGGTTCGAGGGGATGCTTCAGTTTGTTCAAAAGCTTTTTTTATGCGGTCTTCTTTCTTGTCTTTTATGGTTTGAGATAAAAATTGGCTCTTTCTCATCTTGTATAAAAATACTGAATTCTTTTATGCACGATCTGCCTGATAAAGTACTGAGCTGTCGTACCTTCGTAATGATCATTGGCCTCCTCCAACACTTTTCGAATCCTCTGTATTGTCCTTAGATTGACCCCCCAAATATTCTGAAGTCTTTGTATTGGAGCTTCGATCGTAAATGCTATGCAGTATAGCGAACTTTTTCCAAATTTCTGGAGAAGTGAATTGCGTCATTTTGCTGCTTTCTTCACAGCCAGTGTCCAACTGACTCGAATTTTTTTTTTTTTTTGTACAGAAGACAAAAACCTGAAACCATGAAAACGTATGTGCGAAATTAATCATTTAAAAAGGTGACACTTTACCAATAGCACCCCCCTCTCTTTTTCTCTGTGTGTGTGCGTATATATAAAATGAGTCACGTTTGTTTTGGTATGGAGACGTGTCGACGAATAATAACTCAGAAAAGAAATGTCATCGAGCATTCAAATTACGCATCTTTTAAAATAAGAAACGGCACAAATTTAGTTTTGATTTTTACTGATTAAATGATATAATTCAATAATTAATATTTTCCAATTTACTACTAATTGAAAAAACTTAAATCTTTGGAGAGTTAAAAAAAAAAAAATTTTTTTTTTTTTTTTTTTTTAAGAAAAATCATGAAAATTTGAAATACTGAAAAGAAAAAAAAAAGGGGAAAGGAAAATTTGAAAAATGGAAAAAATCCAACATTTTTAATTCTTAGTTTCTTTTTGTATGGACGCAGATCAATTTTTTTTTTATTTAGCAATAACTCAACAAACTGATTTTTAAAACGAATATTTTTATATTTCGTGAAATAAAATACATTAATTTCTAATCAGTGTAACTCGAACCTTTTCTTTTAAAAGAAAATATTTTCATTTGAATTAACACGCGAAATTTTCTACCTAAAAATAAGGACACACTTTTCATTCTTAGCTTCTTTTAAAGGGTAAATAAATAAATAAAACGAATACATTCTTATTATAGCAATTCAACCGGAAAATGAAAAGAATTCAAATTTGTCATATTAAAATTTTTTTAAAAATCTTTAGAAAAATAAAATTATAATGTTTCAAATCACTCAAGAATTTAGGGTTACATTTTAAAGAATAATATTTTGAATGTAAAAAAAATCCTAGAAAATATTCTAATGCGTGACTTCTTAGATTCGTTCATCGTTAAATTTTTAAAAGAGTAAAAACTTGAATTAAAACTGCTTTTTTGAAAATTATTTACGAAAAAAAAAAAAAGAAAGTTCTTTAACTGAGCACTAATCGTAAAATTAATCGTGGAAAAAAAAAATTAAAATGTTTTAAACCTTTTACCAGTAAAGGATTACTTGTTTTTATATTATTTTAAGTGTAAGAATAACATTTTTTTAAAAATTCATAAAATGAAATACTTTATATTTGAATAGGCGAAATCTTTCAACAACAAATAAGGACACATTTTTAATTCTTAGCTCACTCTTCTCTTCCAAATTACTGGTGTTCCTAAAATCCTTTTAGTCCAGTCCTTCTTTTAAAAAATGTAATCCTATACTCGTGAGTGTTGTCAAACATAATTTTTCAAAAACCCTTTTTTGGGGAATATGATAAAAATTCAAATTCAGTTATATGATATTATGAACTTTTGGAATTACATAGAGTTAGACGTATGTGTGTACATATATATGTGTGGTTGCAAGTTAACAATGGGTATATATATATATATATATATATATATATATATATATATATATATATATGTGTGTGTGTGTGCAAGCAAGCATACATTGAGTGTGTTGTAGGTGTAAATTACTCTATCTCACAAGACCATAAACATTGGTTTCCTTTGTTTTATTGATTTCAAACACAGGGGAAAGAAGGAGCTTTTACCGCTATAAGGATGCTTTACAAGCAACGGTTAGCTAATCTGATGGAGACATTGACTTCTTCGACATGGTCGCTAAAGCCTTGCAAGGATATTAGCACCATATTTGTTAACCCTTTGTCTAAACTATGTACTTTAAATGTCCACAGATTTAATAAAAGAAAATGGTTTTACATTAAAAGAGACAAGAAGCGGGTGAAATCTAGCAGAAACTGACAGATATAGACTACGCAGACAACATAGCACTTCTTACAAATATACCAGCCCAAGCAGAAATTCAACTGCATAGCAAGCAACGGGAGGCATTGGCTTCAACGTGAATGCAAATAAAACAGAATACTTGTGTTTTAAACCAAAAAAGTGTCATCTCCACTCTAAGTAGCAAGCCTGTAAAATTAGTGTAATAGTTTCACATACTTCAGCAGCAACATCTCATCTACTGAAAGTGATGTCAACCTACGACTAGCGAAGGGGTGGAATGTTATTGACTGATTTTCCCGCCTTCAGGAGGCTGAAGCGGCTAGCCGCGAGGGTGTGGTTACTGAATGCGAAGTCTGTGAAGCGTTGAAGCAGGTTGGCCTCAAATCACCAGGACTATATGGTTTACCCTACGAAGTGTACTTGAAGCTGCTGTTCATGTTTGTGCCTATTTTGATGGTTCACCCAGGGAGCCATTCCTGGTAGCATTATCAAGGGCGTGATCACATTGCTGAAGAAAGGTGACAGGCACGTTTGAGAGGACTTAGACGATTACAGGCCCATAACTCTGCTTAACATAGAGTTAAAGATTTTGGCCGAGGTCTGAGCGAACCGATCGGACTTGAACAGAACTACGCTGTGATGGGAAAATCAATTGAAGACAACTTGCACTTGGTGCGTGAGATCCCAGAGAGCTTAGAAGACGGCACTGAAGCAGCGCTGATCAATTTGGATCAGTCCAAGGTCTTCGATAGAGTCGACCATCTGTTCTTGGCGAGTGTTTTGGAAACCGCCGGATTCCAACCGGAGTTCCGCAAATGGATTAGCATGATACCCACAACCGGCAGGCATTGGTGCAGGTGAACGGGAAGCGCTCGGAAGCTTTCGCGACCGAGCGTTCGGTTCGGCAGGCCTGCCCCCTGTTTCCTCTTCTTTATGTCCTGCTCCACAGAGTTAGTGATGAGAGGGTAAGTCCGGCCCTGTGCAGTATCCCTCTTGCTGTCTCTCTTTCGGCAAAGGTATCCGCGTTCGTTGATGATATCATTGTCTTTGTGTCCCGCCGTCTGGACATAAAGGCGGTGAAGAAGGCGGTTCCGAGGTTCGAACAGATAGTAGGGGCCAAGATCAACTTTGATAAAAGCGAAGATTTGCGGCTAGGTGCCTGAAGAGGTGGCGTTCCCCTGCCAGGGCCCTTCTGCTAGAGTGACGGACCCGTCCATATCCTCGAGGTGTGGTTCGTATCCGGCCTCCAACTGGACCGAAATTGGTCAGAGGTACAGGCAAAGTAGATGCCCGGGGGGGGGGTACCTGGCTTCGAAGGCAGTTATCCTTAAAGCGCAGAGCTGAGGTGTGCGCCGTGTACATCTTCCCATTGATCCTTTACCGTTTGTCTATACTTCCTCTACCTAAGAATCGTCGGCTGAAGCTTCAATGATCCCTTTCCAAATTACTTTCGACTAATCCTCGAGTTCAGCGGCAACGGATATTCCAATAATGGAATAGTTACAAGATTTGGAGTTAACTTGTGAGCTTTGCGAAATAACCAAAGTAGAGCAAGTCCTGCCACTATGGTTGAAAGGTGCGGCCCGCAATAACCAAAGTAGAGCAAGTCCTGCCACTATGGTTGAAAGGTGCGGCCCGCAATAACCAAAGTAGAGCAAGTCCTGCCACTATGGTTGAAAGGTGCGGCCCGCAATAATCAAAGTAGAGCAAGTCCTGCCACTATGGTTGAAAGGTGCCGAGATTGCACGCAGCACGGTAGTGTTAGAAATCGGACAGAAAGATCAACCACGCACTGTTATCTCGGCAACAAAACAAGGCATCCAACGAAAAACTTCCCGGGATACGGAAACAGGGATGAGACGTTAGCACCACTCACTCCCCAATCAAATTAAAAGAGGTGCTCCGTAAGATTGAAGCTGTTGTTAATGGCAAGAAGCGCATAACACTGGTGGATTCTGGATTGTCTCGGTTACTCGTGACAAACATTGAAAATCCTGACAGTTAACGGTAAAATTCTCCACGTTGATGTGGGAACGAGGTCCCGAGCGTGCCACACATTTTTACCCGACCCAGTGTGTTCTCATTTTGTGGAAAGCTAGTCGGGCACTTCCCAGTGGTTAAATGGCTTAGGGTGGCAGCAGCATTCATTAAGAGAATAGCAGCAGACATGACGAAAGGTTGGGACGACAAGGTGATCGTTATTCCTTTAATAACGATGATAAAAGAAGTCATCGCGAGGGTACGCCAAGAAGACCCCGTGCGAGGAAAGTGGTGTCTTAGCGGTCCTGAGCTCGACGTTTGGGTTGATGCAAGTTCCCTGGCCACCGGAGTGTCACTGGAATACGATGGAGCTGCTGTGGAGGATGCGAGCTGGTTACGAAAAGAGAGAGAGATACGTAGCACATAAATTTGGCAGAGCTTGATGCTGTGCTAAAAAGATGTGAACATGGCATTTTGATGTGGAAAGCAACTATAGACTGCATCTTCACACTGATCCTGCTTGTGGCACAAATGGATCACAGACACCCTTATTGGAAAGAGGCTATAGGGTTCGCACTAAAACGGCAAGTGAGATGCTCTTATTAGGCGGCGACTTGATGTACAGGCAAGTTTGGTGAGGAATATGAACAATCGGTTGATGCAGTTCTGGTGAGGTCAGAACACAACAGAGCGGATGGTCTGACGAGAGTACCACAGCGATAGGTTGATCTCATCAGGAAGACAGTTGAACCTCGTACTGGGCGTGTGCTGTGTCGTCAAGCAAAGAAGACTTCGACCGGATGAGGTCTACTCATCACCGAAGCGGCCATCCTGGGATAAGGCGAACGTTGTACTTTGCCAGGCAGGTTGATTCCACAATTTCTAAAGGGTCGGTGAGAGCTATGGTAAGAATTTGTGAAAAGTGCCAGTCGATTGACCCACCACCCGCGCGTTGGCCGAGGAGGAAGTCGAACATTAGTGACACTATCTGTCGCTTATTGACTGCGGGCCTACACTGTTTTCGATTTGGCGTCTTTGAGACAAGATGCAGCAAGCGTCATCAACCACTTAGGTCTTTCTGCGAGTGCGGCACGCCAGCTGAAATACTCGTTCATAACGACGAAGCATTTCGCAGCATTTTCTTAGTGAATGGGGTGTTCGATTGCATTTTCCTGCCGCTGACTGCTCCTGCCAACCTGATTCATTGCTACCGAGTCCGATTGAAAGGTATCGATGCACTCCCTTTAGATGAGCTCAAACAGCTGCAGATTGGATACGACGTGGGCGATAGTGTCTGGATAAAGACCCCGAATGGACGGTGCACGTCCCCTTATACACGTGGCCGCGTTACAGGTATGATCAGCCTACAAAACGTCCTTGTCGACGGGATGCCCCACCATGAACGGGACCTTAGTCATGGCATGGGTTCGAATACTTCGGGGAGCGGGAGTGACAACAGACTCTCTACCCAGAGTGCGAGAACGATCATCATCAACGATGCACACTAATCCACAGGAGGTGAGTAACCCGGATGTAACAGATGACAAGCGTCATCCGAGGAGGAAGTAGCATTACCACGAAGGAGGACTAGACGTAAGAGATCCCCACCCCGGGTTGTTATCTATGTGATCAGATCACCGGGGAATGTAGCAGAATTGAAAGGCAGAACGAGCAGCCAGCTACCTCTGGTGAACCAATCAGTCTCCGCCGTTCGAAGAGACGAGTAGCGTGTTGTATATACAGGCAAAGCAGCAGACGTAAATTTGGGTTCATTTGATTACGAAGGTTGACCAATGCTAGAGGATGCTTATGCAAATTTAGCAACCGTCCCTAGCTGGATAAAAACAGGTGGCGAGTCGGTCGGACGAAGAGATGAAATGTGACGACAAAGCCGCGTGGAGTGAAGTCCGTTCGAGATTACACCAGAAGGAAAAAATAGGGAAATGACGAGTGATCTCGTTTCTGTTGTCCTATTTCGCATACGGCGTTGGACTTTATTCCCCCCACCTCATTTTCAGTTGATTTATTTTCTAACAAAGGAGAACGATTCCATCAGGATATCAAAACAACTGAAGAGTGCTACCAGGGACGATGGGACAAAATGTTGGAGTATCAAAAGATACTTAAATAACATTGAACATGACAGACAATCAAGAATGAGAAAAAAAAATTACCACAGTTCTTATGTTCCCGAAGGTTTTATTTCTGCTGTTTATTAAATTATTTGATGAAAACACTTGTTGGTCTTGGTATATTCAATCGTGTTAATTTTAAAGACTTGGGGTCTTATCATAAATAGTATTTCTCAATATGCAGACTAATATTTGTTGGTTTAAATACGAATTGAGAGGTTTCTATAATTTTACTTTGAGAAATATGGCATTGGTTAATATCATATATACAGAAAACAAATAAAATAAATGCTTCCCCACCAAAAAAATAAATAAATGAATAAATAAAAAGGATGTATTTATGTACTGTAAAAACGGTAGATAATCAAGAAAAAGTAAGGTCATTTTCAGAATCAGTGTCCTCAAATGAGCAAAAAAATGCTTGTGGCCTCGTCACCATTTCAAAATTGTTGTTGTTGACCAGTGTTATTGATCATATGGAAGTTTAATCTGATAGAATGAAACGGGATTTTTTACAAGCAGTAACTGTGTCCACACTACTATATGGATGCACCACTTGGGCGTGAACAAAATAAATAGAAAAAAAAAAAACTAGATGGGGGACTACACAGGTATGCTTCGCGCTGTCTTGAATAAATCTTGGAAGCAACACCCCACTAAGCAGCAGCAGTACGACCACTTAAAAACTCTTCAAATAAGACGAAAAAGATCTGCTGCACACGGACGAACTCATAAGCGACGTTCTTTTATGGACTCCGACACATGGACCTGCTAGTGTTTGCCGATCAGCAAGGACTTACATCAACTCTTCGCAGACACTGGATACTGCCTAGAAGACCGGCCAGGCGCAATGAATGATAGAGATGAATGGCATGCTATCAGCAAGACTTGATGATTTATATATATATATATATATATATATATATATATACATACATGAATTATACATACACACATATAAATCATATGGACACATAGGTGTGTGTGTGTATATATATATATATATATATAATACATATTTGAATGAACATTAAAGACATTTTTTGTTAATCCTTTTTGAATTGGCGTATTGATCTTATGATATTCGACGAGAATTGGTTGATAAATCTTCCATAATTAGTTATTTCCCTAGTACTTTCTGCTCGACTTTGGGCCATCATCAGTAAAGGATGCATTACAAAAAGGATGTAACTTTTGTATGTACATTACTACTTTGGAAGAATAACCGTTTCTACTGTTGTATTGTGTAGTGTTTACTTTTCAAATTTGTTTCTATAAATAGCACCAGTAGCTAAAGGCATTTAAGTACATTAGCACTGGTTTGAAAATTAGTTCGGTTAAGTTTGGGTTGTATGTTCCTAATATGTAGAGCCCCGAGAATCTGTAGTTTTTCCTTGTTATTTTGATGTTCTAATATTGTTGTTTTCGGTAAGAATTTTCTGAAATTCAGTTGTTGGACATGCATATTTTTTAGATGTGGTGCGATGGAACTTGTATCAGACAGGTGCATTGTAAGTCTTCTCAATAGGGTAGTTGAGGTTAAACTAACATATATATTTTCAGAGATACAATCTCCTAAAGGACATTTAAATTGATATATAACGTTTTTTTTTGTAAAACTCCAATCGAGGGAGAGGAATTATTTTTTAATGACTAAGTTGGAGGTTTTAAATTTATTATAATATATAAGTTTTTTTAATTAAGAACTGTGGGGAGTATGTTTCTACGAATCCATGTTTTTAATATTTTTTCATCTGATTTATAAGTGTAGTACATTTGGTTACAGTACAAAAAAGTTTGATATATGTTTGTTAACTGGGTGGTGTGGTACAGTGTTTATTTTGTTGGTAAACATTTTTAATCATACGTTTAATTTGTTCATCAACAATATTGTTAGGGAACCCATTATTGATGAGAGCCTGTTTTATGTTTTCTACCTCTTTATAAAATATTGCTTTGGAGGAGGAGATCAGTTTGGCACAGGATATCAGATTATTAATAATTGCTTTTTTATATCTGAAGGGACATTCACTTTTAAAGTTGAGGGTACAGGAGTTATTACTAGAAGGCTTTTTGTAAGTAGAGGTAGTGAAGTTATTATTGTTTGTTAGTATCAATGAGAACATCTAAAAAGGCAATTTTATTGTTTTTGTCTGGTTCATAAGTTAACTGAATTTTTTTGGAAGGTGTCTTGTGGTATGTTGATTTCGTTAATATTATTAACAAGAATAAGGATATCATGAACATATCTTAGATATATTGGAGTTTTTTTTAATGCTAATAAAAATTCTATTTTCGAGGTCGGACATGTAGAAATTACTGAAAATCGGGCCCAGGACAGACCCCATAGATACACCATCTGTCTGAACGTAAATATTACCAAGATGGTCATGAAATGGAACTTCAGTAGTGCATGTTAGGAGTAGTTTCCGAAGTATATTAAGGTTGATTTTAAGAGGAGGGAGAGATAGGTTGTTACAAATACTATAATATCAACTGTTTCATTAACAGGTACATTAGTGAATAGATTTTCTACATTCAGTAAGGTTAATATACCATTATTGGGTTTAATTGTATGAAGTACTTGAATTAATTAATGTGTAGATTTTGTGTTATATTTGCTAGGCAAGTATGGTGAAATAAGCTATTTTATTGTTTTTGTGAGTTCATAAATTGGTGTAGGTATTTGTGATATAATAGGACGCAGAGGATGATTAGGTGTATATATATATATATATATATATATATATATATATATATATATATATATATATATATCAGGGGCGGAGATGGGACTAGTGCTACTCGTGCCCGGCACGACCAATAACTCGGTCAATGTTATTCAAAATGGATTAAAAATCATCCATTAATTTCAAGCAAACATACTTAGTCTGATCTCAATTAAATTACGTATCTATTCATGTTTCGATAACTAAGTAGCCAAAAGTTCATAAATATATCTGGGAATAATACAACGATGCTGTTTTGAACGGATGGTCTTTGTCCGGCCACCGTCAGATCCATTGAACATCTCATAAAATCGGCTATAATGTTGAAAACGCGTAATCCGTGCCAAGCACAAGACCCTTATAATGACAGTAATGTTAGAGAAATCTCACTTTTGGCTGTAGCCAATGGCAAAAGCAAATCAGAATACCGTGCTCAAAAAAATTAGCACAATGTGACTGCTGACGCCTGTCTTGGGAAGAGGGAAAGAGGCCGAGAGAGAGAGAGGGGGGGGATAGCAGATAATAGCCGCCCCGACGTCATCATCATCGCTATGGTAAATGTTGGTTAAACGGCGTGTTTTAATTCGTTTTTTCACTAACAGATCTCTATTTCTTTAATGAATGTTGCATATATTACATTCTGTAACTAAAATTTGTTTATTTGAATACATTTTCAACAAATAATCTTTATTTTAAGCGAAATTGAAACTACTAGCTGTGTCTGTGTATATTGTCATCAATTTCTTTATTCTAATAAACATATTTTTCTCGTCATAGTAATGAACATCTTCTCTTTTCTTCTATACTTTTGAAAGGAAAAAAAATTATCTTATCTACTGTATTAACAAGACTACAAATTATATAGTATCTTGATTGTTTACAAAAAAAAAAACCACCATGCAAGGTATGTTAGTCAATCTGTGCTATACAATGGAGAATCACGCAATAGCAACTATGATGACTTACTTTGGGTCCACGGACCACGGGTTGGGAACTGAAGTTGACAGGGGGGGGGCACGAGTAGTAAAAATAGGCTAGAGTCGCCACTGATTATATATATATATATATATATATATATATATATAATTTGCCGGCAATTTGGTGCTAGGAAGAATGTTTAATTGTTTCTTATTCATCCAGTCCCCTTAAAAGCATTAGTATATCACATTGATAAACGGAAAAGAAACAATTGAAACATTTGATAAATACATATTATAATAATACAACAAAGTTGTAACAATTCGTAATTGAATGTACACATTCCTTTTTCTAAAATCAGAATGTATGAAAGGTACATACAAAGGATAGATACAAAGTCTTAATTTCTTGGAGAATTTTCATGACAAAGAGATATATCGTACCTCGCTCAAATTAGAAACAATGTCTCCATTCTCTTCCACGAACAGAAATAAAAATCATATCCATTTCACTCCACAAGAGAAGACTGAAAATTGGAAGATCTTAAATTTTCAAAGAACGAAGACAAAATAAAATAAAATAAAATAAAATAAAATAAAAATGGAGGAAGTTTTGAATGTTTTCAAAAGATTCAAAGTTTAAGTAGGCTTTACTCTATAACAATATGTTTAAGACATTCCCTTTACACCTGTCTAATAAAAGGTTTGGAATAGTCAACCAAACACCGAAAACCCATTTGATGAAAATATCTTTTATTTTTAATGGCGATTGGGGTTGGGAGCTTGAAAACGCAGGAAAAGTAAAAATCTGGGAAATATCGAGCGCCTTCTTTAAAATTTTTTACCCTTAATTTTTCAAAGGTATTTGAGTTAAAATACCTGGTTCTAACTGATTTTAAAATACTTTAGTGTGAACATGAGAAAAACAACCTTATCAAGGTTTGTAATAAACCCAATATCAAAATGAAAGCTTCAAAAAGAAGAAAAAAAAATTTTTTTATTTTTTTTTAGAAATTCCTTAAAATTTTAACGAGTCCTAAAATAAGAATGATTATTGCTGTTAGGCTGCAATTTTTTAGGATTTACTCCTCACATAGAAACAAACAATTGGTGAAATCTTCAAAATCGACCCGAGTGAAATTGACTGGAATGAAATAATAAAAATATTGAATACATTAAACAAATAAAACTATTGAAAATAATACTTCACTGATTTAAAGTTTCAAAATAAACAATAGTGTCTGTAAAGAATCGTTCAGTAAAGGAGTTTTCTAAGGTACAATACAAAGGTAATTCAATAAATAAGATGAAATATTGCTTAATTAATTGGCAATAGGAAACATTGTTTCCAATTGAATTTTTCCCAAGGAAATCAGAAGTGATGTGTTATTTCATGTTACAGAACATTGTCAGCATGACCTTCTTGACTGATTGCTGCACCTGGAACTTTTATTTTACCGGAGAGTCAGTGTGTTTTTACTCCATCTACTGTCTTTTCAACTCAGGTTCATAGTGGCAAACCCATGTTTAGCCCAATTGTAAACATTTTTTGCCTAAAACATTGTTCTCTATACACATCACACATTCTTTTATAAAAATTTCACATGATTTGCACTTCTCAGCCACCAACAATTTGATGACAGACCTCTGTTCAAGCATGAAACACTCTGATTTGGCGCCATTTTGAATATCTTTAAAATATATTTTTCGAGATTAAAATAATTTTGACTATAAATCAATTTCAAATAATGCAATTTATGGAAATTTACTTTTAAAAATTCCGCATATTTATTATCGTTCATAAAAAGTGTAAAATTTATATACACCATTTAGATAAGAGTAAGTTTCAGCCATTTGCTTCATATTTTCATCATGATGTCGTGCCGCCAGTTCGGATCTCCCTGACTCTCTCTCTCGCCACCGTCTCTATCGTCCATCGCTCCCAGTAGGTCTTCAAGGCTATATACTGTATTGGTACAGAGTAGTTGTATATAGGTTCTAGCTGATCGTCCTTTCTTTGTTCGTCCATGTGAAGAGGTCCACAGGAGTATATCGCTTATGAGTTCGTCTGAACAATTAGATAGCAAAAGTATGTCTTCAATTCGATTTTATTCAACCAGCGACCATTCAGTATTTCCTTCTTACTAAGATGATGTCGGCGGATGGCGGATATTTACTTTTCAGAAACAAAATATATCTATTCAGTGAAAAAAAAAAAAAAAAAAAAAGACTGAAACTTACTCATATCAGTATGGTGAATACAAGGTTTCTTTGGTTTTATGGCATATCAACCTTTGTAGGTTATTTAACGCCAAATCCATTTTTATGTAAATAATCTGTTCTATTGAAAACAGTTCAGTTTAGCATAAGTATACAGCTTAATTGTCAAAAACATTTCCATTTCAAACTATTCAAGCAGTTATATGTAATAATTCAGTTAAGTATAAATACAGTTTTAATGTCGAAAAACATTTCTATTTGAAATAATTCAGTTAGGCATAAGCACGCAGTTTAAGTGTAAGTACGGTTTAAGTGTCAAAAACGTTTCTATTTCAAGCTATTCAGTTTTCTCAATTCATTTTAGCATAAGTATGCTGTTAGTTCTATTTAACCCATAGATAGGGCCCTATCAGGTGCTATCACTCCGGGCCAGAGTGGACCTGGGAGCGATGGCAATGAAGGGGTACTCCGCATTCCCCAAAGCTCCAGCACTGCTGGAACCTCACCATCAGAATGTTTAGTGTCATATCCAGGACACTCGTTGGGGTGGGGGTCTTACCCCTCTGCAGAGAAGCAGTCGGTGTACTCTACAGCCCCATCCGACTGGGCAAGGTGAATACAAGTAGCGCATTTCAATATAATTACAGTAAAAACAACGGAACTTTTCCTTATCAAATTATGATATATATAAACAGCAGAATATTTCTCGTAAAAATAATTCTTCGTTTAGTGCCCTGCTTTTCTTTATTGTTGGATTTCACAACTTTCTTTTCGACACTAAAGTGTGATAGAGCTCTTGAGTGGAGATGGTCGGAAGGTAGACATGCCTTTTCTTCTCTATCACTGTGATGCACACTTTACAATCCTAGGTGAGCAGGTATATAAGAGAGTAAAGTCTTATAAAGACTGAGGTATGTATTTACCCAACCCCTCCGTCACAGACAAGATATGATACAAGATCAATTTTTAAACTTAAAGTTCAAATGGTTTGAATTCAAAATTTTCCTTATCATAGATCGGTTGCCTTACCAAGACTACAGTGCCCAATCTGCCCTACTATTTATCCATAGATGTGGAGAAGGAGAAGAGATGTGTTGCTTATATGAGGTGGGTAATAGACCTCGGGAATGTAATGGACAAAAAAATTCGACAAACAAGGAATAAGTTACTTTTATTTTGTTGTTGAAAGCAAACTTTCCGCAAAAGTTCTTTTACCGTGTAAGTGCTTTTGTAGTCAAAGAAATTACTCACTCCATTAATTTGTATTTTTTGTCTGTGTGTGTGTGTGTGGGGGGGGAAGCTGATTTTTAATGCTTCTGAAAACCTTGGAGTCTGTCGGATGATTTATTTTTACCATCTTTTCTTTATCTTGACTCCTTTCAAGCCATCTGTTCTTTTCATGTACATCCCTAGAATTCTAAGTTGTCGATGAAGTTACATTTTGTTTTCTCTAATTCTATTGGTTAATTCCTATCCTTAAAGAGTCAGGTGGTATGTCCGTTAACTGTGGATTTTTGTTTGTATTTTATGGCATATCAACCTTTACAGGTTATTTAATGCCAAATCCATTTTTATACAAATAAACAGTTCTATTTCAAATAATTCAGTTTAGCATAAGTACGCAGTTAAATTGTCAAAAACATTTCTATTTCAAGATATTAAGTCAAACAGTTCTATTTCAAACAATTCAGTTTAGTATATTTTTTGTTTACACACAGTTAAGTGTCAAAGCATAAATACGCAATTTAAATATCAAAAAGATTTCTATTTCAAACAATTCAGTTTAGCGTAAGTGCAGTTTGTCTTTTACACAGTTTAGTTCTATTTGATCCATAGATAGGACCCTATCAGGTGCTATCACTCCGGACCAAAGTGAACTTGAGAGCGATGGCAATAAAGAGGTACTCCGCATTCCCCAAAGTTCCAGTATTACTGGAGCCTCACCATCAGATTGTTTTGTGTCCTATCCAGGACACTTGTTGGGAGAGTCTTACCCCTCTACACAGGCGCAATCAGTGTATTCTACAGCCCCACCCACCAACTGAGTTAGTGGAATTTTGTGTGTGTGTAGTCACAAAAAAATTGTCTATGACAGGAAAACCTCTATTAGTCGGCCAATGTGTTACTACAAATGATTCAATTCATAATTATGACGAAGAATATATACGTGCATCTGTATACACAATACACACACACACACACACACACATACCTTCGTATCTACCGTTTTAATTATAGGCTTTGATAATACATACATTTAAATTCAAATACATTTTGAGAGAGAAAGAGAGAGGACATATAGGAAAAGAACTGAAAGAGATAAAAGAAAAGAAAATAGTTTTTTGTCTAGGAAAAAAAAATAACAAAATGACGCAAATCTCCTTCCCGGATTTATAATAAATGTTATCATTTGGAAAGACCCAACCATTTTGAGAATGAAAATCCGAGGTTATCATCTGGGAAGAATCAGAAATTTTGGCAATTAAATTCTTCGTTTAGTTTTAAAGGAAAAGAAAATAATTCGAAAATTTCATGAAACTTCTAAAATTAATACAAATATTGGTAATTAAGTTTAAAGAACTCAGATGATTTTTGTAGATTATTGTACTGGAGAAAATATTTAGGAAAATTAAACAAAATCATTCCAGTATTTCAAGTGGTGATTGATTTTGGGGATGGCAAACAGGAAATCAATAGTATACAAATTTATTTATTCGATCAAAGAAAATGAAGCGTCAAGAAGACAAGATGTGCAATTTTGGTGATCAAGTCTTTTTTAATTTCACCCGACCCCCACCTCAAACAAAGCTAAATCAACGACTTAAAGGGTTTAAATAACCAACACAATTCTAATTTGTCCACTTCGTAGATAACTTTTTAAATTATTAAATTTTACAATTTCACGATTCAAGTAATCAGCATTAAGGTGAAAAAATAAAAATTTTAAACGTGTAAATGAAATAAGAAATTAATAATTATTTTGTAATGACAATAATAAAAACAAATTACCCAGTCGGCTGGGGTTGTAGAATCCACCGACTGCACCTCTGCAGAGGGGTAAGACCCCCACCCCAATGAATGTCTTAGATATGACACTAAACAATCTGATGGTGGGGTTCCAAGAGTGCGGAGTACCCCTTCATTGCCATTGCTCCCAGGTCCACTCTGGCCCGGAATGGTAGCACCTGATAGGACCCTATCTATGGGTTAAATAGAACTAACGGCATACGGAACTGTTTTTTGACATTGAAACTGTACTTACACTGAACTGAATTGTTTAATATAGAACTGTTTTGACATTTAACTGTGTGTCAAGAAAATCTGTACTTATACTAAACTGAATTAGCTTATTCGAACTGCTTGACTAAACTGTAGAGCTTTAAATAGAAGTGTTTTTCACAATTAAACTGTACTTACATTTAAACTGCGTATTTATCCTAAACTGAATTGTTTGGAATAGAACTATTTTCATAAAAATGGATTTGGCGTTAAATAACATACAAAGTTTGATATACCATAAAACCCAAACAACCAACCTAATAAAAACAAAAGCACACAAATATTGGGTAAAAGTCTTCATTTTCATAGAGCATCGAGAAGTACTATTAGGGAGAGGAGAATTAGTATTAAAAAAAGTTGGAAACAGAAATTAAACAATCATTGTTTGTTTTTTTAAATTTTATTTACTTTTTTTTTGCATAGCTACAAAATAAAACTAAGTTGAAAAAATGTTACTCTGAAGCGCGAGTACTACAGCTAGTGTGTGTACGTGGTTTTCTGTGTTTATAAAAAAAGAGGACCCTATCACAGATAGAGCAAATATATTTAAAATAGTTTAGACAGAACCAACGACGCTTGGTGACAGTCAAGTTTCTCGACAATGCAAGATTTGGTCCGGTTGCTTGGGCGAGAAACTGACAGCTAACAAGTGCCGTTGACTTTGCAAACATACACAGATATGACTTAAAAAATCACATTCAAGTTTTCTCGGGCATGACTTGTACAACTAGACAAAAATAAATCGGCATCTCAAATTAGCATAAGAAAACGCATATTTTCAGCGATTTCATAAAAAATGAATGAATTTAAGTAAAACATAAAAATAAATTTCAAGTTAAAATAAGTTTTTTTTTTTTTTTATCTTTTAGGTGTGTGTGTGTGACAACAAAGTGAAAGAAAAGGCGGAAAAGAGGGTCAAATATTTTGACGAATGGGTAAAGGGATAAGATCCCCAGAAAATAATTTAGGGCTCAGAGCATGTATCACCTGACAAAGTTTTCTTTTTTCTTTCTTTTGACGGTGGAGGTTGTGGAGGAAGGGGGAGTGAAAGCAGGTGTGGAAGGTTTGTAGTTTGAATAAGCAATTGGATAGGAAGAGGGAGAGTCAGCCGATTATTGGTATCTTTACTAACAGGCCAGATCCTCCCGCTCCTTTTATGTGTGTGAAAATCTAAATCTTTCTCCCCCTTTTTACTCAAGCAGGTCACCCATACCGCGAATTTCCTGAACCAAATGAATAAGGCCAAACAAAAATAAAATGATAAAATAAAATAAAAAGATCTGTCGGCTTAAAATGCATGATGATTCATAAATAAATTACAGCAGATATTGCAACAACATGAGGGGGGGCGGGGGCGGAAATAGAGGCATCCCAAAGGTATAATGCTGGTAGTGGTGGTGTTGTGGCGGCAAAATTATCTAGAGTTTATTTGAAGTGGGTTCAAGATTGGCTTTTTTTTATGACGTACTAACGGGGCGGGAAAACCATTGGCATCTGCTTAAATTTTAATCAATGAATCGTATTCATTAGAAAAACGGAAAATTACAATTCATACAAGTCGTGAGAATAACTTTGAAAAATGTTCTCATCTTCACTTGTTGCATTTAAATCAGATATTTTTTATGACTAGCTTAAAAATTCATAAATAGTCGTTATTATTTTACACGATATGCAAAATTTGATCCCTATTCTTTTTTTTAAAATCATGACATCGACCAATACGTTCTTTGATCTTCCTTAAGTAAAGTAAAGTTGGCGACCATAGTCGAGGGTAACCCGAAGGCTCCCTTTTCGATAGCTACTACACCAATGTGTAGGGGAGGGCGCTACTCCTTTCCTGGATTGCTCTACTTTACCCTTGATCCGTACCTTATAATGCTGAGTGCTAAGCAAGGAGGCATCAAGTACCATTTTTTGAGTCTTTGGTATGACTCGACCTGGGATTGAACCCAGGTCTCCCGGGCCATTGGCGAACACTCTAATCGGGATATTTTTGTTTATGAGTGTCATCGGGTGTAGTGGCCTAGTGGTTAAATAAAATGGAGTTGGTGAGACGAGTTCAGATTTAATCGGAGAAAATTTGCGTTCACTCTACACTTTCTTGGGAAAGACGCGAATTCTTCGGCCTACACCGTCCACATAACACAACCTGGTGTCTTTATAAAGTAATGAGAAATCACGTTGTTATGACAACTCGAGACATTTTACAAATTCAAATTGCTGACAGAACAGACTCCTTTAACATTCATTCACCATCCGTCCTTATCAACCATCGCTTTCGCTAAGTCCTCAATGTTCGCACAGAGCTGGTTAATGTAAGTTTCTGTAGGTTGACCAACACTGGTGCGTTTATGAATAGGAGTTCACCAAAGAATGTCGCTTACATTTTCAGCAGAGTTAAGCACGTCTGTTTTGGATAGTTTGCTAGATAGGAGGTAAGTGGCCGTACAACTGCTGTTTTGCAGGATACTGTTTCCAGGATTTGTTCAAAACAACATACAGTATTATTGCATAGTTTCCCATCCAAGCATTTCGTTAAAGTCCAAGTGGTGCAACCATACAGTAGTACTGACACGGCTACAGCTTGGAAGATTCTCGTTTTATTTTATCAGAAAGATCATATTTAAATATGGTCGATAACCTGTAAGCAGTTCATGCTTTACCAGTGTGTATGTTGATATAACTTTCAGTGGATGAGATATTTCTAACGAGGTATATAAACTGGTCTAATAATTTCAGAGGCTTGTTATTTAACGAGGAGATGGCATTATCTTGATTAAAACACATGAACTCTGTTTTATCTGAGTTCACAGAGACCAATGCTTCTTGCTGCCTGCTCCAGGCTATGCAGCAGAAATTCGGTTTGCGCAGATTTATTTGTAAGAAGCATTAGATCATTTGCGCAGTCTGCTTCAGGAAGTTTTTGCGCGATATCGTTTGCTTCTTGCTTTTTTTGTGTGTATGAAAATTATTTTCTTACATAAGATCTATTCATATTCGAATTACATAATTAATCTAGGGAGATATCCTAGTTACTTTCTCTCCTTCAATCTTTTCTTTCACAGTAGCACTTTGTATTTTCTCTCTTTCAATTTGTTTTTTCTCTCCAACCTTTCTGACAGCGTCCTGCTCGATGTCATAGCTAGTCACATAGATCATTGCCAGTGAGTTTGATTCTCACTAGGTGTCTCAGTTCTAGCCTTGAGCCTAACTAGTAAACAAAAAACCACGCTGCCCAAATTATAAGGCGACTCGGTTTAATGCCAAATCCAGTTAAAATATATTTGTAAGTAAATAGTTGGTGGGTAACTCATTTGTTTACACACAGTTAAATAGTTTCAAGTATTGTTATTTAACATTAGTAATTCTATTTATCAAGTATTTCTATTTAAAACAAATCATTTGCACATAGCTGTATGGTTTTAAAACAATTCTATTCGACTCATAAGTACGATCCTAACAGGTACTACCACTTCGGGTCAGAGTAGATCTGGGACTAATGGCAATGAAGGAATACTCTACACCCCTCCCCAAAGCTCCAGGACTAGAGCCCCACAATCAGATCCATTTTAGTATTATACCCAGGATACTCGTTGGGGGAGGAGGGGGGCCTTCTTTGCCGCAATGCAGTCAGCATATTCGATAGCCCCAACCGACATGGTTAACGACTTGGCGAGTGAATCATTGTTAGTGAGGTTGATTCTAACCTGTGCTAAATCAAACTTGAATAATAAAATATTTTTGCTTTCTTTTTTAGTTATCTTGAGTGACTTGCAAAGGATTTCAGTCGACCGATGTTCCCGCGTTCGCAACTCACCAACACAATTGATGTCAGCATCTCAAAACCAAAAACAAGTAGAGGAAATGATCCAAATGTAAATAATTCGATCATAAATGACGGCAATTATGCTAACTTGTGTGTGTGTGTGCGCGCGCGCGCGTGTGTGCATAAATACTTGTGACACAAGGCCAATTTTTAGCAGAAGTTCAGAATTTTTCTTCAAGAATGGTTGCAGTACGAAGGCTAAGAAACCAATCTGTTCTTCAATTTTACCCATAGCTGAGAAAGAGAGAGAGAGAGAGAGAGAGAGGGAGAGATGGATTCATGCCTTTACCAAAGCCATTAGCGCAAAGTGAAAGGCAAACCTCTTCTAAGATTTGAATTTGGTTCACCGAGTCCATTTTTTCAGACGATAACACTCATACCACGTGCGTATATATACATATTAGAAATATGGAACGATATCAAACGGTGTAAGAACAAAGACTGTATGGATAATCAAACAGCTTTCATCATTGGAATAATATAATGACACTATTCCTATAGTAAAACATGTAATCTGATTTTTTAAAACTGTCTTTCTTTTTTTTTTTTTTTACTATATATCCTAAAAAACAATTATCATGTCTTAATCAAAAGAATATAATTTCATTTGGACCAAATCTTCACAGTAATTGGATTTCTAAGATTCTTTTTCCACGAGGATTAACGCTCCAGTTGATGCCAAAGTTTTTTTTGATAACTTAACACCTGACTTGACTTTCAGCATTTTTTGGCTTCAAGCATGAATGGTCAGTAATTATTCTTTTAGAAGACTTGAGTCTTTAATCAATAAATTTCTCTGATCTTTACATCTAACTTTATGCAGAATTATATATATAAGTCTGCTTCAAGGAATTGTAGATTGTGCATTGAGGAGAAATATTGCATCATTAGTTTTCCAGACTCAAATAGATTACAAAACAAAAGATAGGAGCTCGTGTTAAGATGCTACCATGACAGGAAATATCATATATCCAATTTGGCATCAGATTAAGACACGTGATTTGTTATACTAATCATATTGTAGTCACATAACTACAAAAAAAAAAAAGTATAAAAGTACACAAAATTGAATATGTCGGACGTGTGGATTATCAGCTCACCTGACGATCAGAGATGTGAAACTCACTTGTGAGAATTACTCCGCCTTATTTTCTGAACTATATCATTCAACTCCATGAAATTATGTTATACTATTTAACGAAAGAACTATGCCAAATAATAGTTTGGTGCCACTATAGCAGGCAGTTTATCATAACTTCATTTGATATGATTAAAAGATTCTGTTCAACTATGACCTAAAATTCAAGTAGAGAACATTGGAAAGTCTTTCAATATTATTATTGATTGATACAATATGAGAAAAAAGATTTGGAGCCATTTCTTTTTATCATCACAATGATGATTAGATAAAAACTATTTAGTAATTCCAATATAAAAAAATAGGGCAGCTTATAATCATATAAATGAGTGTCGTACAAAAAATTATCAGTCATCCAGATTTTAGATTTGTCGCATACCTGACACCTTTGTATGGGCTTCACCTACAAAGAAATTAAGACAGAAAAAGTTTTTTCTAGTTTTATAACAAGTGGTTGTGCGTTGCCACAACAAAAATGTTCAGTTACGGCTCTTCTTTCTTGGTAAGGCTTAGAACTTTTCGAACGAATCTAATAAATACCCGAGGTAGAACTGTCATTTATTAGGTCGATGTGAAAATAATTGCGGCATTTTTGCTATTTCTATATTTGATACATATTTTAGAATAAGCAATTATTTTACGATGTACATGTAATTCGCACCGTTTTAAAGCGTAATTTTTGCTCTCGTAAGTTAAGAGAACAATGTTTTCACTGTTCTTACTTGTTTTACTGACTTGCTTGGAAGCCGGGAAGATATTTAGTCGAGTCTACACTCACCAAGGACCAAAATTAGCATTAACATATCTATGATATACTAACACCGAATAAACGAAAATAAAGACAAGATAAGCTCATTTACATAGACATATTTACAAGCAGTATTGAAAAGAATACACTAACCTACCCCACCAGATAAAAACATGCACATATTATTCTATGAAGAATCAATATAATGAAGGGATACAAAAAACAATTGATGACTGTCATAGCCATGTTGGTTTTAGTGTTCAATGGACAGGAGATAACGCCTTTACTTGAAAAAAGAAAAAAAATAGGCAAGAGGGCTGAGAATGTTTTTCTGAAATGTCTATTCGCTAAAGGACATAATTATTGTCTCTCTCTCTCTCTACACAAACACATTTCAGGCAATTTTATTGTCGTCGCTAAAATGGAACATAAAGCCGAGAAAACCTCTTGCAATATTAACCAAGCATTTGGCCAAGAGACTGTCAACTAACTTACATTTGAACATTGGTTTTAAAAATATGCCATGATGGAGACTTGAAGCTTTGAAGATGTGGAGAGTCACGGATGTGCTGCGAATTGACAATCAGATTAGAGTCATTGCTTAAAGCTGACCTACGCAAAACCCATGAAGGTTGTAGAAGAATTAAATGTTAACGATTCAACAAGTCAGTTGACATTTGCAACAAATTGGAAAAGCAAAAAAGAGCAACAAATGGATACCGCGCCAACGAAAATGAAAATCACCATTATGAAGCCTTTTACACAACAAAAACCACCTGTTTCTTGATCGTGTCAAAGAAAAAAAAATACAACCGACGACGTTTTGCGAATTGGTTGGATCAAAATAAAGCACCAAAACATTTTCCCAAACCAAAGTTGCATCAAAAGAAGTTTGATTGATTGATTTTAACGGTATGTCTACCAGTTTGGTTTTTTTATGCCTCGAGGTTAGGGAATCGCGTACATTGTATGTTTATATCTAAATTTTTGCGTCATGTTTTCTTCATTTTTTTTTTGCCCATGATTATATGATATCAAGTATTCCTTTCTCATCGAAATAATTTGTACACACTTTTAGGGTTTAAAGAATTCCTTGTAGTAACGATTATATGATTTCAAGTGACCATTTCTATTTGATAATAATCATTTGTTTGCACACAGTTAAATGGTACAAGTGACTAATAATAATAATAATCCTTAGTAAATAATTATAGCTTCACATGACTATTCTTAATACAAATATTTTTTAAATAGATTTATTTGACCCATAAATGGGACCCTAATAAGTATTACCACTCCAGGTCAGAGTGAACCTGATAATAATGGCAATTAAGGGGTATTCCAAACTCCTCAGATCTACAGAACTGGAGCCTCGTCATCAGATCAGGTTTAGTATCATATGCAAGATGTTTCTTTTTTTCTGGGACGGAGGGGGAGGTCTTATTCTTCTGCAGAGGATACAGTCAACACATTATTCTAAGCTCAGTCAACAAAACTGGCCTAAAAAAAAAAAAAAGGGGTTAATGATTACAGTTCTGTCGAATCATCCATTACAACTTTGAATCCAGACAAAATTATCACAACAGAGACGTACTCTCAAAAAATTACCAAAACTGAAATGTTTACCCCCCCCCCCCAATATTGGCCAATTGAAAAGAATCCATTCATGTATGAAACAAAGCTTGACCGCATCTCTAAACGGAAATTGAGCAAATTGGACAACACGACTCAACCTCTCACCCAGCTTATTGACCAGCAGAATTGCAAGTTCACAATGAACGTTTTAGAGCACTGAGTCCACAAAAGAAATGGTAAAAACCCAATCGGAATTCTTTTATGATATGATTTTAATGTCTCCAATGGACAAGAAAATAGAAATCCAAACGAAGACACTGTAAACTTAACTATCCTGGATTAAAAATAGATTTGGAGGTTTACATGACGAAGTTTGATCCATAGTGCAGATTCTCTAGGAAAGAAATTGTTGGAACAGACTGTGCGTCTGGTGGGGGAGAGATACAGAAAGAATGGCTGCTGTTCACTGGAGACAACTAAACAAATTCTTGGTGGAAACGCTTGAAGAGGGGTAGTATTTGTTTAGAGACTAGCAATTTGTGATTTTAAAAAAATCCAGTTGATTCTTATTAAGCATCAAGCTAATATTTTCGAAATTTAATGAATTTTTTCGTTTTCAAAATTCTACGAGTCAAATAAAAGTAAGAGACATAACTCTGCTTATTAAACCTCTGATAACTTGGAGGGGAGATCATTGATAATACTAATATTCAATACAAGTAGCTGGATTTGGCAGTTTCTCTTCACTTAAATACAATAAGTTGTGAGTTAAGTGACTTTTTCTTCAAGAGAAGGGGAAATCTTAACAAATACGATGGTTGGAAGGGGAGTGGGCCTCAGAGAGACTGGATGAGTGGACTGAAATGAAGGGTCACTTAGTCTGACATTTGGAAAGCAGAACCCCTAGCACATAAAAATCTTGATCAAGGCAACTTGTGATATCTTGCCAAGACCAGCAAACATCCAGCTCTGTAGTATGGCCAACCGACCTTCTTGGCTCCTCAACCCCAATACTTAAAAAGGATAACGAGACACACCTCGAGCAGCTACCCTAAAACACTCAGGTGTTACTGCTAGTGACTAAATGTTAAGGGAAAACGCAAAAAGTGTCTTAGCCAAATTAAACAGGAGGTTGATCCCTACCAAACCAAAAATTTGTGAAGGAAGGAGAAAAGTCCAGACCACATCTAAAGCCTCAACAGGTCAATTGAGCACTGCACAGAAATGGCAGATAAGGATTGATATGGTTTAGTAGCTTAAATTTCCTGAACAGAACCCGGTGACATCTTTGTAACCAGACATCATTATTCTGTGAAAAGCCGCAGAAAAATAACTCACAATAAAACTGACTCTGCCCAGTAAAGACCAAATGGAGATTGCATTAAAATGAAAGTATGACAAGTTGCAGGATCTGAAAGAAAAAGGCAAGAGAGAGCATTGCCATCCTGTGGATTTTGGCTATAGAGGTTTTGCTGGTCACTCATTCTAAAAGGTCTAAATAATCCTGGGATTAGGTGGGCATCATATGAGAATAGCTATTAAGTCTGCAATGCAGGGAGTATTCAGATGGATGTAGATAAATTGGTGGGGAAGATCTATGAGATGCAAATTAAGGCTTGATCAACTAGATTGCCTGGGAGAAAGTGCTTGATGTGAGATTCAATAGTGCCTCACCATATCCACAATTACCTCTTGTTAAATAATCAATGTTAAAGTGGCTGTTTGTTAGATAACAGACTCACTGAATCTTTTATTTGGCATGTAAATGTAGAATTCAAATAACTATTAAAACAGCTGGGAAGATACCAGGATCCAACTCATGCAGATAATGACCTTTAAGGGCAGTTGAAAATTTAGCTGTCATGGAGGACTGTAAAGTCAGATAACTGAAATTCTCAAAGTTAGAAGTTTGATTTCAATTTTAAAATAAGTTAGCAGATACCAGTCCAAAGTGATAGGACCTAATTTTCTATCTATGGTTCAGGCAATCACAACTTGCAAAATGAATCGAGTTATATGAGCACTTGAGAAAAGACTTGATTACACATCTCAGTGATGAGAATAGAGCAGCCAACAAAGATGATGAAGAAGCAATGCAAAGCGGAGAACCGATCCAGACTAAAGAATAACAAGATGGCTATATAACATATCTACAGAAATGTATCAAACAGACTACCAACTAGAAAAGGACAAATCGAAAGATTTCTGTCTTAAATAGACCAGGTTTTTGATAACAATTTGTTCTTAACTGAATTGAAACTGTACAAACTTGATTGATTTTACAATTCCAAAGACAAACTTTCGGTGATTGTTTCTTAACCACTTGATTGGGACTGTTTTAATGCTAAATCCGGTTTATAAATATCTATTATATATATGATTTGTAAGCAAACAGTTTATAAGTAACATTATTTTTAAATGAACCAGAGCTCATTTGTTTGCACACAGTTAAATGGTTTCAAAGTATAGTAAGTGATGAAATACTTCTATTTGACCCCTAGATGGGACCCTAACTGGGTCAGAGTGAACCTAGAAGTAACAGCAATGAAAGGGTAGTTCCCATTCCTTGAAGATAGTTTAGTGTCATATCCAGCAGACTGGGTAGAAAGCCACTTGAAATCAAAATGAAGGTGATATAAGATTTTGATCAATGCCAGTTGGTGCATGAAAACAAAAGTATTCTGTTGAAAATTCCTTTCAATTCTTTGATACATTTTGGGAAGGCTGAAAAGCACACCAGCTGAAATACTGAAACAGAAACAAAAATATTGGTTCCTTGGTTCAAAATAATTACTGCTTATTTCGTTTTTTTGAAAATGAAAATTGAACAAGAAAAGTCTGATTTCATCTGATCCAACTAAAAATTATTGATTAAATAATATTTGTGAAAAGGTGATGCTGAGCATGAGTCAGCTTTTGGCATAATTTGTTTTTTCTCCCTCCAAATGTAAATGTCTCTTTCTGGTTGCTTATAAGTTTTACATCTCAACACACTGACAAATTTGGAGAACAGATTTACTAAGTACAAAAAAGTCGCAACAAATGAACAGACCAATTTATGGAGGCCAAGAGAGTTCTAAGGCACTCCCTTCCTTCATCAACATCTGTGGGTGGCATTGCTTAAAAACTAGATATGAAATGTTAGAAAAAAAAAGAAAAAAGTATGAGATGTTATATGCCCAGATGGTCCCCCCCACTCCAGTTTCTTTGCAATAATTTTTCCCCATAAATGTTCTCCTACTCTTTCCTTTGGAAGCTTTACAGTGGAATGGTTATTGTCATAGGAAATGGACTTAGTGACCTGAGTTCAAATCTTGGATGAGGTCATTGCTGTTTCACTTCACCCTAATGATCTTGGGAAAAGCCTGAATCTATCTTTTCTCTCTCTCTCGGGAAATAGTACAGCAGAATATGCTGTTTAGTCTTAGCATGGCAACCAATCTTAGAGAAAGAAAACCTTAAATTCAAACCAGTATCACTCAACTTAAAATACAACCTCCTTCTCTCTCTTCCACCATAATTTATTTAGTCATCTTTTTTCCTAAATGCTCTTCTACTTCTGGATACGCTGTTTTTAAAAAGGCGCTCATGGCATAGTTGTTATTGTTATAGGAAATAGATTTGGAGATCCAATAAGGCTGTTTGCTTTTCACTTTCAAACTAATACTCATGGTAAATGGTTTAGTTTCTTTGTTTAATGACAAATCTATTCTTTTGGAAAGACAAGAGGTTTGGTTTGGTTTCTTTGTTTAATGGCATATCAACTCTTTTTAGGTTATTTAATGCCAAAGCCATTCTCCTAGAAGAACAGTAGTGGTACTATTTAACCCATAGCTGGGAGGATAAGGGGGTTCATACCTTTCCCAAGGGTATTTGTCTGAAAGTGAATGTAATAGCGCGACTGGAGTATGAACTCACGTACTACGATTCCGCAGTCCATCGCTTTAACCATTACACCATGAGGACACCCCCAAAGGACAAGAGGGCTCATGCCTTTTCCAATGGTATTTGTCAAAGAGGGAACAATAAAGCGACTGGAGTTTGAATTCACTTACTATGATTCTACAGTTCATCGCTTTAACTATTACACCACAAGGACACCCACTTCCATAGGAAAGGCATGAATCCATTTCAGCTATGAATAAATAGGAGAGCAAAATGGGTTCTATAGCCTTGTTTAGGCAACAAGTTTAGAAGAAAGAAAACTCTGAATTCAAACCACCTGTACTCTGCTTAAAAATTGACCTTCGGTTGCATCCTGTATATGGCAGAAGAATTGCATAAATACATACACTTTGTTTTTAATGGTGAAATCTGATGGAAAAAAAAGAAAGAAAAACCAACATTTTTGCCCTGAAAAATAATGCTTCCCCCTCCACCCCGGTTTTATTCAGAGACCTAAGCATTGCTGAAATGAAAATGTCATTTACATGAGAGATTAGAAAATCTGGCCTTGAAAGGGTTAAGTAGAAAATACCAAAATTAGAACAAATTGCAAGAGACAAAAACTCTAATCCAGAGATTTACAAATGAACTTAAAACTGATTGGTTGGGATTTGCTGAACGCAAACAGCTAATTATTATCATCAAGTTGAAATCAAACTAATCTGGCTTTTTTGTTATTCATCGAAAAAATAGAAAAATAGTTCAGTCAGAGTTTAAAAAAAACCCCCAAAAACTCACTGCCAGCAATTAATAAACTATTTCCATTGATAATATTGATTTGGATTGATTTCTTTTAAAAATGAATTTAACCATCATTCAACAAAGAAAAAAGTGTGTTTAATTGGAGAAGATTTGCAGAATTTTGGTTATAAAACACTTGACTCTATTGAACTTTTAAATAAATTAAAAGTAAAATGAAAAAAATAAATAGAAATAAAATGAATAAAAACAAGATAAAAAAGTAATGAAATAAAACAAAATAAAAAGGAAAAATAAAAAACAGAAAAATATAAAATAACTTGTGAGTAGTGGCTCTTGTTTTGTTATTTTTATTTTTGCTATTTTGACAAAGAAATTGTTGCATCAACAACAATTCATTTTGACTTGTGGGCTTTAAAAGCTACAAACCTTTTGTTGTTCAGCCACCTATCTATAATACAAGTACAATGGATTCAATATAATATTTTCCCTGTTACACTTTAAAAAAGAAGGAATCTTTTAGTAACCTTTTTTGCATACATGTGTGTGTGTGTGTGTGTATATATATATGTGTGTGTGCGCACACACACACAAAACAGACAAAGTTTCAGATGGAGAAATAGGTTAAACGGTGTCATGAAAATCAAATTGGTGTGAATCATTGCTGAAGACAAGATAAAAGAAATAATATTCAATCACAGGTAAATCATTTTGTCTTAATTGACTTGTGTTTTAATAAAAAAAAAATTCTTCATGAATAAAATATTTTATCACTTCCTGGAATCCATAACAATATATATATATTCTAGTATTGTGAGAGTAATAGAGAACTGTCAATCTTTGCTCCAGAAAAAAACTGATACCTCAACATTGCTCCAACCTTAAATTGTCATACAATTGTAAGATGGTCCCTTACAGAAAAAAAAAAAAAAAAAAAAAAAAAAAAAAAATGGGACAAGTGAAACTTGATTTTCCAATCAACTCAAAAATGAGCTTTTCATGCAATATTCAAGCATAAATAATTGGCTTTGTTAAAAGTTTTAAACCTGTTTCTCTTTATTTTCAGCCATTATCCTTAACGCAAGAAGACAGGACAGGAATTTGAGACTTGATGCAACAATAACATTACCCTATCGACATACCATTGTATTACTTAAACCATTCTGAATTAGTTATATTTGATACAATCAATAATATACAACATAGTTACAAATGTGATCAAAAGATATTGAGACTAAAATGTAAATGTTTTTTTATTCTAAAATTTAAATTAAGACTGTGTACATATGGACAACATATATAATGAAGTGATAATATCTAGACAGGTCTTGATTCTTTTTGAAGGTAGAGTCTCCAAGGTGTAGTGGCTAACAAGCTGGACTGCAACATCGTGGTAAGCAAGTTTGAACACCACTTGCATTATTACATTCACTTTTGCCCTAATGCCCTTGGGAAAGGTAAGAAGGCCCTCATCATCAGCAGCATTTTTGAGGTTCTTATCCCTCTGCAGGGGGGGGGGGATACAGTCAGTGTATTCTAAGCCGTGCTGACAGGGCAGTCATTTGAGTGAGTTGAATGCTAAGGGGACCCTTATGAAAAAAAAATTAAATAAATAAAATTCATATCTTTCCCAAGGGAGATTGATACACCATAGAGATTCCTCCTCTCTTCTTTGTATCTTTTTCTTAAATTTGGTTTTAATCAAGACCCCCACCTGACACCTTTTGTTTCAGTCATGATCAAAAATTCTTTGGAGATGACAAATTTTGTCACTTGGATCTATGAAGTGGTTTTTTTTCTTTCTTGAAAGGGTGATAAACCAATTGCCATGTACCTTTGAAAGATTTATGGATGCAGTATTCACTTGAACATATTCTGATCAAGACAACAAAGACAAGGATACTAGTCTAAAGAATGTGTGGAATAAGAGAAAGATTTCATCTTAGACCAAAGGTTAGTATATTAGACCAAATAGTTCATGGAATGACGACAATACTTCCATTTTAGTATGTTACGTATATTGTAAATTAAATTCTGCCTTTAAAAGTTTTGAAATTTTTAATCATTAAAGCCTGAGTGGCTAGTGCAGATACCGAGAAATTTCCAGCTGGGAAGTTCCCATTTCTACATCGCTACTGCCTATCAACAACAAAGCCAATCAAGTTCTCAAATAACAGATTACAATATTTCAAATTTTCAGTCAGCAACCCCGCGCTGGGTTTGTTGGTGGGAACTCAGTTTTCTAAGAATTAAGAACTAATATGCTAAAAACATGCTCAGGGGTCTCATTAGTAAGTACTCAATATTTGATGGCCTTAGCTCAAGCCATCCATGAGTTATATGGTGATAACAAAGACGACATTTGTTAAATTATATTTAATTCATAATGTTTAATCTCTTAGATGTCCTGTTACCTTTGCAAGAAGATTTGTAATTGTAAGTTTGGTTAATCTAATGACATATCAACTCTTTATAAATTTCATACCAAAATTTGATTTATTAATAAAAGTTCATTTATTATTCCTCAAATTCTATTTTCAATGTTGCCTTGCAATTTTTGTCTATAATTATTTGTTTGCACATAGTTATATGATATAAAGTATTCCTATCTAATATAAATAATTTCCACACAGTCTCCTGGTTTCAAGTATACCTAATTGTAATAGGTTAGTTTTGCACAGTTTTCGTTCTTCCTCACATTCCTTTGCTTTGAAGCAGACCCACCAAATAACGAAATTAGCTGTTTTATATGCAATGAAGGTGGGCACAACCTATAAATTCGCCTTTTAATGGCGACTGCGAGTTTTTGAGGAAACTCGACACGCCAAACAGATGTGTTTTGCAGGAGGTCAGCCATCTCATTCATTACACTTATAATAAAAATAATTTATAGGTTTTGAGTAAGTATTTCTATTTAATAATAACCATTTGTTTGTGCAGTTATATGGTTTCAAGTAACTAATAAAAAAACTCCTAAGTAAACAATTAGAGCTTCAAGTAACTATTCTTAATACAAATAATTTACATAGTTACAGGGTTTCAAGTATTCCTATCAAACACAAATGATTTGTAAACAGATTTATTTAACCCATAAATGGGATCTTAACAAATATACTACCACTCAGGCTCAGGGTGGATCAAGGAGTAATGGCTATGAAGGGCTACTCTATACTCCCCAGAGCTCTAGAACTGGAGTTCCCCCACCAGATGCAGTTTAACATCATATTCAGGATGAAGGAGATAAAGTCAGTGGGCTAAGACCCTCCCCCTATACAGGGGACACAGTAGATCTAATACCTGTTGACAGGGCTTATATTCTGAGAAAGGAAGACATTTAAAAGATAATTGTAATAAAATTCAAGAAGCAAGAATAAAGATTTTTTTGTTTGTTTGTACATATTACCATGATCTACTACATGGTTTTATGGAAGCCTTGAACAGATGAAATAGTAGGTTAATAGGAAAAATAAAGAGATATAAGCATTTGTGGCCAATTTTACAAGCATTAAAGTTCATGGCTTGAATAAGGTTTCAGAGATGTCCAATTTTATACAATCCTCTCTTTCCTCAGAATATTGGAATGTCCAATTTTTTTTATGTTCTATAATAAAAAAAAAAAAAAAAAAAAATCAGTATCATTCAGTTTGTATTGTATCTGACTGAGAAACCCTGGAACCAGAGATGAATTCTTAAAAGGCTAAAATAAACTTGAGAAGCTTGTTATAAAGCAAGGTCAATGCCCTTTTTACAACCCCAAAGAATTTGTGAAAATAAAGGTTTGTCTTACACATCACCAAATAATTTTATTATATTTCTTTCTCTTCAGGAATGAGATTTTTTTCTAATTTAAAAAAAAAAAAAAAAAAAAAAAGAAAAAAAAAAAAAAAAAGAATGGCGATAATTTGGGGCCTGACACTTGAAAACAGATAAAACAAAACATAAATGAAAAACAGTGTACTTTCAAAATAGGCGAGTAGCAATGAAAATACATGCCCAAACCTGTCAGTAATAAATCTTAGACCATTCCTGTTTTTTAGCAAAGAAATAAATTTACAAAGTTTATAAATATATAAGCATAGTTCCCATAATAATTGACAGGATTATATATATGTAGATCAGCATTTCTACTTGTTAATGACTTTCAAGATGGTGGCATCAGTTGGGTTGGAGGTACATCAAGAACACAAGAGCATCAGTTAACTGAAATCTTTTTAATTTATACAAGGTCTGCCTGAAAAGTAATGACACTAAGTATGCTGCATGAGCTATGGGCAAAAGAGCAGTAAGTAGACTGTATTGTCATCTTACATAATATCTTGAGAGTATATAAACTGTAATCTTACGTGGTGCATTCAATAAATTTCCATACTTATTTGTACAGGCATTTAAAATTGTTGTAGACTCTTGAAAATTCATTATGTTATTCCTATACATCTTATGAGATGACTGACCAATTTTTATGATTTCAGGTTCAAATGAACAGCTACAGCAGCAATTGGAATACACCCTATTAAAGCCTGATTGTCACAGCTGGTGAATTTCAAAAATGCAATCTGGACATGAGGAAGAACGATATGCAATAAAATTCTGTTTTAAACTTGGAAAAAATGCCACAGAAATGTATGGAATTCTTCAGACTGCTTTTCAACCATCTTGCATGAATCGAGCATCAGTTTTTGAGTGGCATAAGAGATTCAAGGAAGGCAGGGAGTCTGTGAGGGATGATCAGAGGTATGGGAGGAGTAAGGGAGTCAATACACCATAGTTGATTGGCTAAAGGGTTAGGGTTACTATGTTGAGGTTTTAAGGGAGTTCAGGAAGAGATTCCTTCGGAAGAGGCCAGCACTTTTCAAATCGGGTCAGTGGCATTTCCACGAGGACAATGCACCAGTCCACAACTCCATCCTTGTCACAGACTATTTGACCAAGATGGGCATCAAGACAGTTCCTCAGCCTCCCTGTAGTCCAGACCTTGCTCCCTGTGACTTTTGGTTATTCCCTAAGCTCAGAGGCTGTTGTTATGAGACAATTGAGGAGATGAAAGAGGCTGTGACGAAGGTCATTGACACGCTCACACAAGAGGAGTTCCATGGGGCCTTCGAGAAGTTATTGGAACGGTAGAACAAGTGCATTGCAGCCAGAGGAGATTATTTCAAAGGGGACTAGAGTTTCATGTGTGTAGTATCAATAAAAGTGCCCATATGAAAAAAGTCAGGAAACTTATTTAATGATCCTTGTAGCTTTTTATCTTTACACATTCTTTTATTTACATCTTTTTATGAGCACTGAAAAGTAAATAAACCTGAAATTTTTTGGTCCAGTTGAAAAAAATTTTGTCACAAACACTTGAAATGTTTCAGCAAATTGGATGGAGATAGACAGCATATTGTGCGTACATATTCTTGAGTGACAAAAGAAGTTCAAAGTTATAAAGAGCTGAAAGATAACTCTTGGAGCGGGAGGCCTTCAACAAACAGGAGTGAGGTCAATGTCAAGCAGGTAAGATAGGTGATGTGTGGCGATTGTTGGCTGACTGTTCAAATAATCATAAGTTGGCTGGATATGAAAAAGGACAGTGTTTAGAAGATTATCACCAAAGTTTTGGGCGTGTTTGAAAAGTAATGGGACTGGGTGTGCTGAGCAGCTGGCAGTTCCAGGCCAAGAAGAACATCACCGGACTGGAACAACCTTCCTATTCCCCTGATCTTTTCTTATTGAAACTTTCCACCCACAAAGCTCAAGGGGGTCACATCAAAGAGACCTGTTTCAAAGGTGTGGAGGCCATCAAGAGAGGCATGATGACAGAGCAGAGAGGAATCCCAGAAGAATCCTTCCAGCAGTGCAAAAAAGAGTGGCAGAAAAGAACAGGAAAATGCACCAGTCTCAAGGGGGATTTCTCTGAAGGCAAAATCATGTAATTTGGAATTGAATTCAATTGTTTGTGACATCAGTCCTGTTACTTTTTAGACACACCTTGTAAGTTGCATAATCCTCATAAAAAAATGATGGGATTAATTAATGTAAGGACTAACACTTCTGATTGTCTTTGGCTTTTGAGATGGTGACATCAGTTGGATATATTGAGAATACAAGTTGACTGAAATCATTTAAAATCACGCAATAGAAGAAATAACATGAAGTGGAGCATAGAATAGAAAAGACTCAAGTACAGTAAATTATGAGATAAGAATGGCGTGAGATGAAGTGGTGTAGTCTATCTAGTTATTACCTATTAAAAACATCACCTTCCAAGAGAAGATTTTCTTTCGTTAAGCTAAATAGAATATTTTCATAAATCTTTTCTTTAAATTGAGTAATACTTTGTTATCATAACTTTTCCCTTGCTTTGTATAGCTGCATACCAAACTTTGAGGGTTATTTAATGCCAAAGCCATCCTAGTAGAAGAACAGTGACAGTATTATTTAGCCCACCTGTTGAGGGGGGGGGAGATTAAGGGGAGGTGTTATACTTTTCCAAAGAATATTTATCTACAACTCAATATAATAATGTGACAGGAGTTTTAACTTGTTTATTATGATGACATAGTTCAGCATGTAATCCACTGCGCCATGGAGATTTCTGTTGGAAGAGTAGGGAGCATGAGTGAAATAAAAATACAATGAGACATAGATCTCATGATTCACCGAATGTCTGTCCATTTACTCAGCTAGGGTTCTGCCATTTTTGACACAATTTCAACCAAACTTACAAAAATTGTTAGAGCTTTTAAATGATACCAATAGGTTTGACTAGGATGTGTTTCTCACCTATATCTTACTATCTCCCTCACTGTAAATAGGTGTCTGTCTAACAGTGCTTACCCACAACCTTCATAATCGCTATCAGAGGAAATAGGTCTCTTCCTCCAAACATTCACTTAGTCTCTCACTGTTGTGAACAAGTGTTGAGCTGCTAAGAAGGAATTATTTAACTCCGAATGGTTGTCCTGGTTAAAATAGGCTTAGAAATACAATAAAAAAAAGGTGGTTTAATACTGCCACTCCAAGTGTAGAAAAATAACAAAATTGAATATTTGAAATGTTTATTAATTTTAGGAATTTTCAAGAGTATTTGAGATTTCCAAATGAATCTGAAGTTGTCTTCTGTACATCATGTTCAGTATATGTTTGGTTTGGTTTGGTTGTGTTTTAAAATATATCAAACTTTTTGGATTATTTAATGCCAAACCTTGTTTATTAAAAATGAGTTTGTGGGTAGCTTTTTTTTAAAACAAGCCTTAGTTAATTTGTTTGCACACAGATAAATGGTTTGAAGTATTGCTATCTAACATTAATTAGGCTATTTAATATTAATTATTTGTTTGCAATACTATCACAGATCGTTTAGTGTTATATCCAGAACATATATATGGAGACGTCTTACCACACAACAGAGATGCAGTCAGCATATTCTACAATCCTAGCCGACTTGGCCATACTTAGTATAAATATGGCGGTAACCGATAGCAAATAATTGATAAAAACAAAGTATCCTTTAAATAGGAACAATCATCCTAAAGTTTAATAAAAGTCATTCTACATCCTTTATTTTTAATAACCATCTCCCAACACATTAAAGTGGACCTGGGAGTAATAGCAGCCAAAGTTTGACTCCACACCCTGCCTGAGTTCCAGAAATGGGGCTTCACTATCAAATGCAGTTTATTGTCATACTGGGTATATTCAATGAATTACAAATAAGTTATAACTTGTTCTGGTCAAAAAGATATTCTGGCAGAGTTCTGGAATGCTGAAACAAAAAGTGCCAGAAAATTGGTGGAGCATCTCTATCCCTAAATTTACTAGAACTAAAAAAAAAAAAGAAAAAAAAAAGATAGTTTCTAGTATGTCTGGAAAGTCAGAAAAGCTTTCTTTGCTCAAACATTAAAATTATTTGATAGTTTTATAATAAATTGAAGCATTTATACTTAAAGGTTCATTAAGACCATATCTCAAAGACCTTGAATCATTTTTCAGTTCCTCTGATTTATACTGATTTCATTCAAATGTCAAAATTACACATAAGTAGGTAAATCGAGCTTGTTGCACAATATGCAAGATATAAACCAAATAATCAATGGATCAAAGTTAGTAAAAAGGTGACATTATTATTATTATAATTCTTCATCCTATTTGACCTTTTTGTTAGGAATGTTCGTAATGCAGACACCTTGGCACTGAAGTTTAAATTCATCAAAGTCTTGAGGCAAAAAACTAAATTACTAATCATTAGGAAATTTACATTTGCATTACAAAGAAATATTTCAGTGTTCAAAGCATTTTTTTTATCATCAAATATAAAGCTGCGTCTATTTGCTTGTCTGGGTCCAGCGTTTATATAAAAGTGTGTCACAAAACAACCACTTTTTCCTACCTCATTGATTTCTGTTAATGGCATGTCAACCTGTCTGGGATTATGTTTAGAGGTCAGAAGACTGTATACAGTGTATTTTATATTTACATTTTTTGAATAGTTGTTTTAAAGAGGGTTTTTTTGGCACATGGTTATATGATATCAAGTATTATTTAATACAAATAATTTGCAAACAAATCTATTTGACCCATAGATGGGACTAGCAGGTCAGAGTGAACCTGAGAATAATAATAATGAAGAGGTATTTCACAGTCCCCAGAATTCCAGAAAAAAAGCCTCACCATCAGATGAAGTTTATTGTTACACCCAGGATACCCTGTTTTTTTTTTGTGGTGTGAGAGGTTTAACCCTTCACAACAGGGCTACACAGTCTGCATATTCCAAGCCTGGATGATAGAGTGATATTAATTTCAGAGTAGCCTGCAATATTACTTGACAAATATATATCTCTCCACCAATGCATATTTTGCTTTAAAATCACTTAAAAAAAAAAAAAAAAAAAAAAAAAAAGAAGCAAATAAGTTAGAAAGATAAAATTATAAAGGAATGGCTGTTTTATTATTAATTTTCAAACTGAACTTTTTACTCGGGCAAGTCAAAACTTTTGCAATATTTTGGTACATGGTAATTTGTGGTGTGAATATCACATAATTGAAGTAGTTAATGTGGTTGGTAGTATTGTGATAGCTGGTGTGCTGACACGTTGTGCACTGCTTTACTCCCTATGTGATTTGAAAGTCGTACAGATGAACATGCAATGTAGTCTAATTCATGAATCAAATTTTTTAAAAATCCACATGGATCAATACTTCTGTCTAGGATCAGAGTGTAGTTTTAGAAGTGTTGCTCCAAGTATTTCCATCTATGATTAGAATGTAGCACATCTGGTCATCAGACTGTAGTATCCTTTCCTTTTCCACACACACACACACACACATATATATATATATATATATATATATATACACACACACACAAAGATGAACGAGAGTGATAAGATACATAGGAATTTTTCTTGGTAGTTATTTTTCTTTTAATTGTCCTCAACAAATTTCAACCGTAGGTCATCATTAGGAGAAAAGTTTTTGTAAAGAAATTTTTTGAAAGCATATCTGTGAATGAAAATAATTTTGTGGTATACAAGTATTTTGAAGAGAAAATTTGATGATCTCTGCTTTTGTGAAAATAGCGAGATTGATATTTAGTTAATCTTGGGTTGGATACGTTTTAAATTTGCAGTTTTAATCCAATATTTGATTTAGGAATTTGTTTTTGTTTAGATGTTTATGTAGCAATTCATATGTGTCTCCCTCCAATTTCAAAGTAGTGTTTTGAGGATGGTTTAGTTTGTTGTTAAAACCATTTGGAGTCAATGTTTGGGGATATTTTATCCATTTATCTTAGCCTGTTTTTCTTGTTGTAATGATATTGTCTAATGCATTTTTTTCAATCTTCTTTTAAAGCTGAAAATGAAGCTTTTTGCAATAAATCTGCAATCTAGTTTAATTACTGTCTAATGAGAAATTCGGTTATAGCAACACAATTCCAGACACAGCCTCTTGTTACCATAGCAATGAAATTTCCTTTTACAATTCCTGCGGTGAGACCCACTTGCATGACCAACATATCAAGTTGTATTTCATAGATTATTTTTGTTATCACAATGATAAAATCTTTAGTCATTGAATTAGAATTTTTCTTATAGGAAGACTTTTGCAATGATTTTGATAAAAGCACATCCGAGTCACCTTGACGGAATTAGACAGCTGTTGTCTCTTTGGCATTTTATGTGGAAAGGCAGACTTTATAGGTTATTCATTATCACATTTTAGCTTAAACATGTTTAATTATAATCCTGACATTTTCAATAAAAAATTTGTTAGTAACAAAAATAAAACAGGTAAGAAATAGGATTTTATTGGTAAAACTGGGAAGTTTTGTACCTATTTGTATGAGTGTTAGGTCTCTTGTTTGATTTTTACCAAATACAATGGAAGGTACATGGCCTAACAGTTATTGGCATAGGAAATAGATACAGTAACCAGAGTTCAAATCCTGGATAAAGCTGTTTGTGTTTCATTTCATGCTAATGCCCTTGGGGAAAGGCATGAATCCTTTTCCTCTCCTACCAGCCATGGGGAAATAGTAGGGCAATTGGGTTCTTTAGCCTTGTTGCAGCAAGTAGTCCAAGAGAAGGAAAAATCCAAATTCAAACCAATTGTACTACACTCAAAATATTGACCTTGTGTCAATCCTGCCCATTGAGGTAGGGTTGAGTAAATACTGGAACCTCACATTTGCCTATGCTCTATGCATTTCCCAACCCTTCTGTATGAGCAGGATGTGATACAAGGTCAGTTTTAAGTAGAGTATAAAAAGTTTTCCTTCTTCAAGACTGGTTGCTAAGAGCACAGTCTGCCCTACAATTTACCCATTGCTGGAGTGAGAAGAGTTGGATTCATACCTTTTCCAAAGGTATTAGCACTATGTGAGATGCAAATTTGGTTTGCCATGTTCATTTCCTTTGATAGTAACCATTGCACCATGAGTAATGCTATTTCACCTCCGCTACAGCAGAATATACCGTATGCTTAACAAGTCAATTACTTTTTTTTCTTTTTAACATGAACAATGATAAAAAGAGTAAAGTTTTAAAAAAGAATTAATAAAAGGAAAAAAAAATTAACCTGAGGAGACATAAAGGTAAAAAAGAAATAAAGAAAAAGTCTTAGATTACTTACAGTACCTGTTATAACCAAGTGGTTACTCAGATGAGTACTGAGGAAACTCCTTAATGCTTAACTTGGTCAAACCAGTGCTTTCAATGTGTCTTTACTTATTAAAAAGACTATGATGTGCCTCATATGACATTAGATGGGATTACCACCAAACCCCACGATCACAAGCAGGATGCAACACAAAGTCATTTTTTTTAAGTGGAGTACAGCTGGTTTGAATTCAGAATTTTTCTTCTCGATCAGTTGCCTTATCTAAGTTAAAGACTACAGTCTGTCCTACTATTTACCCAGAGCTGGGGGTGGGTAGACAAGAGATGGATTCGTGCCTTTCCTAAAAGTATTAGCACAAAATGAAACAGACAACCTTGTCCAGGATTTGAACTTGAATAGCAAAGTCTATTTTCTATAATATGCTTTATACCACAAGCACCTGCTCAATTAGAAGTTGGATGGTTGAGTTTTATGGCATATTAACCCTTGTGGGGTTATTTAATGTCAAATTCTATTTATTGCATTGATTAAATATACATGATTTAAAAACACATTTTGTGATAACATTTTTAAATGAGTCTGAGCTCATTTTTTTTTTTTTTGCACACAGTTAAATGGCTTCAGGTGTTGCTATATATTAGCAACAATTTGATATCAGTAATTTCTTTGCACACACAGTTTATAAGTAATTTCATTTTTAAATGTGAACTAATTTGTTTGTACACTAGTGTAGTTTCTGTTTCTACACAGTTAAATGATTTCAATTTTTGTTATCTAACACCCATAATTCTATTCAATATCGATCATTTGTTGGCACATAGTGAAGTGGTTACAAGTATTGCTATTTAATACTAATTATTCTATTCAACACTATTCATTCATTTGCAAACAGTCAAATGGTTCCAAGTATTGCTATCTAATACCAATAATTCAATTTAGGCATGCAGTTAAAGAGTCGTAAGATTCGTTTGCACACAGTTAAGTGGTTCCAAGTATTGCTATTTATCACAAACCATTCAATTAACAATCATTTGTTTACACTCAGTTAAATAATCAAACAGTTCTATTTCAAACAATTCAATTCAGCATCAACATTACTCATTCGTTTGTACACAGATGGTTTCAAGTATTGTTATGTATCACTAACAATTCAATTAGTCATTTACTTAGATACAGAAGAAATCAATTTAAATAATATATACCAGACTAAGCAAAGATTAGTAAATGAATTTACTTCAGAACCAATAATAATAAATATTATAAAGAATAAAATTGAAGACTATATTAGATGAAAAAAAAAAGTTTATTTTTAATGTTAAATTTTGATCAAAGGAGATTATCTGAGCTTTTTGTTTATAAAATATTCACGTCAACATAGAATAAAAAAATATAATCTTGTTTTGCATGTGCCTGTCTGTGAGGTTGGGGTAGGAATGCGGATACCTTAGACTTTCAACAGATCCTTACCTAATAAGTGAGAGAACTCTTATTTCATTCATTACAATCATTATCCTTAATTCAGAAAGACTGTAGTGAATATAGAAAAGAATGTCAGGATGAAAGAGAAAAATAAAATCTGATGTTCCTATTTTTTTTTTTTTGTAGCTGATAATAAAAGAAATTATCTACAAAAACAAGAATGGAGAAATTTATCATCAAAAATTCAATGGATAGGAGTTAAAAGTAAAAGAAACATTGAGGAAATTAATGGCATTTTTATTAAATTAAAATTATTTGTGTAGTAGAATAATCAATGTGCATTACCAGATAATCAGAAAATATTATGTGTGCAAAATTTCCCAGCAATTTTTCTTCTTTTTTAAAGAATAGACACTGAAAATAATTTTTTTTTTCTTTCAAGAAACTTATACGCATTTAATATTTTCAGGAGAAAAATTAATTTATAAATACCATAAAATTATAATGAAAAATAAGAAAAAAGAAGAAAAAATAAATAGAATTAAAAATAAGGGGATCTTTATTCGTTTTTGAGAGATTATTAGTTTGCAAATGAATTATAGATTTAAAAAATGTCTCTTCAAGATTTACATTCCTTTTGTTTATTAAAAAACAAACCTGAAATGAGGTATATGTTTTAATTAAAAAAAAAAAAAAAAGAAAAAAAAAGCCAATTTATTTTTCCTTCTTTTTTTTTGTAAAAAATCTTATTAGAAAGAGTCTTCTGGTAGATATGGCATTTCCTCAAAGTCAATTATAGACTTGTTGCAAAATTTTCACTATTTTTACCCAAGGTTGAGCATTTAATTCTACTGGCTGAGTAAGTAATAAAAAAAATAAAAAAAAAGTAGAAAAAGAAGTAGTAAGGTCCATAGAGAGAAATCGCTGGGTCTGGCAGAGTCACCAATGACGTGTACAGTAGCCAAAATAGGACAAAAGAATTGCATCATTTAATTAACCCAAATGAAGGCTTTCAACACTAGAATGGACCGCATTTGTCAATTATATCTTAGGCTATCAAACACTCATTCAAGATTTTCTTTTCTACTACCCTTTGACTAATCTAAAAAAAAAAAAAAGAAAAAAAAAAAAAGAGGATCAATTATTATGAGAGACTAGAAAGACAGAAAAGAGAATCTATCATGAGAGAAAAGGGAAAAGAAAAACTATGAAGAGAGTAAAAAGGTAAGGACAGATTATAAAGAGAGAAAAAAGGTAAGGACAGATTATGAAGAGAGAAAAAAGGTAAGGACAGATTATGAAGAGAGTAAAAAGGTAAGGACAGATTATGAAGAGAGTAAAAAGGTAAGGACAGATTATGAAGAGAGAAAAAAGGTAAGGACAGATTATGAAGAGAGTAAAAAGGTAAGGACAGATTATGAAGAGAGAAAAAAGGTAAGGACAGATTATGAAGAGAGTAAAAAGGTAAGGACAGATTATGAAGAGAGAAAAAAGGTAAGGACAGATTATGAAGAGAGAAAAAAGGTAAGGACAGATTATGAAGAGAGTAAAAAGGTAAGGACAGATTATGAAGAGAGAAAAAAGGTAAGGACAGATTATGACGAGAGTAAAAAGGTAAGGACAGACTATGAAGAGAGTAAAAAGGTAAGGACAGATTATGAAGAGAGTAAAAAGGTAAGGACAGATTATGACGAGAGTAAAAAGGTAAGGACAGATTATGAAGAGAGTAAAAAGGTAAGGACAGATTATGAAGAGAGAAAAAAGGTAAGGACAGATTATGACGAGAGTAAAAAGGTAAGGACAGACTATGAAGAGAGTAAAAAGGTAAGGACAGACTATGAAGAGAGTAAAAAGGTAAGGACAGATTATGAAGAGAGAAAAAAGGTAAGGACAGACTATGAAGAGAGTAAAAATCATGAAGAGAGAAAAAAGGTAAGGTTCACTTATTACAACACAAAAGAACAAAGTGAAATAATTGGAATTTCTTTTTGACAAAAGATGGGAAATAAATGAATCAGTAGGAACAAGTAAATTTTTCCAAAGAAATTAAAGAAAAGTTCATAAGAAGAGGTCATCAAATTAAAAGTACATTCAAATGTTTTGACACAAGAAACCAAACATACTTTAGCTTAACATGTTTTGAAAGGTGTCCATTTTGAAGAAGGACAGAAGTTGGTGTAAAATAACACTGACATTTATACAATTTTTTATTTTATCAACAACCAAAATAAACAGTATTTCTATTTCTCCTTTTTAAAACATTCAATCAGAGTTGAATTTAAATTTCATAGACATAACATTCCTCAATGGAACTTAAAATGACAATCTAAGCTATTTACTAAACTAAGTCTGGTACAAAGCCACAAATCTAGAGCATACAATAAAAATCAAACACACAAGAGCAATATTTTGGGAAACAAGCCTCTTAACCATTGGTCAATTATAAAACAACTAAATCAATTTCAGTGCTGTAGTAATGCTCTATAAGATCATTTTAATGGCATGTCAATGCATCTAGGCTTAATTTATGCCAAGAGGTTAAGGAATCACACATTACAATTTCATATTCATATCTTTTGTTTAGTTGTTTCATATGAGGGTTTTTTGCACATGGTCTAATTAAATACAAACAAATTTTAAAGAGATTTATTTGACCAATACATGGGACTCTAACAGGTACTACCAATTCGGGTCAGAGTGAATCTGAGTAATAGTAATGAAGGAGTACTCCACACTACCAGAACTCAAGCCTCATCATCAGATACAGGTTATTGTCTTACTCAGGAAATTCCTTTTTGAGGGGTGAAGGTCATATCCCTCTGCAGGGGATACAGTGTATTTTAAGGGCCACCAACAAGGCTAATTCATAAGACTAGTTAGCAGCAATTGCTCAAGGGTGAGATATACTAGTTATTTAGAAAACTTAGCGAGTCTGACACAAGATTACATCATACTCAATAAGGATTGAACTCATAACTGTCATCATGGTTTCTAAGAGAAACCCGATAACCATTGCTCCACAGTAAGGAATATACCTTTAAGAGAGGCTCCATTTTCCTTTTATAGGAAAATAATTTAATTGAACCCAATGTACAAAGAAAATACAGAAAAAGTATTTAAAATTGAATTCAACTAGTAGATGCCTCTGTCTATAAAAAGGCTAAAAAAACTTATAAAAACACATTAGTCTACCCATATCTTCAGGTGGTACATTTTAAGACTATTCAGCAAATGCCTAAAACTGTGGATTGTACCAAACCCAACATTTTTTTTTTCTAAGATATACATCTCATAGTTTCTTTAATAAATTAGGCAAAATAAGAGGTTAACAACAATAAGTAATAATAAAATAGAATACATTTTTATTTTATAAGACAAGATGGGCATTGCTGAGAAAGAAAGGATGAACATTTAAGCAAAATGAACAAACCAGTGTTAGTTGAAAAGCAAAAACTTACATTCATTAGTTCTATATGGACACTGGGTGTCGTCTAGAGAACCTATTAAGAGCAATGGCTGGTAGGGATGGATGTCAAGAAAGAGTCAAGGGAATATGTCCTGTCAGTACATGACAATAATGATGATGATAAAATAAAACTCAACTCTATCATAGATCTTAATAGTCTTAGTATACAACTGTTTTTTTCCTCTCTTATGAAGTCAAGAAATTTTAGCTTTTCACTCAAAAGGAAACATTTTAATGGTCTCTTTTCTTCAGCAAATCCAAATTACCAACATATATACGTTTGTGCTTTGGGGTTCTTATTAAGTAAAAATTATAAATTGTTTAGTAAATCTGTAAAATAATTAGAGACTCAGGTTGATTTTGAGTTGTTTCCTTGTGAGATTCATTGGTCCATCACAAGATAGTGGAAAAGAAAGAAACATGAAAACAGAGAAATGAATGAGAAGGGTTGGTTGGTTGGGTTTTACAGCACATCAACCTTTGTAGGGAATGAGAAAGGGTAAAATAGGTTCCTGAAATCCAGATCATCATAGCAGCAGGTGCCCAAGTTAAAAATAGATACATATTGGCAGCAAATGGACAATGAGTTCTGATTGGCTGGTAGGAACTCAAACGAAAATACCGTTAGGGTAGTGAGCATGGGATAGAAAACAGGAAAAGAGTTAGTTGGCAAACGGATGCGATAAGGTAAAGACAGTCAGTTGAAAACCAGCCATGATGATGTAAAGACAGTTGAAAGTTGTGGCCCCCATTTTTGGGTGAGCTCTGAAAAGGAGTCTCACACGCAGATGTGAAACTCTGAAGACGCACCCTGTGAGGAAGCATGTGTTAGAACTACAATAGAAAATATGAAAGAAAAGATCTATCTCTACTCTCTTTCTCAAGACATTTTGCTTCTCTTTGTCTAACACGGTCGACTCAGTTTTCATACACTGTTTCTCTCTTTCCGATAACTACTAAAAAGTTTAGAAGCGGATAAACTTTTCTATTAGTGAACCAAAACAGGGTTTTTGCGTGTTTGCCACTTTTCTCACAGCGAGGGTATCATGAGGTCCAATTGACATTTTTAAGACATAATGCCATGTGTATAAATTCATTCATGGTGTAAATGTCTATGCATAGTAGTAGTAGTAGTAGTGGAAACACCTATTGAGACGATACCAGCACAAACGTTAATTTGAACACCATAGCGTTGCAAACATCTATTTGTGCCATGTAATATTACAACTGTCTATTTGGTGAGTAACAGTACAAATCAACTTCAACAGAGATATCACAAAGTTTATAACATTATCTTGAATTAAAGCTTCAACATTTGAAATCTTGTCTTATTGACAAAATTTAATTTATAAATGAAGTACAATCAGAAATGAATAGGAGTAATATTTGGTTTGACAAATTTGACTTGGAAGTTTTACACAAAATTCACTCGTGCAATCACAATCTCAGTTCTATACTGACTAGACCTCAGCAATGAATTAAATACTACAACTACTGTTCTCCTACTAGGATAGCTTTGGCATTAAATAAACTATGACGGTTGATATGCCATTAAACAAAGAAATTAAATGCTGACAATAATTATATCAGTAGCAGTATTGATAGTAACAGGTCTACTTCAGCAAGAAAAGAAAAAGATTTAATGAGAAATTCGCATATTCTAGAGAATATAGAAAAATAAGATTGAATATTTCTAATAATATATTGTAATAAAATAGATGTGAAAGAAGATTCTGTTTGTATATCTTAACAACTTTAACATAACTGTTTTTTCTTTCTTTTACCTTTTCACTTAGAGGGGAAACAATTTTATGGTCTCTTTTTGACAAATCCAAATTACCAAAATTTTTTTTTGCTTTTTTATACAGTATCACATGATGCACAAACTTATAGAATTTAAAATATATAACTTGATATAAACTAAGAATTAAAAAAAAAAATCATCCACTGGACCACTTGTAGCTACGTTTACTTATTAACAAGAATTCCAATTCAAGAACAAAGTGGATAACTTAAACAACAACAATACTTACATAATGTTTTTTTTTTAAACAAACAAACATAATGATAAAGATTAATATGTAAATTAGCCACAAAAAGTTTCAGAAAAACTAAAAATTGTCATTTTTAATGTTCCATTGAAATATATATATTTTTAAATTACACATTTTTATTTGACATTAATAATTATTTGTTTGCACAGTTATATGGGATCAAGTCTTCTTATCTGATACAAATAATCTGTACACAATTATATGGGATCAAGTATTCTCATCTAATACAAATAATCTGTACAGAATTATATGGGATCAAGTATTCTCATCTAATACAAATAATCTGTACACAATCATATGGGATCAAGTATAGGAATAATTTTCAAACACATTTGACGTATAAATGGTACTTTGACTGGTAACAACATCAACAGAAGACACATTCCCTAGAGAATAGAACTGTAGCCTCACCACTGGACACAGACTAGTGTTATACCCGGGACACAAGAATTTCACAAGTAACAATTGAAAAATAAAATAAACAAAAATAGAAAAATTTGTGATGTTTTTGTTTTTTTTGTTGAAAAGCCTGTAATCAATATAGAAAACCTCTTACTTGAACATATTTGTAAGTTTCCCACTTATTACTTCATCCAAACCAACTGTATAGAAAGGAGTTGATGTACGATCATGTTACTTACCTACAAAAGAAAAAAAAGCAAGTATTTTTAAGGACAACTTATAAATTAGAAGTAGAATCCAATTTTAATTGTAATGAAAGAACAATTCTAATAAAATACTGTAATGAAATAGATTATGTTTGTATATATTGACAAATTTAGCATACAATTGCTTTTTCTTTTCTAATTAAATAGACAATGTTTACCTTTTCACTTAAAGGGGAGATAATTTTATGGTCTCTTAGACAAATCCAAATTGCTAACATAATGATTCTGAAGTGCAAGATTAGTTAAGTAAAACTTAGAAATTGTTTATTTCTATGATCAACTCTGCTCATAGCTGAAAGCAGATGATGACAATCATGGTAATGACATCTTAGAAAGGGTTTTAGGATTAACTTCAGAACTTCAAAAAACATTTCACAGTGACTCCATGAAAGATAATTCTAAGTATCATCGCAAATTTCAAATCTAAAAGTACAGACTTTAAATCTTTGTTTTGCAATGTCTGCCTTTAGATGTTTAAATGGTTAGTATTTGATTGTGGAGAAGGTAAGTTTCTTGAGGGAGAGAATTATGGACAAAAGAATATAATCTTAATGATGATAATGTTCACCCCACAAAAAAACAAAACAAAAAAAACAAAACAAACCCCCAACAACAATCAAGTTGCTGAAAAGAATTTGACTCTTAAGAATTTTTCGCCAACTTTTTTGGAAGTTTTGGTTTGGTTTGTTGGGTTTTATGGCATATCAACCTTTGTAGGTTATTTAACGCCAAATCCATTTTTATGTAAATCTGTTTTATTTAAAACAATTCAGTTTAGCATAAGTACACAGTTTAATTGTCAAAAACATTTCTATTTCAAACTATTCAAGTAGTTATATGTAACAATTCAGTTAAGTGTAAATACAGTTTTAATGTCGAAAAACAGTTCTATTTCAAATAATTCAGTTAAGCATAAGCACACAGTTCAAATGTAAGTATGGTTTAATTGTCAAAAACATTTCTATTTCAAGCTATTCAGTTTAGTCAAACAATTCAGTTTAGCATAAGTATGCTGTTAGTTCTATTTAACCCATAGATAGGGCCCTATCAGGTGCTACCACTCTAGGCCAGAGTGGACCTGGGAGCAATGGCAATGAAGGGGTACTCCACATTCCCCAAAGCTCCAGCACTGCTGGAACCTCACCATCAGATTGTTTAGTGTCATATCCAGGACATTCGTTGGTGGGGTGGGGGTGAGGGTCTTACCCCTCTTCAGAGAAGCAGTCAATTTTTTGGAAGGGTTAAAAAGACTTTAGAAATGATATGCAAAGCATGTCAAACGGCATGATGGAGATGTAAAATATGCTGTACTTTACTAAGTGTTTTGCTTAGATGCGGCATTAGGCCATATTAATGGGCTACACAATGAGACATGAAGTCAATGGTGAGGGTGTAACATTTCAGGGTTTCAAATCATTCCCCACTTGTTTAGGATAAGAACTTTTCAGCAACTCCTCATGGCAGTTTAAAAAATATGAATTTCTTAGTAAAATCAAAATTTAGATAAAATTGAACTGTCTAAAATGAGAAGTCTTCCAAGCTGTAGGTATGTCAGTACAACTGTGTGGTTGCACCATTTGGACTGTAATGAAAAGCATAGAGAAAAAGCTAGATGGGAAATAGGCAAGGATGCTGCACACTTTTTTGAACAAATCCTGGAAGTAGCACTTTACAAAAGAGCATCTTAACTCCCGACACACAAAGCAACTTGGTAAAATGAGCCAAACATATGGAGCACTAACGGAGAAATCAAGAGCAGACTCCTTATAAGTGATGGTTTGTTATCGACTTCTACACATAGACACACCAGTGTTGGGCAACCAGCAAAAACTAAACATTCATTAGCTTTGTATGGACACTAGATGTCGTCTAAAGGACTTGTCAAGAGCAATGACTGATAGGGATGAATGGCAAAAGAGAATCAATGCTGTTGGCACACCTTGATGGATGATGATAACAATGAAATCTCAATTGAATTGTAAATGTTTCTTATTGGCTTAGCATGTTAAGTGTTCACCAATGGCGTGGGAGACTAGGGTCAAGTCCCAGGTCAAGTCATACTAAAGAGTCAAATAAGGGTTCTGGATACTTCCTTGCTTAACATTCAGCATTATAAGGTACGTATCAAGTGTAAAGTGGAGCAATCCAGGGAAAGGAGTAGTGCCCTCCCCTACGCCATGGTATAATAGCTATTGAATAGAGAGCTTTCAGGTTACCCTTGACTATGGTCACCAACTTTACTTTTTTACTCAAAATGAAATGATACATCTTCCATCAAGATTTTGTTTTTGTGCAAAATGATTCAAAACTTCAGTCATCTCGTTTATAGAAAGAAAAACAACATTACGTCATCCACAAAATCTAAGATATTCTTTACAAAGAAATCTAGACCAAAAACACTATTTTGGGGTTGGCTAAACCATGACGGATATCTATAAACTTAGAAAATCTTATTCACAATCCCAGCTTACAAATGATGAAATGACTTTGTATTTAATATATTCATTGAGTTTGCTCATCAACATTTAAAAATATTACATTTACTCTCTCCACTCATATAAACATTTCAAAATCTGATATTTTCCATTTACGAAATCAATAACAATTGGCGGCAATTACTTTAAATTTTCCCAGAAGTTCACTGATTTAAAGATTTAAAAAAAAAAAACATTCTTTAAAAAAGAAACTATAAAAAAAGTTAAAATCTTTCTCTGTTTTTTTTTGTAACTTACCAGACAAGTCAACAAAGTTTGTCTTTCACATTGAAAAAGAATTTTACTCCCTTTCTTTCTTTGCTTTCATCTCAACAAAACACATTTTCAAATTTATTAAGTTTGGTTAGTTGAGTTATATGGTATATCAACTCTTGAAAGTTATTCAATATTAAATCCTATTTGTATATATATGATTTGTAAACAAATAGTTTACAGGTATTGTTTGTACATGTTTAAACATTTTCAAGTGTTGCAATTTAACGCTAATAATTCTATTCAGTATTAATCATTTGTTAATGCACAATTGAATATTTCAAGTATAGTCAATTATTAAATGGTTCTATTTGATCCATAAGAGTAATGGCAAAAAAGGAGTAGTTCACATTCTCCAAAGCTCTCGGACTGAAGCCTCAGATAGTTTAGCATCATATCCAAAACACTTGCTGAGGTTTTACCGCTCTGCAGAGATGTAGTCAGTGTATGTTACATTTTCTGCAGATTGGGCAATTTATTTAAAATTCAATTGGTATGTCAAAAATTTACATCATATCATTCAAATTAATCTAAAATGGATATTAAAAGAATTAAACAAAAAGTTTAAATGTTTTGAAACTTTTTATTTTCCCATTTTTGATGCTCACAGCAGAGTTTAGGGTTATATTATTATTTTGGTGAGAGAGAGTTCTGAAGCCTGTCTTTAAAAATGATCTTGTGCCTGAGATAGTAATCTAGTGTCAGAGTTCAAGTCGCCCCCTCCAATGTTCTTCCCTTGCAAACATTGGTATAACAAAATCTCCCCATCATTTCTCCCAATTTGACCAAGATATAACAATATTGCTTCATAGTTAGATAAACAGAGATTTACTTTTATCACTTGGATAAATTTTTTCATCTTCCCAGATATAAAAAAATTCCAGTTGAAGAGAGAAAGAAATCTTAGGATTTAACATCTTATTCACAAATCCAGAACATAGTTGCTTTGACACGAGTGAAAAATAAGTGGCAAAGAGATCAGTAACATTTTTTCTCCAATGAACCCATCATTTGTATTATTCATAAAGTATAATATTGTTAATATTTGGTGTCACAGATGCAGAGTATGGTTTTCAACCACTTGGTTGTGCCAATGCATTTGATACTAGTGCGCCTTTTTGGTTGGTTGTTTGGGTTTTACAGCATATCAACCTTTGTAGGTTATTTAATGCCAAATCCATTTTTATACAAACAGTTTAATTTCAATCTATTCAGTTTAGCATAAGTACACAGTTTGTCAAAAACATTTCTATTTCAAGCTATTCAGTTTAGTCAAAAAGTTCTAATTCAAACAATTTAGTTGAGTATAAACATAGTCTCTTTTGTTTTGTTTTTTACACACAATTTCAATGTGAAAACAGTTCTATTTCAAACAATTCAGTTTAAGATAGTATAGTTTCAATGTCAAAAACAGTTCTAATTCAAATAACTCAGTTTAGCAAAAGTATACAGTTTACATGTCAAAACAGTTCTATTTCAAGCAATTCAGTTTATCATAAGTATGCAGTTTCGTTCTATTTAACCCATAGATAGGTTGGTTGGTTGGTTTTAATGGCATATCAACCTTAGTAGATTATTTAATGCCAAATCCATTTTATACAAATAATCGGTTCTATTTCAAACAATTCAGTTTAGCATGAATACATAGCTTAATTCAATTTAGTCAAACACTTCTAATTCGAACAATTCAGTTTAGTATAAGTTGAGATTTTGTTTAGACACAGTTAAATGTCAAAACAGTTCCATTTCAAACAATTCAGTTTAGCATAAGTTCAGTTTAATTGTCAAAAACATTTCTATTTCAAGCTCTTCAGTTTAGCATAAATATGCAGTTTAGTTCTATTTGACCCATAGATAGGGCTCTATCAAGTACTACCACTCCAGGCCAGAGTGAACCTGGGAGTGATGGCAATGAAGGGGTGGTCTGCATAGCCCAAAGCTCCAGCATTATTGGAACCTCACCATCAGATTGATAAGTGTCATATCCAGGACACTTGTTGGTGTGTGTGTGAGGGTTTGTACCCCTCTGCAGAGGTACAGTCGGTGTATTCAACAGCACCAGGTGACTGGACAGAAGTGCATCTGTTTGTGCCAATGCAATTGATACTAGTGCATCTGGCACATAAAGGGTTGAGGTTTCAATATTAACCAGTAGAGGGTCATAACAAATTTGAATTATAAACTATAATTACAGTCAGCTATCTCCATTCATTTTAAATTAATAGGACTTAAAGACATACTGACCAATATTGATACATTTCTTCCTCTGTTGGCTTGTGAGTTCAAATGCTTCTTCCCTTTAACGTTTATTTACTACTGAATTTTAGGTAGTTTTGGAGACGGTCTACTGTTCTACTCGGGGGGCGGGGAATTAATTTCATCATTTTTTTCCTTTCTCTTTTTTTTTGGGGGGGGGGCTTGTGGTAGCATTAGGTGTTTTAGGCTTTTACTTTTTCTTCTAAACTACTGTTAGGGCTTTCTTTAAGAATTTCAAAATTATATTATAGAAGAGATTCAAAAACATTTTGCCATGTTCGCTGACATTTGGACAGAGTCTTAAAATCAATTTGGGTTTATAGTAGAGTAAGCGTGTCTTTACATTTAAAACGCATAGTTTAAGCATTATTTTACAAACAAAAATACAGCATAACATTTTGTAAAATTCAGCATTTTAAATTAATAGGACTTAAAGACATACTGACCAATATTGATACATTTCTTCCTCTGTTGGCTTGTGAGTTCAAATGCTTCTTCCCTTTAACGTTTATTTACAACTGAATTTTTGGTAGTTTTGGAGACAGTCTACTGTTCTACTACCAAAACACTAAAAAATTAGGTTTTATAAATTTAAAATTATACTATTAACAACAATGTAGACTGATTTGGTTGAATGACTCAAATTTTATGGCATGTCAACTTTTCTTGGATTATTTAAAGCCAAAGTCAATTTTTTGGCGAGAAATGATAGAGTTTCAAGTAACTAGTGTTGATCATTTCTGAATAATGAAAGTAAGTTCTTAATACAAATAATTTATAGTAATATGGTTTCAAGTATTCCTATCTAATACTAAAAATTTTCAAATAGATCTAATCAACCTATAGACAGGTCCCTAACAGGTATGAGCAATCTATGTCAAAGTTGACCGGGGAGTAATGGCAATACATGGGCATCCCAAAACTGAAGACTTTGATTATCCTTAAATCAGTTTCATCCATCTTTGATCAGCACTAAGTGGCTACCAAACTAACTTGTCAAGTAATGCAAGGGTAATGAACTTGAAGGATGACTTCTGCAAGAAGGGACAACAATAAATTCCAGTCATTTTTTAAAATTTTTATTTGTCTAAGATGTCATCATATGTTAATGTTTATATGTAATTACACTTTATTTACTTGTCATAATTTACACACAATTAAATGTTTTCAAGTAATCCTATCTAATACTGATGATTTTCAAATAGATTTATTTGACCCATAGATAGGTACTAATAGTTCAGACCAGAGTGGACTTGGGAGTAATAATAAAAAATGATGTCACACTCTTGAAAGTTCAAGAACTGGAGCCTAACTACTGGATACATTTTAATGTTATACCCAGGATATCATGTTATTTGTGAATGTTGAATATGAAACACTTGTTGACCATCACACAAGTGAGGATGTAAGGAAAGTTAAGAAAGAAAAAAAAAAAAAGTCAACAGGACAGAATCCCATATTCAGTTGATATTTAATAAGCTTAATTCAGTTTGGTACCAAATCAGATGTATGAGGTTCGGTTAGGTTATTTGATCTAATGGCATATTGACCCTCGCTGGTTATTTAAGACCAAATCCTGTTTATACATATATATGATTTTTAAGCGAATAATTTGTAGGTAACTTGAATTTTAAATGAGTTAGAGCTCATTTGTTTGCACACAGTCAAAATGGTTTCAAGTATTGATATTTAACACTAATAATTCTATTTAATATTAATCATTTGTTTGCACATAGTTAAATGGTTTCAAGTATTGCATTTTAACACATAATTCAAATGTACACAGTGATTTCAAGTACTGCTATCTCAGTATAATTGACCTTCAGCACCGCAAGTAAATTTAAGATAAAATAGTTAGACACTAGTTTGTCATGAGAGCAATTGGAAAAATACAGTTGGGACAGACATATAAGTGCTAGGACTTGATATGACCAGCCAAGTGATTGGATTGACTGCCTGTCAAGCCTAGTAAGGGCTAGAGTGGAGTATTGCAGGTCACATGACAACTTTGGTTGTCAGGTTATGGACTGCTCAACCAATATGTCCAACAAGTGGCCTTGGAAGTGGGTTGTCTTACCTCTCTGTAGAAGTGCAGTTGGCATCTTCTACTGCTTCAGCTGATAGGCTGAAGAAGCATGAGGCACTCAGTAAGAATCAAACTCACCAACAAGGGTCAGCTTGCTAAGCTTTATAACCATGACATCATTTGTTTGCGTTAGTTAATGTTTGTACAAAAAAAGAGGGAGTTGTACTTCCCAATTGCCTTTTTTACAAGCAGAAAAACAAGAAAGTTAGGATGAAATATTTCAGCTTTTCCAGTAAAACTTGATTCAAAATAAATTGCTTGTTTTTTCTTTTTATATATCCCCCACCAAAAAAAAAAAAAAAGTTTTAAAATAAAGAAGACCTGAAATTTCTTCAAAAAGACTAGTCATGATTTAAACTAAATGCAAATTTTCAAAAAATCCAACTGCCAAAGAAAACCCAAATTTAAAATAAAAATAATCTACCAACCATGGAGATATGACAGCTGCTGATTTTATGGGGAAGGGTTTTTTTTGTTGTTGTTATTCATAGGCTTCAGTAGCAACAACATTAAATGAAAACTAAAGTTGCTTCATGCCTCGGGAGTGCTTGTGTTTATCAACCCACCCCCACCCCCACCCAGCCATATATACATTTTGGTTGATGGTCACAAAATCATCAATTGATAGAATTAACTTTTAAAGTTGCTACTATTCCTTTTCATTATAAAATTATTATTCATGGCTGATGCAATATTTTACTGAAAAATTACATCTTCAAAATTCTAGATACACGATTATATATATATGGATTTCGATCCCAGCTTTGAGCGTCCTGTGTGTCTAGGATCAAATCTGAAGAACTGGAAATTTTTTTAACTATATAAAAACTTTTGTTCTTTCATATTGGATTGGCCAAAGAGTAGGACCCAAAATTCAAGTAGCAAATGTCACAGTTTTTTTTAAGTGACCTCTGGCCAGTGTGTTACAGCTAAAATGTTTTAAGTCTAGGGATCCTCGATTTTCTGGAAATAAACTTCTACAAAGTGAATGACTAGAGTTTGAACTCGCTCATTATGATGTTAATCCAGCATGTTTGCCACTTTGACAAAGAGACTTGCCCCGTATTTGACTTTTAATTCCATGTTAATACAAAAGGTGATGATGAAGGGAAAAGAGAAAAACTGATTAATTATTTTAGATGTTTTTTATTTAGCAATAATCACAGCTATTAACAGAATATGGACATTGTAAACCTTACAAGTTTTGAGAGAGCATTATCTATCTTAAAAATTTGAAACTTGATAGTCTTTAAAGCAAAGAGATTCCTCACTCCATCAACATTTAGTTAAATTCAAAATTTAAAGACAATTCTTAGAATTTACTCAGTGTTGCTTCTTTTGGCTTCAGATTACTAAAAGTACCTGCTGTTCCTAAGTAGTCACAGCCTTATCACTGCTTCAACTTTGGTGTTCTAGTGAGAACTGGTGCTTTTAGCATGATTTACAGTCGTGTGTGGAGTTTGTTCTCATTCTGCTGTCTAGGCTTAGAGTGTTCAGTTCAAAATTCCCAGTGTTAACATTTAAAGAAGGATGGGGTGTACAACACTTAAAAAACGGTTACTATAATAGACCTCAAGATGAAGACACTAGTCCAAGTACATAAGTTTATAATTAGTGATTGCAGCAAACTTGCACAAAAGAAGTACAAAAGGAGTACAAGATTAGCCATGACTGCATGGTTTGGTTTCCTGGTTTAAAGGCATATCAACCTTTGTGAGTTATCTAATGCTAAATTCATCCTTGTAGAAAAACAGTAGTAGTACTATCTAACCCATAGGTGGGAAGGGGGGAATAGAGGTTCATATCTTTCCCTAGGGGCATTAGTCTGAAAGTGAATGTAATAGTGCTGACTGAGTGGTAAAGGTAATCCAAAGGGAATTATGCAAGAAATTAAAATTTGACCATACTAATAAATATGCACAAACTAGAATACTTCCAATTCATATTTACATTTTTAGGGGAGTTTCTAAAGTCCTATTGAATACAAATAATTTTCAAACAAATCTATTTGACCCATGAATGGGACACTAACAAGTACTAACAATCTGGGTAAGAGTAAACCTGAGAGTAAAGGCAGTGAAAGGGTAAACCACACTCTCCAGATCTCCAAAACTGGAACCTCACTATCAGATGCACATCAGAGTCATATGCAGAACATTCATTTTTGTGAGAGTCTTATTCCACTGCAGGAGATATAGTCAGCATATTCTAAGTACTGTCACAACAGAGCATTCCAGGAGACTTCTTGTCACTTAGACTCCAGTTTAAACTGGTGTGAAAAACTTGCAAAGAGTGAAAATAAAAGAAAACAAAAGGATACATAAATACTTGAACCTTGTCAGAGAACTAGAAAAGCTGTGGAGGATGAGGATGAGACTGATCCTGATTTTTGCACTTGAAACGGTCCCAAAAAGCTTGAAAAAAGATTGGAGGAATTGGAAATCAGAGAAAGAATCAAGACCATCCAGAGCACAGTGTTGTTGAGATTGGCTAAAATACTGAGAAGAGTGCTGAAAACTTGTTGTCACTTAGACTCCAGTGAAAAACCACCTGCTAACACTAATGGGAAAAACTTGCAACAAATGAAATAGTTGTTCATCATCTCAGAAATTCAGACAAGACAATTCTATTATCATTGTCATCTAACCTTTGCTTAGTCTGGCATGCAGCCATAGATTGCTGACAATAACAGCTGTTCTGAAGTGGTCCCCCATTCAATTACTAAACAGGCTCATCATTGCTTGACTTGGGTGATCTAATGAGAATGGCTGCTTGATTTTAAGTTCTTTTATCATCAACAGATGATACATTAAAATTGATCACCAATAAAAGCTTTAAAAGCTGCAAGTGTCATATATTCATATATTCAAGTCTTTCTAAATCTGAGGGAACCAACAATAAAATCTCTTGGTCATTAAAAGAAACGAATAAGAAATCAAAATCAACTCATAAAATGCTATGTGCAATCCGCTAACCGACACTTGACATCAGCTCAGAAACCTTTGCTTAATTGTGTCTGTACTAGAAATTTATTCAAGTGAGACAGACTGGGGACCACTGTGTGTGTGTGTGTGGGGGGGGAATGCTTGGAATGTGATGATTTTAATAGAATAGAAAATAAATCAGGTATACCCTCCCCACCATCTTTTAAAATGAGAAAATTGGTGATTAGGAAACAGAACAAAAGGATGATTAACACATTTCTCTCTCTCTGATACCTTTTGTTGAAAGTTATTAAGCAAATCACGTCAATTTCAATAATTCCAATTTGGTTTGAAAAAATTGTCAAATCTTAAAAAAATCAAATTAGATGTCAAAATGTCGGACTAAAATTTTAGGTAGTATGAATATGTCTTATTGAAATTGTTTGATGTATTCTAAAAAAAACCCAAAAAAACCCCAAAAAACAAACTGCAATCTGAAATTATAAGGTAAAATCAAATAATCCCATTTTATTTCAATAAAAAAAAAGAAGAAAATTATAAAATCGTTGACAGAACAAATAAAAATAACCTATTTTTGAATCCATTACATTTTAAAAGAGTGATATTTCTATTATCCATTGATTTTGTTAATTTTTTTCTTTCAACTTAAGTAGGCTTAATTTCCAAAGTGGTAATTTTAATTGCTTCCCATACGTCTACTTTGCCATTATATTGTTGGCTACCTTAATATAATTTTATCTTCTTCAAATTAGGACTTGATAGTGGCCATTATATTATCTTCTTTAGGAGGCACTCATGGTGAAATGGACACAAGTTCAAATCCTGGATGAGGCTGGTTACATTTCACATAGCACTAATACCTTTGGAAAAAATATTAATCCAAGTATTCTCCCACTAACTAAAAGTAAAATAGTAGGGTGGTTAGGACTCTTTAGAAATGGCATGGCAACCCTTCTAGAAGAAGGAAAACTCAGAATTCAAACCTGATCCTGTGTTGCATCCTGCTTGAGCAGAGGGGTTGAGTAAATATTTACATCCTCTTATTCCCAGTAAGCCTTTCCCTTTTTTTGAATTCTTAATTTAGTTATAATTTCAACAATCGTCTTTATCATTTTCTGTTTTTCATTAGATCTTTCCCTTTTACCTTTTTCTCAACAAATTATGGACAATTCAAAAAAAAATTATTAGATTTCGTAGGTTTTAATTTAATATTAGTTTAATCTGAATTCAAACTTTAGTCAACCCCATTTTTGTAAATTCTGAATATCTCAAAAACTTACCATTAAAAATGGCAGAAAATTTAGTGAAATATTTTGATAAGGATGGAAATAGAGGGGTTTAAATTTGAGAAAAATTGGTTTAGAACTTATGAGGTTATTGAAGTTTATTTGATTTGCAAAATAACTTCAGACAAACTGGCGATTTATTAGAAAATAAATTAAAAGTTGAGGATGAAAAGAGCAAAAAGAGAATTTTTTAATTTACATATTTTGCTTCAAAAATTGCTTCTAAAAATAAGATATTAAAAGAATAAGAAAAAAGTTATATATATATAAAACACACACACAAGAAAAACCCAAAACCCAAATAGCTCTTTTTTTGGTTTTTCTAAGATCAATTTTCAATCTTATTCTATTAATAACCTATTATTTTCTTTAATAACAGTTTTGTAGATGGCTTTTATAATTTTTCTTGATAGTGATGTTGCAATAGTTTTATCAACTTTGAATTTTTTGTGAACTGGCAATGTTAGCCTAATTGTAAAATAAAAGTTAGATGAAAAGTTAACTATTTTTTCTTCAAAACAAAGATAAATATATTTACCAACAAAATGAGCTACTTCATAAAACTGTCTCTTAAATGCTTCAATTTTTCTATTCAAATTGTTTTTTGTCATTGTAATATTCATAAATAAATTTAGATTTATAGGTCATTATTATTTCACCAAATTCTGAAATGACAAAAACTGACAATGCTTTACCTCAGAATGTTAGTTATAGTTTAAATTTGGACAATTTCCATGGATACAGCTAATTTATTTGTATTTGACTAGCACATTACCCTCAAAAAATGGCCCCCTGTTAGCTGGGGCTGTAGAATATGCTGACTACACCTTCACAAAGGGAGTTAGATCCACCCACCCTAACTACCTGCTGGTTTTGTGTGGTGACCTATAATGTTTTAGGATGGGATGGTTGAGCAGTCCTTGACCTAGTAAACAAGTGACTTGCAACATAAACCACTTTGGCCCTTACTGAGCTAGCCAAGCAGTTGGAGAGGTCTGATCCGATCCAATCCATCAGCGGTCATGTCAAGCCTTAGCACCTATATGGGTTAGATTAGTTGGGTTTTATGGCATATCAACTCTTGTAGGTTATTTAATGCCAAATCCTCTTTATATATATATCTTGAGTATTTTTGATTTCTAAGTGAATATTTTAAAAACAAGCTAGAGCTCATTTGTTTGCACACAGTCAAATGGTTTGGTTGGGTTTTATGGCATATCAACCATTATAGGTTATTTAATGCTAAATCCTCTTTATACATATATATTAAATATGATTTGGTTTGGTGGGGTTTTATGGCATATCAACCATTATCGGTTATTTAATGCCAAATCCTCTTTATACATGTATGGTTTGTACACAACATTTACAAATGAACCAGAACTCGTTTGTTTTTATACAGTTCAATGGTTCTACATAGGATTTTTAAGTCAATAGTTTGTCATTAATCTTATTTTTAAATGAGTCAGAGCTAATTTGCTTGCACACAAGTTTTACTATTGTTTGCACACAGTAAAATCGTTCCAAATATTCTAACACAAATACTTCTATTTAGCATTAATCATTTGTTTGCACTCACTTAAAATCGTTCAAAGCATGGCTATGTAACACTAACAATTCAATTTAGGCAATTTAGGTTAATGTTACAAGTATTGCTAATCAACACAAATAATTCTATTCAACATTACTCATTCATAAGCACACAGTTAAATTTATCCAAGTATTGCAATGTATCATTAAGAATTCAATTAAACATCAGTCATTTGTTTACACACAGCTAAATGGTCAGACACTTCAATTTCTAACAATTTGATTACTGTAAGACATTTGTTTGCACACACTTTAAATGTTAAACAGTTCTATCTGATCCATAGATAAGACTCTATAAGACCTAGGAGTAATGACAATGAAGGGAGTACTATATATTCCCCAAAGCTCCAAGGCTGGAGACTTGCCATCAGATGGTTCAGTGTCATATCCAGACTCTCATGGGGGGGGGTCCTTGCGCCTCTGCAGGGATGCAGTCGGTATATTCTAGAGCCCTAGCCGATTGGGCTTAGCACCTATATTTTTCAATCTGCTCCCAACTCTTTTCATCTTATAGGTTAAGTTAGGTTATTCAGTTAAATGGCATATCAACCTTTGATGGATATCTAATAGCAAATCTTGTTTATACATATCTATGATTTTAAGTGAATGGTTTGTAGGTTTTGTTTGGTGGTTTTATGGCATATCAACCTTAGTAGGTTATTTAACATCAAATCCTATTTATATGAATAGAAGTCTTCATGATTTTTTGCACACAGACTTGAATGGTTTCAAGTATTTCTATCTAATACAAATCATTCTATTTACTATTAATCATTTGTTTGCACACAGTTAATTGGTTCAACTATTGCTCTGTAACTTGTAACATCAGTCATTCATTTACACACATTTAAATAGATATACACATGATTTGTAAGTGAATGGTTTGTAGTCGATTTCATTCTTAAATGAGAACTAATTTGATTGCACACTGGTATTGCTATTGTTTCTTCTACATGCTTAAATAGTTTCAATTATTGCTATTTAACACAAATAATTCTATTCAATTTTGATCTTGTTTGCAGACAGAGAAGTGGTTACAAATTTTCTTATTTAAAATTAATTATTCTATTTCAACACTATTCATTTGTTCGTACACAGTTAATACTTCCAAGTATTGCTAAGTGATAATTCAATTAAGTTACACAGTTAAAGAGTTTTAAGTATTGTTATGTATCATTAACAATTCAGTTACACAATGTTAAATGATCAGACAGTTCTATTTCTAACAATTCAATTTAGCATGTTATTTTTGTTCACACAGAAGTTAAATGTGAAACAGTTCTATTTGATCCCTAGATAGGACAATATCAAATGCTACTACTGCGGATCAGAGTGGACCTGGGAGCAATGGCAACAATGGGATACTCTACATTCCCCAGAGCTTCACACTGACTGAAGCCTCACCATCAGATTGTTTAATGTCATATGTTGTTTGGTTTGTTGGGTTTTATGGCATATCAACCTTTGTAGGTTATTTAATGCCAAACCCATTTTTATGTAAATAATCTGTTCTATTTAAAACAATTCAGTTTAGCATAAGTACACAGTTTAATTGTCAAAAACATTTCCATTTCTAACTATTCAAGCAGTTGTATGTAACAATTCGGTTAAGTGTAAATACAGTTTTAATGTCGAAAAACAGTTCTATTTGAAATAATTCAGTTAAGCATAAGCACACAGTTTAAATGTAAGTACGGTTTAATTGTAAAAAACATTTCTATTTCAAACTATTCAGTTTTACTCAAACAATTCATTTTAGCATAAGTATGCTGTTAATTCTATTTAACCCATAGATAGGACCCTTATCAGGTGCTACCACTCTGGGCCAGAGTGGACCTGGGAGCGATGGCAATGAAGGGGTACGCCGCATTCCCCAAAGCTCCAGCACTGCTGGAACCTCACCATCAGATTGTTTAGTGTTATATCCAGAACACTCGTTGGGGTGGGGGTCTTACCCCTCTGCAGAGGTGCAGTCAGTGTATTCTACAGCCCCAGCTGACTGGGCAATGTCATATCTGGGACTCTAGTTGGAGGGGAGTCTTGTGTTTGTGGGTGGGGATGAGATTTTGTGTTTTGTTTTTTTCTTTGGTTGTTGTAAATTCTTTTGGTTTAGTTTGTGTTTCTGTTGGAAGAATTTCAGCCAAGTGTAGGTTTTTCAGCTGCCCCTGAAACTTAGGCCAACCAATTGATGACAGTTGGATTAGCTTTTCAACAAGAACTTTAGTTGATTGCTGTTTCTGATTGGGTTCACCCACTGTGCTACAAAGGTATAAGAGTTCTCTCTTATGTAGCTTCTAAAAAAGTCACTTTTCATTTATACTTCACTTCAAGTATTTCCCCCCTCTCTTTCCTATAAGTCACAAGATTTTGAGAAAGCAGAGTGGTCTACTAGTCAGTTTAGGCAGTTGGTTTCATTTAGGTCATTTTCCTCCGTATGGTCTGGGTCTTTTTAGCCACATCTTACGTTCTCTGGAAACCTTTTCTGTGGTGGTCATATTCTTGATATTTAAAGCATCTCTATGAGATGGGGATATATTGTTACTCCCTCTGGAGGCAATGCCCAATTTTTACTTCTTTGGGTATCTATTCCAAATACCTTAAACATCTACAAAAAAAAAAAAAAAAATCAACTACCTTTTAACCACTCATTGATATTTGGATTAATGGTAGGTGTTCCCAGAGTTATGGAAAATATCAACTATCATCCTCCTATCTAAACCAGGAAAAAAACCCCAAAAATCCCACCCATTTGCATTAATAAGCAGCCTTTGCAAAACCATGGAACATATGAACAACAAAAGGTTGGTTTAGTTTATTGAATCTGACAACCTTATCACCAACCTTTAATATGGCTTCAGAAACCTAAGATCTAATGTAGATCATGTAGTCAGATTGGAAACTTCCAAGAAAGCAGCAAATATATAAAAACCACATCTCATAGCAATCTTTTTCTGACCTAGAGAAGGCATAAAAAGACCACCTGGAAATTTAGCATAATTAAAGAGCTACACAATCTCAGGCGGACAGACAGATTGCTCAATTTCATAAAAAATTGGATCAACCTCGTCAAACTTCCACAATCAAGACAAACGAGTTGGTGATCAACTTTAACCTAAAAACCAACACAACCAAGTGTCTGAATCCTGGAATTGATGACCACCTATATGTTGAGGACTTCTGTATCACCTCCAAATTTAAATAGATGTGCACAGTAAAGTATCAACTGCCACAATGCATCAAGAAAATCAACTAATTGGCCACCACAAATGACTTCATGATCTCCAAAACTAAAAATAAATGCATTGTATTTTTTGCCAATTAAGGAAAATGCATAATGACACAACAGAAGTACCAGTTATCAATCAATAAAAATTCCTCAATATAATTTTCAAGAAAAAAAAAAAAAATCTTCATCCTCTACAAAAGAAAAATGCAGCAAAGTATTAAAATTCCACAAAAAATGGAGTGCAGATCAGCAAACATTTCTAAAACTATACAGAACTCTAATTTGCTTGATAATTAACAATGGTTGTTTTAGATCAGGAAATCCAATCAGAAATATCTAATCACAACTCATCCTTAAAGACTAAGAGTCATCCAAGGTGTCTTAAGAATGTTCCCAGTTGAGAGCCTCTATACCTCCAAATATTACATGAAAATCAAATCTCTACCAAATAATCCAGTTCATTACTGCATTTTCAACTCCTAACAACCACCTCTATTTAACCAAAAGGAAAAAGCAATAAAACCTTTTGGTCTCTACATGAAACTCAAACTGAAAGAAAGAAAAATTTTACTCACAAACATCCATGATACAATATAAGTAAGTTCTTCCTACTAGTTACTAAAGCCATGAGTGGTAATCCTCAAACTAACCAAACTCACCAAAAAGAACATTTACCCCTTAAACGATCAAAAGAAACATCCAAGAAAAATACCCTACCAACTCCAAAATTTATACAGCAAGGGTTATAAAGACAGAAACAGAACTGGATTTAGAGAAATATTCAACAATAAAACATCCAAAAAAATTCCTTCCAAAAGAAGATTCTTTATTCACTGCCAAAACCTGCACAACTCAAAATTCATCATCATCATCCATTCCAATTCTAAACTCTTTACTTTTATCTCTCAAAAATAGGAAAGTGGTTAATCCTCTAAACATTCTAAACTCCATGAGCCACATCCAAAGCGGGATATTCTGCTGGATCCATGAGAAACCATTAAGTTGAATCAATAGCCAAATCTGTACATGCTATGATACCTAACAAAAACTCCAAAATACCATACAATGACCAAAAACCTAAAATCAGCCAAGTACTGACAAAAAATAATGGCAACAGCTTTGGAATGAAAATACAAACTCTACCAAATACAACAATCTATCTTAAAAGAAAGAAAACCAGATCCTGGTAAGACTAGAAAAGAAAAGACCCTAACCTGACTATGCATAGCCCACACTAAAGTAACTCACTCCTTCATACTGAACATAGGAACCTCAACTGAAATGCTCCTCTGGAAAGTCATACATAGTGAAACACATATTCATGAAATATAAAAATCTCTCAAAAAGCTTTCTACAACATAAAAACATGAAAGATCTATTTGAAACAACAGATCCTGATAACATAATCAACTTCCTGGGGGAAAAAAAAAGACATTCAGTCAAGGATAGTGGTCCATAAACCTTCCCCCTGCAAAAATACCCACATACATACTTGAATATCCAAACCATTAACAGAAATGCTGACTTGAGCAAATAACAACCGAACCCTTCCAACTCTACCTAATTAGCAAAGGAATAAAATAAAAATGTCTTTGGCAGAAAATAACCCAAAGGTTAACTTGGCATAAAATCCAACCAACCATTAAAAATGATGGGATTATCTATCAATGGATTAGCATTTCTGCTAGTCTGTGGGTTTGAAAATCTGGGTAGCAGTCCTAGTTATGAGTTTAGAATGAGTTAAGGAGTATTGGTTAATTGAAATCCTTTGAAATCATTTAAGTAAAAAGAAGAAAGGGAACATGGAAAGAAGAAAGAAAAAGATTGGTTTGGTTTTATGGCATATCAACCATTGTAGGTTATTTAATGCCAAATACATTTTCTACATATAAACAGTTCTATTTTAAGCAATTCAGTTTAGCATAAGTACACAGTTTAGTTCGATTAGACTCATAGATAGGACCCTATCAATTGGTTGGGTTTTATGGCATATCAACCCTCGTAGGTTATCTAATACCAAATCCTTTTTTATACAAATAATCAGTTCTATTTCAAACAATAGAGTTTAGCACGAGTACACAGTTTAATTGTCGAAAACATTTCTATTTAAGGTTATTCAGTTTAGTTAAACAATTCAATTTAGTGTAAGTAAAGATTTTGTTTACACACAGCTAAATGTCAAAACAGATCTATATTATAGAATTCAGTTTAGCGTAAGCGCAGTTTCAAAGTGAAAAACAGTTCCATTTCAAACAATTCAGTTTAGCATAGCAAAAACATTTCTATTTCAAGTCAAACAGTTCTAATTCAAACAATTTAGTTTAGCACAAGTATGCAGTTCTATTTAACCCATAGATAGGGCCCTATTAGGTGCTACTACTCTAGGTCAGAGTGGACCTTGGAGCGATGGCAATGAAGGGGTACTCTGCATTCCCCAAAGCTCCAGCATTACTGGAACTTCCCCATCAGATTGTTTAGTGTCATACCCAGGACACTTGTTGAGGTAAGGTGGGGGTTTTACCCCTCTGCAGAGGTGCAGTCAGTGTATTCTACAGCCCCAGCCGACTGGGCAAGACCCTATCAAGTGCTACCACTCCAGGCCAGAGTGAAACTGGGAGCGATGGTAATGAAGAAGTATTGTACATTCCTCACAGCTTCAGCATTATTGGAACCTCACCATCAGATTGTTTAGTGTCATATCCAGAGAAGCAGTTGGAGTATTCTACATCCCCAGCAAACAGGGTAAAAAGAGAATAAACTGGAAAAGAAAACACAGAGAGAGAGAGAGAGAGTGTGTGAGAGAGTGAGTGTGAGTGAGAGAGAGAGAGATTAAGTACTTTAATCCACAAAGTTTCTCTTTCAGCGGTGATAAGTAAAAGTTTGTGTCACTATAACAACCCATTTCTCATAACCCTGTATTAAAAGTAGGTTGAATGGTTATATATATATAATTCCCAGTATAGTTCTTGTCATAAACGACAAGCATATTTATATATGGATTGATTCTTCTGTTTGTCTGAAGGTTCAAGTAAATGCCATCAGTTTGTTTAATGGCATATCAACTCCTTATGGGTTATGTAATGCTAAATTTAAATGTTTAATTATAATAACTATATTTTCAATGTTCCATTGTATTTTCTTTTTGTCTATATTCATTTGTTTGTATGATTTCAAGTACTCCTATCTAATACTAATAATCTATAAACCCTCATGTTTTAAAGTAACAATAGTTAACAGTTGTCTATGATGATGATAATGCTTTTATTTAAGCAGCAAAAAAATTCTAATTACTATTTCATTGTTAACAGTTGTCTATGATGATATTGATGCTTCTATTTCAGAAGGAGTGAAGGATCCTAATTATCATTTCATAGTTAGTGGCAGTCAGTGATGTTCCTACTTAAAAGGAAAGATTCTAATTATTAATTCCGAGTTAACAATAATAAATTTAAAAATTACCCCAAGGGAAAAAGATTCTTTAAATAATTTGAATACAGGAAGGAAAAAAAAATTATTTTATAATGAAATTTCTTGCCTCATAATTATGCATTTAAAACAGATATAATGATCCCTTAATGTTGGTATAAATATCTACTCTTCCTTCAAAACTGATATCTTAATTTTTATTGTTTTAATATGTGCATTCCAATCAGTGATATCCTTCAAAATATTATCTTAGACACACAAGAAATATAAACATTATTCCAGTAATTCTTCAGACTATTATCTTCATCTTTGTTGTTTTTCATCACTGTTTCTGATAAGCATATTCCCCAATCTCCGAAGTATTGCTCAAGATTCTCAGATAAAGTCTTGTCATTATACCCTTAAACATTTTAAAGAGACAAAATTTAAAACAAACTATAAAATTCAGACAGAACTCTTAAGTAATTAGTTTTAAGAAATTTTGTTGATGCAATTTTTTTTCTTTGAATTTTTAAAAATGTCCGAGTCATTGAAAATTTTTTTTAATAAAAACCTTCAAGAGAAAGTTCTATTGGTGAAAAGAGAGACTGACTGGACTTTTTAAAAACTTTTGTTGATGCAGATTTTCATGGCAGAGAGAGAGAGAGAGAGAGAGAAGCAGTTGGGTCTAAATGCTATGATGTCTGAAGTCTGCATTTCTTTCTTGAATTAATGGAATTTGGACAGACTCCAGGGCAAAATCCCAAAAGTAAGAAAAAAGAAAAGAAAAACTAAAGTTAAAAGAGATTGGTAATTTTAGAAAAAGGCTCAAAATCCAAAGTGAAAATATCCTTGAATTTTTGTGTCTACATTTATCTTTCCACATCAATGAGTAGTACTCGGTCAACCCAACCCTCCTCAGAATGATCGTCTTTCTGGGTACTTTTCAAAGCTCTGCAAACCAATGGCTGTTTACAGTTTTCATCTCATGAAATGTGAAATAATCAGAGAAAACTACATTCAATCTTATTACGTGAAGAAGAAAAAACAAATTGAGGCTGAATCTTTTTGAAAAATTGAAGTGAAGACATCAACAGACAAGCAATTCAGTCAGTGTAACGGTTCCATTTTGGCAAGGAGGACTATAAAACTGTTCTCAATACCATTTTAAAAAAACAGGATTGTGTAAGTGCAGTACTCTCTCTGACTCACCAGACACCCTCTTAGCTCTGTTTAACATTTTTTTTGTTTCCTAAACAGAAAATTGATTTAAAGGTTAAGATTCAAGGATACAAAAATGTTAAGAAATATTGTAGCTTTGTACCAAATAAAATGAGAATTTTCAGGTGTTTGGTCAGGCCAAGAACTTTACAGCATCTTCTAGTGGTCTTGTATCATCAGAATGTAAATTTGAATTCTGATCATACTAAACAGGGAGCAAAACATGTCAATCTGACTTCCAAACTGCCTTCAACCATTATATATATATATATATATATATATATATATATATATATATATATGTAGAAAAACTGATAACAACGATCCAGGAGGAAGGGAATGATTTATTAACGGGTCAACACTATAGCGTTTCGGTTCTACTGAACCATCATCAGGACCATGAGGGGTGATAATAATAATTTTAAGTTAACGATGGATGATTAGAAATGTGAAATACAAAAACCTACGGGAAAATATGTATAGTGAGAAAAAGTTAGCCGTTTAACAGGCAAATCAGCGTTTGATGTTTAAATTACGTCATTTGACTTATTAGGAATATTGTATAGAATTATGTACGTTGTTTAACGAGAAAGAAGATTACGAGACAGAAAGAAGAAAAGAAAAAGGAAGAAAGAACAAAAGAAGAATGAAAAGCATGGAAATTATGAGATATACGGAAAATATTAACTAAGGATGGAATATATTGTAGCTGTTTAAAATGTGTTTGCTTAAGTAAGGAGAAATATTATAAAAGCCAGGACGAGTATTTAGGGAACTGAGGAATGAGATAGCTGCGGCTTCGAAAATTCGTCTAAGATTTTTATTATGGATGTAAGTAAGCATCTTAGCAGAGTTGAAGTCAATGTTATGATTATGTTGAGAAGTGTGTACGAGTAATGTGTTGTTTGAGTTGCCAATTCTTATGTCTCTTTTATGCTCTTTCAAACGGATATGAAGGTTTCGGGATGTCTCACCGATGTATTTTAGTTTACAATCCTTACAAGGGATGCAATAAACACCGGCGTCAGAAAATATGTTACGTTGAGGGCTGGAGTGTACTAATTCACGGATTGTTTTAGAAGGTAAAGAAGTAGTTTTGATATTGAGTTTATTTAAGTTGTTTGTTATGCTGTTATGTTATAACATCATAGACAAAATACATTATTTTTATATATATATATATATATATATATATATATATATAAATAAAAATAATGTATTTTGGTAAATTTATAAATAATGTGTAATATTGGTAAGAAAGCAATAGATATCAAAGTATGACTAGCATAGACACAGAGACAATGGGGTTTGGTGACTGTTAGTTTCTCACTTATGTGATCATCAGGCAAAAAGATTTTGGTTTGATGATTACATGCGTAAGAAACTGTGTATGCTATTCTTATATATAAAAGTTGTCATTATTTTTAGGATTTAAAAACATTATATAAGGAGTCGATAGGGAAATGGACATGGTGACTTGGGTTCAAATACTGGACAAGGCTAATACCTTTGGGAAAAGTATGAATCTGACTTTCCTTTCTCCAACTAAGGGTAAATAGTAGGACAGACTGAGCTCTTTAACTTTGGTATGGAAACCAGTCTAGGAAAAGGAAAACTGAAATCAAATCTTTCAAACTGTTTAAAATTAATCTTATATTGCACCCAGCTCATGTAAAGGGGTTGCGGTGTATGTGTGTGTGTGTGTATATATATATATATACACACACACACACATTATTATATATATATATATATCGTTCTCTTATTTCAAAACACACACATCATTATGAAATGTACAGATGACATGAAGGTGATTGACCCAGAAAATGGGATTGGTAAACTGACTTCAAATTGTTGCTGAGGTTGTTTGTTTTTGCACCTGATGACCTCAGGGGAAAATACTGGAGTAATTTCCCTCCCACCATCTATGGATGAAATAGCAACTTGAGCTCTTTAACTGAGAAGAGCAACCCTGAATTCAATGTCCCTATCCAAATTGGTAAGATTCATTATTCTATCCAACAAATTTTAAGGAAGAACAGAGAAAAAGTCACATTTATAATATACATAAATCTGACTTTTATATAGATAGAAAGGAATAGAACTAAAAACAAATTATATAAATAGGTATAATATATATATATATATATATATATATATATATATATATACACACACACACACACACACAAGTAAGCCAATGGTAACCTGCACTTCCATTATATATGATATGAGCTATAACAAAAGTGTGGATAATTATTGGTTCACTCATATATAAAGATATATATTCATATACACACTCCCTGAAAAAGACATTATACAGACGTGTGTGTGTGCATGCGTTAGTGAGAGAAAGATTCCTTGTTAAGCATAAGACCAAAGCCACAATATATCAGATCATGATGCTGTTTCAGTAGGAAGTAGGTGTTTGTGAAGAGTTGCTAGCCTCACCCCCCCCATGTTTTGCCTACTTAAAAGGTTAGTGAGCTCATTTAGCGCTCCTATTTACCTATAGCTGGGACATGAGTATGAAGTTAAACACAGCTGGGCAGAGTCCATTTTTTATAACTACCACAAGGCCACCTGTCCATATATATAAGCATTTACATAAACCTATGTATATGGGCAGGTAGCCTCATAAATATATATATATATATATATATATTTCTAAACATACACAAATATATACATACACACACATAGATAGTGTGTATTTAGGTAGCAGATTTTTTTGTAGGCATTCTGAATCAAAGATGACCTACAAGGATTCTGAGTTGAGTTTTTTTTTTATTAGCTTTTTCTTGCTTTCCAGTGAGATATCATAAATGAGTATGAAGGTTATTGAATAATTGTCCAAAATCTCTGATATATATATATATATATACAAATACATGCATATCTATATTTGAGACAGGGATTTTATATGCATGAAAGTGAAATTATATATGCGTATAAAAGTGAAATTATATACTATGTACACCTACAATTATATAAGGCTATTTTCATGCTGAATGAAAAATCCTTAATTGCTAGAGAAACATTGACACTATCAAATTAACTTTTGGCAAAACCCCAATTCTTTTTTCTTCCTTTACTCCCACACTCTTTATCTATTCTTAAGTCAAACATAACAATAATATTCAAAGTAGCAGAGGATGCAATCACACATTATGCAACCTGATCCATTGTTAATCCTTCTTCTTCTCATTATTATCATTAATAAAAATAAATAAGAAACATGGACATTTTTTGATTGTTTCTAGTTTTAACTTTTCAGGATTTTTTATGGATTGTTCCCATAAAAAAAATAAAAGTAAAAAGCATGTCAAAGAATTTTGAATATTTTTAAGAGGAAAATGTCTCAAGTTATTTAATAATAAACATCCTCATCTTACAGGTCTCCATGACTAATAAGATAACTTTTTTTAAAAAATAAGATTTGAGTTGAGAACCCTCAAATAGAATGCCACATTATTTATGCCAAGAAGATTACCTTCACTTGTCAAGACAGAAAAATACTATTTAACACCAACAAGTACATTTTCACGGTATTTCTTAGATGAGAAATTATCATCAAACACATAGACAAGTATCACTGTCTTGGTTGCTATAGTTACAATATTTTACCTAATTCTCAGATAAGGAATTATAATAATAATAATGATATCCTGTTGCTTTTGGATTAGTGTCCTCATTTTGATCATTTTAGTCACAATATTTTGGCCAACATACACATTTTTGTCTACTTTTGGAATCTGTTGTTGCTGGTAATATTCTGGGAATTTCAAATACAACCCTGTTCATGGGGAAGGGCTAAATTATTTTAATTCTGCCATCCATATTTAGAGGATATTGCTGAAAAGTAAGTTTCTTATGTTACTTTTCACTATCTTGTAGAACAGAATTGCTTCCTTTATTTAATGGCATTTCAAACTTTATGGGCTATTTGATGTCAAAGGCATCCTTGCAAAAAATAGATTTGTTTTATTTTTGTTTAATGGCATATCAACATTCATGGGGTATTTAATGCCAAAGCCATCTTTGTAGAAGGACAGATCAAATTTCTTAGTTTAATGGCATATAAACCTTAATGGGTTATCTAATGCCAAAACATCCTAGTAGACAAATAGATTATGTTTCTTTGTTTAATGGCATATCAAACCTCATGGATTATTTAATGCCATCTTAGGACAGAAGTGATACTATTTAACCCATAGTCAAGGATGGGGATAAAAAGTTCACATTATTTATGATGGGAATTATGTTGACCTACACTATAGTAGAAAGAGAAAGAAAATGAGGGTTAATGACGATCTTTGAAGATATTTAAACCAAATAAGAATGAATTTATTGAACTGAACATAAATATTTCAGATTCAAAATAAATTTGCCATGTTTCAATATTAAACTAGAAACAGAGAACCTGTTATTAAAATTATTAGTAAAAATAAACAGTTTGATTAGTTAATCAAACTTCATTAAAAGCACAGAGGTGGGACAGTTGTAGCTTATTTGGCCACAGTCCAGAAATTAGATGCTTTGAAGAGAAAAATGATTGATAGATAGTGTGGGATTTGTTTAATCTTTAAGAAAATTTGTATTTTTTTTTTCAGCTGATTTTCAGATATAGAAGAGGTCAGTATTTTATGTAATTCATGTATCATAAAAGTTATGAACAACAACTTGTTTGTACAAGAAATAAAAATCAGCAATTTCCTTGTTTGATGTTCATTGAGTAATCGAAGGTTTAGTTCAAGGACATTTTTTTTTGTTTCATGAATAATCTAAGACCAGTATCATTATCTTTTTTTTGTTTTAATCACACAATTTTAGCCTGTGTACTCTCAAACATTTTTTGGTTATCTATAGTATTCAGTAACCTTTGAAGAGTTTCAAAGACATCTTTATTTTGTTCAAGGTGCTTAAAAAAGTGGGTGTATGGAGGAATGGTAACATCAACTCCAGGCTTCTTAGGACACAAGGCAAATTGATTTTCAGTGTCCCTTAAAAGGATAGCATTAACCCTTTTAATATAAGTGGCACTAACTAGATGTACAAATACTCAGGCAATAAGATGCTACAATTTCATATTTTATATATAAGTTAAAAACAATGAAACATATTTGTTAATAATCTGCCAAGATCATGTACTTCAAACATTGAGAGATCTTATAAAAGAAAATGGATTTACACAAGAAAAAGCAGGAAGCAGATGATATCCTACAGAAACTATGATAGATACAAACTATGCAGATGATCTTGTACTCCTTACAAATTCATCTGCCCAAGCGAAATTCTTACAGCACAGCCTAGAGCAAGCAGCAGGAAGGATTGACCTCCAGGTGAACGCAAATAAAACCGAGTATATGCGTTTTAAATGAGAAGGAGACATCTCCACTCAATCACGTAACTTGGCAGCAGTATCTCATCTATTGAAAGTGGTGTTAACATATGCCTAGTGAAGGTGTGGACTGCTATTGATAAGTTAATCATATGGAAGTTTGATCTATCCGATAAAATAAAACGGAGTTTCTTCCAAGCAGTGGCAGTGTCCATACTACTGTATGGATGCACCCCATGGAAACAAAACACAAGGAGAAAAAGCTAGATGGGAACTACACAAGAATGCTACGTGCTATTTTGAACAAATCTTGGAAGTAACACCCTACAAACAACAGCTGTACAGCCACTTACATCCCATCTAAAAAAAACCATACAAAGAAGAAAAACAAGTCATGCAGGACACTGATGGAGAAGCAAGGATAAACTCATAAGTAATGTTCTTCTATAGACCCCTACACATAGATGTGTCAGCATTGGCCGACCAGCAAGAACTTATGGACATCAGCTCTGTGCAGACAATGGATTTAGTTTAGAAAACCTGACAAGAACGATGAACAAAAGAGAGAGAGAAATCTGTGCTGTCTGCACAACTTGATGATGATAATATAAGTTAATTATTTGTTAATATATTTCAAATTGTTCATAAAATGCTGTAACCTATTAACTAACAGTTTGTAAAGCAGTTTAATAACAGATTACAGCATTTTCTATTTTCGAACCAGGAGCCCAAGGTGAGAGGTCTATGGTTGTAGGAGGCCCAAGGTTCTAAGGGTTAAATAAGAAGCTAAGTTAGTTTTGTCTATCCAAAAACAGAAAACATGTAGGACTCAGAAATCTGACTGGTGTACAAAAAAGTGTGGGTTTTTTTTTGCCTTTCTTTTTTACATGAGGTCAGATTCACGAGAAGAAATGCTGGAATTTAACTGATGACTACTTTGCCATAATTTTTAGAAGGAAATGGAATTAGTGACCCGAGTTCAAATCCTGGATGAAACTGTTCGTGCTTCACTTTGCACAAATGCCCTCGGGGAAAGATATGAATCCATCTGTTCTCTCCTTAGCTATGGGTAAAATAATAGGGCAGACTGTGTTCTATAGTCTTGATAAAACAACCAATCTAAGAGAAAGAAAATTCTGAATTCAAACCAGTCTAGCTCTCTAAAATTGGACCTTGTGTAACATCTTGGCTGTAGTGGAGGGGGTTGGGTAAATATATCCATGAAACTTCAAGTCATGAAGCTGAGATGAGATAAGTTTCTTTTAGTTTCTATCCTGTTCTGTGTTAGAGTAGTAGACCAAATTAGGTTCTAAATCTTTGGTAAGGCAATCCATCTAGGAAAAGGAAAACTGAATTCAAACCAGCTTTACTCAGCTTAAAAACTGACTTTGTGTTACATGCTGATGGTAGTGGAGGGGTTGGATAAATACATACACAACTACAATTTGTATTATTTATTGAAACTCATAGCATGGATTTGGGTTTGTTTTTGTTTTGTTTTTTTGCTTATATTTTCATCACTTTTTTTTTTTTATTGGGTCTCTAAGAAATTTGCTTATAAAACTTGCATTTCACATAGCACTAATACCCTTGGGGAAGGTATGAATCCAATTATTCTCCCACCAGCTATGGGTAAATAGTAGGACAGACTAGGTTCTTCAGCCTTGGTTAGGCAACTAGTCTAGGAGAAGGAAAACTCTGAATTCAAACCTGTTAAACTCCGCTTAAAAATTGACCTTGTGTCATATCCTGCCCGAGCGGAGGGGTTGGTAAATAGTAACTTAACAAACCAAAGCAGTTTCACAGTTCATTCCAATATTGGTTCATTTGTTTCATGGTCTAAGAGATTGTCAGAATGCCAAGTTGATCAGAGAATATCCAGTGTAAGGTCACATGTTGGCCGTATAGTTCTTGATTAGCACTCTAGGCAATTTCAACTTAAAAGGATAGGATTTATTTATATTTGACAATTAGAAAAATTAACTAACCAGCAGATTATCACATATATAAAGTCAATGTTGAAAGTACCTGGTTATAAAGCGTTTAAGATTTTGGCTGCTATAACTTCCCAGGAGTAGAGTGTAGCAGAGTCAGTAGGGACTGCTATATTGGTGATAACTATTTGTCAGATTGAGAGTAAAAATACAAAAGCATAACTTGTTTTTCCACTAGGACCTATCATCCTTTCATTCTCTTCGTTCAGTCTGAGACCATCGAAGTAGGAAGAAATGGATACGACATAGTAGCTTCTTTGTTATTCTAGGAATGGGGCTTTTCCCCACTTCTTTGCTTGATTTCTTTTCTGTTTACAGCAAATGTTTATCTCTTCATACCCCAGCCACTGAAAGAGAAAAGAATGAACCACAAAAACCATGATACATACATATACTGGGTTCACAAAACACTCCATCCCCACTTCCACACCTTGGGTGGATGACACCTTAAACTGTGTCTTCACAAGATAGTCACTGAGTGCTAGATCAAGCATATCAGGTTACAGCCAGCAGCATAGTGGGAGAGAGACAGAACTGTCAACTCAAGCCCTTGTAGTTATTTGCTTATAATGCTACAAGAGAAGCAGAAAAACTCCAAAGAATTGAGATGAAGAAGAAGGAAGTTAAACTGTCAATGCATATCAATAAAACATAAAACTGAAGGAAAGCATGACCAATAAATGTCCTTTCTACCTCATTTCTGTCTTCTATTTCAGGCTACAACAATTGTAAACACTTCACAATATGAATATCATTCTTATTGTTTAATTTCTTCATTTTCAAATTTTTCAGACATAAGACAAGTGACCCCATGACAATTGGTGCCCTGGGTGACTACCAGTATTGTTGGTGCATTGGATTAACCTTTGAGGAATAGGTTAATCTGCTCTAGTTGCTATACAGTGATTTTCTAGAGATCACTATCAACTGAAATAATTTTTGAAATATATATCACAATTGGTCCTGTACACGAGCAGAGAGTCTAAGCAAAATCCATAAAACTAATCAAATAATTCTTTTAAATGAATTTTCACTCGTGAAATTATATAATCATAGCCAACTTAATACAAAAAAATAACATCAATCTTAATTTCTAATGAATTTTATCTTTTCCTATTTCCATTAACTTTATTACCAGTTGCACTATTGCATTCACTTATGGACTAATGCCCTAAGCAAAGATATGATATAGGTTTAATAGTACCACTAGTTTTCTTCTACAAGTATGGCTTTAGCATTGAATAACCCATTAAGGTTGATATGCCATTAAAATAAAGAAATCAAACCAAATTTATTTAAACACATTTAACAGTCGTTACATTTTTCTCAGCATCTAAAGTAATTTTCTGATTTTATACACACACATTACATACTACACGCACACACACATTACATACTACACACACTATATAAACATGAATACACATAAACTACACAAACATAAACACACATTACACACACACACACTTAAACATATGCATACACAGGATGTGTGTGTGTGTGACAAAATGGTTCTCATTGTGGGAAATGGACTTGACAATCAGAGTTCAATTCTTAAACTTCATTTCATATTTACATTGTTGTTATTGTTAATGGTTTGGTTTGGTTTCTTTGGTTTTATGGCATATCAACCTTTATAGGTTATTTAACGCCAAATCCATTTTTATGTAAATAATCTGTTCTATTGAAAACAGTTCAGTTTAGCATAAGTATACAGCTTAATTGTCAAAAACATGTCCATTTCAAACTATTTAAGCAGTTATATGTAAGGATTCAGTTAAGTGTAAATACAGTTTTAATGTCGAAAAACAGTTCTATTTGAAATAATTCAGTTAAGCATAAGCACGCAGTTTAAGTGTAAGTACGGTTTAATTGTCAAAAACGTTTCTATTTCAAGCTATTCAGTTTACTCAATTCATTTTAGCATAAGTATGCTGTTAGTTCTATTTAACCCATAGATAGGGTCCTATCAGGTGCTACCACTCCGGGCCAGAGTGGATCTGGGAGCGATGGCAATGAAGTGGTACTCCGCATTCTCCAAAGCTCCAGCACTGCTAGAACCTCACCATCAGATTGTTTAGTGTCATATCCAGGACACTCGTCTTACCCCTCTGCAGAGGTGCAGTCAGTGTATTCTACAGCCCCAGCTGACTGGGCAATACACAGAGTTAAATGTCAAACAGTTTTATTTCAGATAATTCAGTTCAGCATACATAGTTTAGACGTTAAAAACAGTTCTATTTCGAGCAATTCAGTTCAGCACTAGTACGCAGTTCCAATGTCAAAACAGTTCTATTTTAAACAATTCAGCTTAGTATAAATACGCAGTTTAAATGCAAAAATCAGTATAGTGAAAGAAGCACGTAGTTCTATTTAACCCATAGATAGGACCCTTATCAGGTGCTACCACTCCGGGCCAGAGTGGACCTGGGAGCGATGGCAATGAAGGGGTACTCCGCATTCCCCAAAGCTCCAGCATTGCTGGAACCTCACCATCAGATTGTTTAGTGTCATATCCAGGACACTCATTGGGGGGGGGGTTACCCCTCTGCAGAGAAGCAGTCGGTGTATTCTACAGACCCAGCTGACTGGGCAAGTTGTTATTGTTAACATTCCTATTATTATTATTAGATCTTAGATAATAAAGCAGTTGGTAAGGGGGGACCATATTTTACCCAAACGAATACAGATAGACATTTGATTCTCATCTGGAGCTTATTTTCTATTTGTTTCTGATGCACATTGTTCCAAACTCACCATCTTAACAATGCCGACCCCCATTTAAGAGGGAGTTGTGATAAAAAGTGACGGGAATGAAATGAAAAATATTATTAACCTAAAACTATTAAGAATAATGAATAACATTGTCTTCCTATTGAAGTAAAAAACAAAAAAAACAAAACAAAAACAAATAAGAATTTATTTTAAGTTTTTCAAACAAATTTCTTGTTTGACAAGAGATATTTTTGCACAGATTCTGTCTTGGAAAAAAAGTTTTAGCACATTCTTCTTTTCTTTTCTTAATTATTTTCTTTCTTTCAAGTCAGTATTTGTAAACTGTGATAAATTACAGTTGTTTCAAGAACTAGTTTGGGTTTTGTATAGTAAGTATAAAATAAACTCAACAGTCTCAGTATTTTCTCCAGTGACCAATTGACATACTGAACTCGACCAAGAAACTCAAGTCATGTGGGATATAAACACATCTACCCACTTATTGGCATGTTTGCAAAAAGCCGACATGTTTGGTGCATTTTTCCCACTAGAGCAGTCAGTCAGTTGATCCCAGAGCCAAAGTTAAAAAGGTTTTCTCATATCTCTCAACAGGTTTTCCCCATTTGGAAATTTGATGCAATACAATCAGCTTTTTATTTGGCCTTGTGCCAGATTATTCATATTTATTAAATTAAGCCTAATATATAACAGGATCAAACATTATGGCTGGAGTAGTTGGTTTTATTTCACTCATTCATTTTAATTAAATCTAAAAAATTTTTCTAAGAATAGTTCATAATAGATTTTTTTTTAAGAAAAAAGAAAAAAGATTTTTTTGATTTATTGATTTTAATGACATGTCAAACTGTCTAGGGTTATTTAATCCTCAGAGGTTAGGGAATTGTGTTCAGTATATATTTATATTTACATTTTTTTTTTTTGTGTAGTTGATTTTTTAAAAATGTTTTACACACCCCAAATATGAATAATTTTTGAACAGATAGATGAGACTCTAACAAGTGCTACTGCACGAGATGAAGAAGGGGTGACTCCACAATAGTCAGGTCTCTAGAACTGGTACTTCAACACCAAGATACCCTCTTTTGGAGAGAGGAGTCTAACTCCACTGCAGAGAGATAAAGTCAGGGTGACCTGGGAGTAATGACAATTAACAGGTACTCTGCATTCCCCAAAGCTCCAGGACTGGAGCCTTCTCATCAATTGCAGTTTAGTGTCATACCTAGGACATTAGTTCTATTCAACTCATAGATGGTACACTAACAGGAGCTACCACTCCAGGTCAAAGTGGACACTTGTTTGGGAAGGAGTTTAACCTCTCTGCAGAGATGCAGTTGGTAGATTCTACAGTTGCAGCCAACTGGACTAAAGAGATTTTTAACTTGAGTGACACAAACACATTTATAGAAACTCCACAAATCTACACAACTAATATTCATCATTGAATTAAGTGCAATGACAAGGAAAGAGATTTGCTCTCCCAGTGATAGAAATACCATCAGCCTGTATTTATAATGCATTAAAAAACAAGGTGATTTTTAAAGACGTTGTTCAATTTAAATGGTTTTGTGTTCACTTTCTACATCTGTTAAACTACTAATGCTGTTAAAATGTATTAAAAAGTCATATTAGAATATGAAATAATACAACAATTGACCATCTTGTTCTATCTCATATCAGATAAAGCTTCATTTTCAGAGGAAAAAAAAATTAAACGTTGCTTCGCAACAGACCTAGATTATATAATGAAGGCATGAGCCTTTACAGGGATAAATGATTAATCCCTGAGAGGAAATTTGATATAAGGAGGCCATAATCTAATCATCTGACCTTTGTTGACAATTATTGATTCTTCACAATTGGATATGGGAAGGAAGTTATAAAGGTAAGGCAAAGAAAGCCATTAATCACATACAGGTAAAATGAGATAAAACACAGGTGAGAAATGGGTTGGAAATACAAGTGTTGACGAGGACAAAAATTGGTGAGTTATAGTCAAGTTCAATAAATTGATGTCAAAGTTCATGGACAATTGATGGTTATGCTTAAGTAAGGAAGCAGAGAAATTTGTGATATTTGAATAGAGGTTTTTTTTAGTTAATATTAATCAGTTGGATAATATCTTTTGTCTGTAAAGGATTGAATTATCAGATTTGAAATAAAATCACTTTATAGTAGGATGAAGCGGGCAAGAAATCTAGATTCATTGTAGCCATCACTAAAATACCAAATACTTTTGGGGAGCCTCAGGCATCAAGTAATAAACTTATCCTTGCAATAGAGTTATTGCCTGAGGGCAAAGCTTCCTTGGAGAAAGCAATCAACTTAATACAACCCACCAGTCTGAGTGACGGCAGGTAATTTGTGCCTATAAGGAAGTGTACTGATTATGTAGGTTCCTTTGTAGAGCAAAGAAGCTAAGTGACATAACATCAGTTGATGGGGTAGCAAGTTTTTATGGGTGGAGTAGATAACCCCACACCTACTGGTTTTCAATTCAGAGGCTGTCTTTCTTTCACATAAATCAGTTAGTTTGCTTATCCCAGTCTGCTCTATTATTTACCCATCACTTGTGAGGGAGGGATAGATTGATTCATGCCTTTCCTAAAGACATTAGCATGGCATAAAATGCAAAGAGTTTTTAATCTGAATAGTCAGGTCTGTTTCTTCTGACAATAACTATTAGGTCAACTGACAACTCAACATGGACAAGAAAGACATGAACAACCTTATCCCTGCAGCTATGAGGGGTTAAATCCTATTACTGCTGCTGTTTTAAAAGGATGGCTTTCACATTAAATAACCCAAGAAGGTTGATATGCCATTAAATAAAGACACCAAACTATCAGCATAGACAGTTGGCTAATATTTATAAGATTTAATTTTTTTTTTTCAGCCATATATAAATGGGCTAAAAGATTATATGGCCTATAAAAAGAAATAATCTCTAGTATCTTAAAGAAAACGTTGAAAAAATATAATACAGTACTAATATCTCAGGCTATATATATATATATATATATATATATATACATACATACACACACACGCACATATATATACATATATATATAGCGTGTCTCAAAATAGATGCAACCCATTAACACGATAATTATTTATTACTCAGACAAGCATAATTACACGTCCTGTAAAAAATGCATCATTTGAGCAAGAGACATCAAATCAACAAAATACAGAAGCAAAATTAAGAATATTCTAGTATAATAATAAATGATTTTTATAAAACAAGATCAATTTTAATTAAAAATAAAAAACAACAACAAATAAGATTTTTATCAATAAGGGTTTTCAGACTATTGTCTTCTTTTTTGTTATTTCCACTTTATTTAGTGGAAATAACAATAAAGATGAAGACAATAGTCCGAAAACCCTTAATGATAAAAATCATCAAGCTTCGTCTCAGAAATTTAGACAACAAATAAGAAGATGGACATAAAACAGTAAATTTTCTCAATATAGCCACCATTTCTTTTTTTAATTATTGTATCAACACCTTTGAAATGATTCACATGCCTTCAAATAAATTCTTCAGACATTTTATTAAAAAAAAAAAAGAAGAAAGCAGTCTTAAGCAAACCAATATTTGGATGGGAAATTGCATTTGTTTTGTTTTCTAAAATGCTCGACATAGCGTAATTAAGGAGGTTAAGGTCTGGACTGATGGAAGCCATAAATTTGAGGGCCAAAATAGAAAAAAGTTTTTTGTACTTTTTTGCACCTCGTGGGCCTTTTCTCTTTTATCTTTGTATGCAAAAAATGTCAGGGAGTCCTGGCAAACGATTTCAGTTTTAAATCTTGTTTAATTGCTGTACTCACCGTTTTCTCATGGACTTTCAATTCATTAGCATGCTTTCTTATTGACGTTGTGAAGTTCTTCTTAATCATCATAGTGAGAGCAGTTAAAAAGCCTTCTTTTCATTTTTGGTTCAATCCTACACTTTTCCCTTTTTCTCTAAAATATTTTCTTTGTTTTAAAACTCCAATTATTTTGGAAATTTTTTTGGCTTGGTTTCGGTGTAAAACAAATCATAAATTCTTTGTCATTTCTTTTCTTGCTCATTCATATTGGGCTGAATTTTAATGAAAAAGTGCTTGAATAATAGAGCAAATCATGAAAATTTAGATTTATTGCAATTTCTTTTCAAAAATTGGACTAATCAGGCTAAACACAAAAAAGAAAAAAAAAAAAAAAAACCCAACAATTTAAAATTATTCCATATTTTACTTCTGCACCCTGTTTAGATGTGAAAAGACAAATTGTAATAAAAATGTTTTTTTTTTAATCAAGGTGTTCAAAGAACAGTTAATCTTAGGTTTTAATTTGCTCTACTGCAGTTAGAGAAATTAAGACAGAAAACAGAATTAGTTTTTCTAGTTTTATAAGAAGTGGTAATGTGTTGCCACAACACAAATATTCAGCTACTTCTTTTTTTTTCTGGGCAAGGCTTAGAACCTTTTGAACAACCCTTATATATATATATATATATATATATATATATATATATATATATGCAAATTTCATTAAACATAATAGACATTTTATGCCTACATATTCTCTTTTGGATCCGTTCGAATTCCCGTATTACTTTTATCGTATTCGGGGGGAACTGATTAAGGTATTGTCCATAGTTGTATGTATCCCTAGTACTTTCTGCCCGACTTTGGGCCATCATCAGGGGAGAATCTGTTACAAAAGTGATGTAACTTTTGTTTTAGCAAATTACTACTGTGTAAGGACGTCTTTGCTGTTGGAGATTATGGCGCTTGCTTTTAAATGTAATTCTGTAAATATCGTAACCAAATGCACTACAATTATAAATCCGATGAAAAAATAATGAAAACATTGATTCACAAAAACATACTCCCCACTGATCCTAATAAAAAAATAAAACTTATTATATATTATAATAAGTTTAAAACCTCGAATTTGGTCATTAGAAATAACTCCTCTCCCTCGATTGGGGTGTTGCAAAAAACCAACGTTATATATAAATTTAAATGTCCCCTAGGAGATTGTATCTCTGATAATAATAATATATATGTTGGTTTAACCTCAACTACCCTGTCGAGGAGACTTACAATGCACCTTTCTGACACAAGTTCAATAGCTCAGCATTTAAAAAAATATTCATGCCCAACAACACAACTACGAAAAATTCTCACTGACAACACAACAATACTCGAACATCAAAATAATAAACAAAAACTTCAGATTCTCGAAGCACTATATATTAGAAACCTGCAACCAGCACTTAATAGAATTAATTTTCAAACCAGTGCTAATGTACTTAAATGTCTTTAGCTACTGGCACTATTTACAAAATTACATTTAAAAGCAAGCGCCATAATCTCCAACAGCAAAGATGTCCATACACAGTAGTAATTTGCTAAAACAAAAGTTACATCACTTTTGTAACAGATTCTCCCCTGATGATGGCCCAAAGTCGGGTAGAAAGTACTAGGGATACATACAACTATGGACAATACCTTAATCAGTTCCCCCCGAACACGATAAAAGTAATACGGGAATTTGAACGGATCCAAAAGAGAATATGTAGGCATAAAATGTCTATTATGTTTAATGAAATTTGCATTAACGAAGAAATGCTGCCTAAATATATATATATATATATATACACACATACATACACATAGACTTTTTGAAGTCTTGCCATGAAGAAAGAAACAAATCAAAAGAAGTTTTGATTTTGATATAAAAAAATAATACAAACAATTCCAATTGTGTGTGTATGTTTGAGAACATTCACTTCATTTAGTTTAAATCAGTCTGACCAACTATTTATCGAGAGTTGGAGGGAAAATAGTTAAATTCATATATTTCCCAAGATTATAAGCATAATGTAAAATACAAACAGCATCATCCAGGATTTGAACTTGGATCACCATATCCATTTCCATGGATGATAACCATTATACCAAGAGAGCCTCCTAAAATTGCAAAAAGCTTTTATAAAATTAAAATTGAAAAAATAATTTTTAAAAATTAGTTTCTTCTTTTGCTAACTGAATATTTTTCTTTTTTTTTATCAAATATAAAACCTGCCTCTTCTTCAAATAACTGCTTCAGTAATTGTCCTCCTGGCTTTGTTTAATGGCATATCAAAAACTCCATGGGTTATTTAATGCCAAAGCTAACATTGTAGAAGAACAGCAGTAGTACTATTGAACCAATAACCAGGGAATTAAGGAGCTCATAACTTTCCAGAGGGTATTAGTCCAAAAGGGAATGCAATAGCAAGACTGTAGCTTGAAATTTCTTACTATGATATTGCAGTCCAGGAAATCAGTCACAACATCACAAGGACTTCCCACAGTCAGCTTTGTTTGGTTTAATGGCATATCAACCCATTTGGGTTATCTAATGGCAAATTCTGTTTTGGGGAGTGTTAATCACATTTGTGAGTTGTTTAATCAGGAAATATAATGAATTATTATAGATAATTATGTTAGCAAGTGGGGCATTGGCTTAATGAGTAGAGTGTTCGCCAATGGTCTGGGAGACCTGGGTTCAATCCCAGGTCGAGTCACACTAAAAACTTAAAAAACAGTACATGATACTGCCTTGCTTAACACTCAGCATTATAAGGTAAGGTTCAAGGGTAAAGTGGAGCAATCCAGGGAAAGGAGTAGCACCCCCCCCTACACCTTGGTGTAGTAGCTATTGAAAAGGGAGCCTTCGGGTCAACCTCGACTAAGGTTGCCAACTTTACTACTGTAAGCAAGTGCTATTCAATCAATGTAAAACATTTTTGATGAATGCAAAAAAATCAAAAGTTCTTCAGGAGGAGGAGGAGGAGGTCTTAAATGAAATCAGGTACATTTCTGTGAGTGAATCATATTAAATAATCTGTGTGATTCACTTAGACAGGCTGCAGCAAACTAAAAACAGAAAAGCTTTAGGATGAAACAACAAGTAGAAAAGCACTGAGTGTTGAGTCCAAGAAGGAAGTTAGAGTTATGACACACATCAGCATGATCTTCATTCCTATTTTCAAGTCATCTTAAAATGAACTCTTTCTAAAATGGCTTCAAGGGATATAACAGGAATTTTACAAGTATTTAAGGCCAGCACTTAATCCAAGTTATTTTTTTAGCTATGAATATTCTTCTTGGTTAAGAAAATATTGCATATGATTAAGAAGAGGAGGAGGAGTAAGAGTAAAGAGAGAAGTAGAAGCTAAAGAGTGAGTGAGAGAGAGAAAGAGAAGGCTAGTTGGTTATTTTGTTCAATAGTGTATCAACCTTTGTGGGTTATTTAATGCTAAATCTTTTTTTTCTCTCTATGATTTGTAAGCAAAATACTTTGTTATTAAATTATTTGTCAGACAAAAGTTAACTTTGTAGAGGGTCTTGTTTCTTTTTGTAAAGATATATCTCATTTTATTTTTATATATACCTGCTCGATTGAATTTAGCAATTATGTTGTCAGTTTCAATATTGAGACTTTCTACATTTTCACACTTAATCCGTGTCTTAATTTTATTGTGTTACATTGTTTTTGTGTGTATGAACTAGTTTAATACTTAATCTTTCATTAAGTTTTTGGGTGATGAATGTGTGTATTTCCTCACCAACCCAAGTAATGATCCTTTCATAGTCTGTGATCTGTGGCTGCTTTCCTAAAGCTGTTTGTGTTTCCTCTGGTGTAGCTAAGGATAACTCCCTGTTTTTTATAACTCCCTTTGCACTTTTAATTATTGAAGGTTTTTGTTTTAATTAGATTTTCAGTATATTTTTTGTTATCTATCTGTACAAAGAGATTGCCAATTGTAATTTTTTTCAGTTTGCTTTGCTGGAGATTATTTTTTTAATGAAGAAAAAGTTTTTTCAGTACTCAAAACTAAGTGCCTTAAAGTTAAATAGAGGTCAAAGTCTTGTTTCTCTCAACATGATTTACCCGAGTCACTGCTTTCTGGTACCTTTAAGATAAAAAAAAGGGTTGGGTGTTTATTTGCTATCAGAGCAATTTGTAGAATATAGTTGAAAATTAATTGTATAGGTGCAAGGGCTTGACATGAACAGATGATTGATCATATTAGGCCTCTCCTACTGCCTGTTAAAAGTAAGAAAGAGAGTGTTGCAGATCATGTGACCAGTGAGTACTTGGGTAACAGACCATTCAACCACCAGAATCCCATCCTCAGGCATAATGAGTTACCATCCATAGCTAACAGGGAGTCTCATTGAGGAGGACCTTACTACTTTGGAGGGGTACAGTTGGCATATTTTATTGCTCCAGCTAACAGTTGGGAGAAAGCAAGTAGAAGATAGGAGAGAGTGCAAGAGGATGAGAAAAAGATTATTTTGATAAATTTTGTACAATGGTTAGTATTTTAAAATTACAGAAAGTCTACAAAAAGAGGAGAGTTGAATATATTGTTGATAAATGTTCTTGATTGTCCAATTTAGTCATGTTTTTAACTGTACGGGTTATAAAATAAACAACAAAAATTTACCTATCTCAATAAAAAATGTTTCTGTCTTTATTTAAAGAAAGTAATTAAAAAATTTCAAAGATAAAAACAATTTTTTTAAAAAATTCACATTTTTCTTGTTAAAAAAGAAAAAAAAAAAAAAGTAACCTAACTGATCCATCATTTCTGAGATATGTCTCAAGCTTTGAACACTAACAAAATGATTGTCAATAATTGGATAAAGTTGATTTGTTTATTTAGTTGTGTTTTATCACATATCAACCCTTGTGAGTTTGGTTTGGTTGGGTTTTATGGCATATCAACCATTGTAGGTTATTTAATAGCAAATACATTTTTATACTCATAGACAGTTCTATTTCAAACAATTCAGTTCAGCATAAATACACAGTTTAGTTCTATTTGACTCATAGATAGGACTTTATCAGGTGCTACCACTCAGGGCCAGAGTTGAACAGGGAGTAATGGCAATAAAGGGGTACTACACATTCCCCAAAGCTCCAGGATTACTGGAACTTCAACATCAGATTGTTTAATGCCATATCCAGGACACTCGGAGAGGAGTCTTACCCCTCCGCAGAGATGCAGTTGATGTATTCTACAGCTCCCTGCCCCAGCTGACTGGGGAACAACCTTTGTGGGTTATTTAATGTCAACTCCAGTTTATACATATATGTATTATATAAATGACTTGTAAGAGAGTAGTTTGTAAGTAACAGAGCTCAATTATTGCTATTAACACTAATAATTCTATTTAATATAATCATTTGTTTGCACAGAGTTAAATGGTTTCAAGTATTAAAATCTAATATGAACAGTTCTATTTGCATACAGTTAATTGGTTTCATGTATAGTAAATGATTAAATAGTTCTAATTAACCCATAGATGGAACCCGAAGAGATACTATCACTCCAAGTCAAAGTGAACATGGGAGTAATAGCAATGAAGGGGTACTTCACATTTCCCAAACCTCTAGAACTGGAGACTTACCATCAGATAGTTTAGTGTTATATCCAAGACATTCATTGGGGTGGGGGGCAGTCATTGTAGAGATGTGGTTGGTATATTCTATATCTCCAACTGACTGGACTTAAGTGGCTTTCAATGAACAAATCTAGATTTCAAATGCTAGACAGTAAAATCTTGTTATAATAATGTTGAGTTTTCAGAATTCTTAGATGAAGTATTTGGATTATTCATTTTTAACTAATTTTTCTTTCATCAGAACTTATTTGTTTTTTTTTAAAATCCCAATGCCCTTGGGTGATACACTTTACAACTAATAGAATAAGCAAAATATTGTCTACAAGTCTTGCTGTGGGCAATATCTTCATTTCCAAATCGTTTTGCTTACTTTAACTGTTGCAAAATGTATGGCTTGCTAATATAACAGCAAATATATTTGATTGTAACTATTGCTTCATTGCATTTTTTTTCACTTTGCCTTTTTTTCCTTTTTAGTCTACAATTGTTTCTGTGCAATTATATGATTTCACGTATTCCTATTTAATACTGATTATTTAACATCTGTTTAATCCATAGATGAAAACCTAACAGGCAGTACTGCTGCAAATTAGAGTGGAACTGGGAGTAATGGCAATGAAAGAGTACTCAACACACTCTAGAACTGGAGCTTTACCACTGGATGCAATTCAATGTCACACTCAGGACACTCCTTTGGTAGGTTTTTTTTTTTTTTTTTTTACCTCTTTGTAGTTGATGCACTCTAAATTCAGCTCACAAAGCTGTGTTTTTTTTTTATGGAGAACACTTTCATGCTACCAGAATAGTTTATTACAAAGAGATGAGCAAATTGAGAAAATAAATCCATGTTTTTTTAGAAACATGAAATATGCTTAGTCCCACTCAGGGAGCCAATATTATATTATCAGAAATAAAAATTAAGGAACTCCGATTGGGAATACATGTAAATATGATACTTAGGCTTTACTGGATATGATACCAGTTATTGGTAACAGTTGATATCAGTAAAGATATTTAGTTGTCTCCCTCCTCACCAAAGTCCAATATTAGCATTAATATATCCATTGATACACTAACACGGAACAAACAAAACGGAAGAGATAAGCTCATATATACATATATGATATTTAAAACATACGTACATATAAAAAGCATAAGTATAAAAAGAATAGACAAACGTGTCCCAACAGATGAAATGTGCCCATTGTTCTATGTAAAAGCAGTGTATAAAAAGAGATACAAAAAAATCTTACTTGTCTTAAGTTGTTTTGTCATGTTGCTCTACATTTCAATGCTGAGGTGTTCAATAAACAGCATTGAAAAAGCCTGTCTACATGATTCTGAAGTTTCACAGGATCATTGGACACATGATTTCTAAAGAAAAATCCCAAAGAAGATGTCGATTGCCTCCTTACAGATTGCTTTCCAAAGATAATTAAAAAATCATTTCAAAGACATTTTAACATATATATATAACTTATAGTTAGCTCATGCTCAGATCAATGTTAAGCAACAATAAATCTGTTTAGTACTTAAGGGGGTGATCGTTTAGTAAAATCAAGTACCTTAAGCAATCTTGACACTTGTCGAAAAAGACGAAACAAAGCTTAAATAATAATAAAATAAATAACATATCCATAATTATTTTCTCAAGAAATTAATCATCATCATCAAGGCATGCTGACAACATAAATTCCTAGGATTCTCCGTTGCCATCAATCCATATTATTCATTACTCCTTTTAAGTCCTCTAAACGGCATCCAGTGTTTGCACAGAGCTAATGAATGTAAGTTTTTGCTGGTTGGCCAACTCTATTGTGTCCATGTATAAGAGTTCATTGGAGAATGTTGCAAATAAGTTTGTCCTTTACTTATACCCAGCAGTTTCCTGCATGTCTTTGTTCATCTTACTTGGATAGTTTCGGTGATGGGAGCTAAGTCCAATAGTTTTGCTATATTAGTTACTGTAAGCTATCCTAAGCTAATGTGTGCCATTTTGTAAAGAATTAGCAAAAGGGAACAACATCTGCATTTTGATTTTAGAAATTAAATAATACCAAAAAATAAAGTTTAAAAACTCAAAAATACAGAAATATAATCTTAATTTAATAAGATCAAAAGTAGACTTCAATATTCCAGTTGAAAAAAATAATCATCCATCATTTCTGTCTCAACGTCAAATTTTTAGAATCTTAAAAAACAAAATAAAAATATCAAAACAATAAAATAAAGCGTATCTTTTGAAAGCATAAATTCATTGCAGTCAAAGTTTAGACAGTGGTCGTCCCCCATTCATTATGGCCCAAAGATTCGGAATGCTCTCTGAAACTGTAGATGGTACAAAGTCTTAAATATACATATAGTAGTTTTACTACTCATCTACATAAAATAAGTTCTGAGATTCCAACCAGGTGCCCAAAAGTGTATATAACTATTGAACCCATTATAAACAGTGATGCCTTCTATAACTTTCGAGTATATACCTGAAATGGTAACAAGTACCAAACTGGGTTATATTTTTTACATCTATATATGAAGGATGTCCAAAAAGCATGTTACAAACATTTACTAAACCAACATGTTTAATATTATAGACATGAAACAGAGTATGTAGGTTACCAGCACTACTATGCTACTTGTCCATGTGTATTTACTTAATCACTTTAAGATGGACAGGATGTCACACAAAGTCAATTTTTTTTCAAAGTGAAAGATAGCTGGTTTGAAGTCAGTTTTTTTTCTCCTACACTGGCTGCGATGCCAATGTAGATACTAGTCTACTTTTTACTGAGAGGCAAGAGATGGGTTCATGCCTTTCTCAAGAGAATTAACACAAAGTGAAATGAAAACAGCTGCAGGTAGTTCCAATGAAGATTGGTGCATGATTGTATAAATACTGTCCTTAAAGAACAAGGTATCAAGTCAGTTACTCTTCAGTGAATTGCTTTCGGATTCAAGATGATAACACTTTCCGATATCTATCAGCTGCAAAGTTTGATGGTCAAATCAACATTTTGATGTGTTGTCTAGTTTATAAAGATCAGATTATCAATTAGGCACAAATGAAATGAAAATCTGTAAAGTTCAGTTTGACAACTCCAACTTAGAAGTTTTATGCAAAATGCCCTCAAGTAATCAGATTTTCAGCTAGATACCAATTATATTTATATATCAGTTAGAAGTGGAAGTAGCAAACAAATTAGCAACAATAATAATGAAACAAATTTCAATCAACTATTCTTATCTAATAAAAATTATTTAGATAAACCCTAGACAAACCAATATTCATATCAGTCGCATTATTAGTGCTTGTAGAGTGGCAAGTCTTCTATAACTTTAAAAAAAAAAATTAAATTAAAGAATTAGCATCTTCTGAACAGAGCAAACCCAAACTTATACATCTTGTAGGACGAATATAAGCCAAAACCAAAGATAGAATTACAACTAGCTAAGTACATTAATAAGCTTGTACAAGCCTTGATATCATTTCTAAGAAACAGATTTTCTTGCCTCTCAACCAAAATTTGCCAAAGGTGTATTTGTTTACACCTCAGTCTACAAGCATAATATAAATAGGAAATAGAGTTGCAGCAGGAGCTAGAACTCACCAAACCAGCCAAAGAAAAGGAGGACAGATGAAAGGACGTTCTACCAATGACTGACATGTGTGTCATTAGAATTCTTCAACACTGTGACATATGTCTCTGCCATTGTAAATTAAGTCAAGCTGCCATGATTAACTCTCGAACCAGATACAATTCACTTGATGTAGAAAATATAGTTTTATAAAAGAGAGAGAGAGCAGAGTTATTGTTTTATTTATTTTAAATATAAGGACACTCTCATGGTGTAATGGTTATTATCAAAGGAAATGGACATGGCAATCCAAGTTCAAATTTTCAATGAAGCTATTGGTTTGTTTGGGTTTTATGGCATATCAATCTTTGTAGGTTATTTAATGGCAAATCCATTTTTATACAAATAATCAGTTCTATTTCAAACAATTCAGTTTAGCATACAAAAATAGTTCCATTTCAAACAATTCAGTTTAGCATAAGTATGTAGTTTTAATGTCAAAACAGTTCTATATCAAGCAATTCAGTTCAGACCCATAGATAGGACCCTATCAGGTGCTATTCCTCCAAGTCAGTACTCCGGATTCCCCAAAGCTCCAGCATTACTGGAACCTCACCATCAGATTGTTTAGTGTCATATCCAGGACACTCGTTTGGAGAGTGTCTTACCCCTTTGTAGAGATGCAGTTGGTGTAGTCTACAGCCCCAGCCAACTGGGCAAATGAAACTATTTCCATTTCATATAACCCTAATACCCATTGGAAAGGTATGAATCCAATGTTTTCCTTCAGGGTAAATGATAGGGCAGGCTGGGTTCTTTAACCATGGTATGGCAACCAGTCTAAGAGAAGGAAAACTGAATTCAAACCTGTAAAAAACTGACCTTGAGTCACATCCTGCTCATGTGGAGGGATTGGGTAAATACACATATTTTTAGATATATATTACAATAATTTCTTTTGCAAACAAACAATTAACAATAGAACTTTAACAAAATTCTTGGAGAAGTTAGATAGGAATTATATAAGGATGTTGAGTAGTGTCTGGAACAAATCTGGGAAGGAGCCTCCAACAAAATAAGTTGTACTGTCAATGAACTCCAATACCACAAACCATTCAAGTAAGGTAAGATTGTTGTTGAAGTAAGTACGAACCCATAAGCAATGATCTCCAATGAAATCCTACACACAGACACAGTTATCCGAACAGCAAAATCCTACATTCAGCACTGTGCAGACAGTGGATGCCATCTAAAGGACTTACCAAAATCAAGGGTCAATAGAGATGGATTGTGAGAGGGAATCAAGGGAATCCATGCTGTCAGCATACCTTGATGATGATTATAGTATAATAACTTACAAGATGGGACCCCACCCCGCCAAAAAACCCCAAAAAAACAAAGATTTGTTCCTCCCATCAATCTTATTAAAGTCAACAATATTTATTTTTCCAAATAAATTTGGGAACTTTTGTTTTTCCTTCAAGAAAATAGTTTAGGAGTTCTCATTGCTATATCCAACCTCTCAGCATCACCATTCTTTCTTTTTGGTGGGACGGGCGGGTGCGGGTGGGAGCTATTATTAAGTAAAATATAGTAATTATTTATTTTGGTGGTTGACTTTGGGTAGCTGAAACTTTGGAAAGTAAAAATGTTGCACAGAGGGAGAGAGAAGAGACGTTTGTACATCTGAAATATGACCAGACATACTAAATCTGGCTCTTAGTAACTACACACCCTCACTAATAACACAAGAAAGTCAAGTTTGAAAAAGCTGAAATAACAATCTAAACATCTGTCAACATATAGTGATTATTTTCATGCATTATAAATCTATTTTATTATTTAAGGACATCACAGCAATAAGATGTCTAGAAAAGAATATTTTAAATACTAAGTTGAGTCAAAAGTTTTTCAATATTTTCGTAACTTGGGATACAATTCGGCAACTCTGTATGCTTTTACTGAAGTTGGGAAGATGATGAATCACACTTAACTGTGAGACGTTTAGCCAGCCTGATACTCTTCAAGTGCCTCTTGCAGGATTTGCTTCAATGGCTTGGAGCACGACCTTGGAATCCATGGTTTTAGGCCTACCTCACCTTGCATGATAATTGAAGTCCTTGCAACCCAAGTGAAATTAATAATAAACAATGAACAAATAACAATAAAATAAGTTTAAAAACATAATAAATAGAAAAGTTATAAAGTAGAAACTATTATTTTGCAATTTTATTTGTTCTTAAATACAATTTATAAAACTGATTAAATTTTTAAGATTTACAAGATGATCAGTAAACTGTTTAGGTTCCCATTCAAACAGCAGTGTATGATGATATTGATGCTTCAATTTAGAATAGAGCGATTGATTCTAATATGTGTTTTGGAGTAACCTTCGTTATATCAAGAATTTAGAGGATAAATAGATGTTCAACATGAACAAAGACGCTTTTAGTTGCAAATTGGAAATTGCTTTATTATTCAACAAGGGAAGTCCCCATTGTGTAGTTGTTAATGTGTTGGACTATGAAATCGTAGTCACTCTAGGACTAATACCCTAGGGAAAAGGTGTGAACTTTTTTACCCCCCCCAAAAAAAACCAAACTAATGATTATATAGTTCCATTACTGTCCTTCAAACCGGCTTATTGGCCGAGTGGGTGGAGTGTTTGCCAATGGTCCGGGAGACCGGGGTTCAATCCCAGGTCGCGTCATAGCAAAGACTTTAAAAACGGTACTTGTTACCTCCTTGCTTTACACTCAGCAATATAAGGTACGTATTAAGGGTAAAGTGGAGCAATCCAGGGAAAGGAGTAGCACCCTCCCCTACACCTAGGTGTAGTAGCTATTGAAAAGGGAGCCTTCGGGTCGCCCTCGACTGGGGCAGGGTTGCAAAGTTTACTGTTCTTCAAGGAAAACTTTAGCATTGAATAACTCACAAAAGTTGGTATGCTATTAAACCAAACCTTTATTCTTTAAATTGAAACATTTTTAGTGTATTGCTCAAAAAATCATGCTATCATGTGCTGTTTGTATTAAGTTATAAATAGAAGTAAAATTTTTGTGATATATCTAGATGAAAAAAGGCATCAGAAATTCATTTTGTAAGAACAGTGAATAAATAAAAAAAAAACCCAGAGAAAACTTGAAAAATTACAGAATCAAACCTTTTTTTTTTTTAAATATTTTTTCATTTGTTGAAATTTAATTCATAAGACACTGAATATTGATTATTAAAAAAAAAAAAAAAAAAAAAAAAATGAAACCAATTCAGTAACCAATTTTATCAGATTCAAGGTTATTTATTGAACTTTCATAATTTCAGGAATTAACCAGAATTCTTCCAAGCTGTAGTCATGTCAGTACTATTGTATGGTTGCATCACTTGGACTTCAACAAAAATGCCTGGAGATGGCAACTACACAAAGATGCTGTGTGTTGTTTTGAATAGATCCTGAAAGCAGCACCTTACAGAACAGGAGCTTTACAGCCACTTACCTCCCATCTCACAAATCATCCATATGGAATTCTACACATGGACACACCAATGTTAGCTGATCATTGAAAACTTACCAAAAAGTGATGGGTGATAGGGATGGATGGCAAGAGAGAGTCAAGAAAATCTATGCTGTCAGCATGCCTTGATGATGATAAAATTTTCTCATAGTTTCTACAAAAATACATGAACATAGTTGAGTTTTTTGCTTGCACCCGTAATGCATTGAAGTTATTGTAATTAAAACAGCAGATGCAGATATGTCCATGCTTACAATCATCATTTCCAACAGGAAAGACTTGCTCAATGTCAATGAAAAATGTTTCACAGACAAATAGTTTTAAGTATTCCAATCTAATATTGATAACAATATATCAAGTCCCTTATGGCTTATATAATACCAGATTTTAATTCATCTGTAAAGCATTGTCTAAACCTTACCAACAGGATGACTGATAATTTACACAATTTTATGATTACAAATAACTAATAATAATCCTTTGTAAATAATTATATCTCTAAGTAACAATTCTTAATATATATAATTTGCATAGTTAAATAGTTTCAATTATTCCAATGGAACACTAATAATGTTCAAACAGATCAATAAGTTTTATGACCTGTTATTTCTTATTGGGTTATTCAATGCCAATGTATTTTTTAAAGCAATTATATGGTTTCAAGTAAATTCATATTTAATAAGAATCATTTATTTGCAAACAGTTATATAATTTCATGTATTCCAATTCAATACAAATAATTTGCACAATTTCTATGTATTCATATCCATTACTAATAATTTTCTAACAGATCTACTTAACCCACAGATGAGTTCCTAACAGGTACAACTACTTTGGCTAAAAGTGAACAGGGGAGTAATGGCAATAAAGGGGTACTCTACATTTCACAAAACTCCATGATTGGAGCCTCAACATAAAATCCAGTTTAGCGTCATACCTAAGACATCCCTTTGAGTATGTACATGTCTGTGAGGGGTCTTACTCTTTTGTAGGGGATGCTGTTGACATATCCTAAGGCCCACCAGTGGCAATGAACAAATGATTTTACATTCTCCAGAGCTCTGGAACTGGAGCCTCGCTACAGAACACAATTTACTGTTACACTTGTTTAGGAGTTTGTTAAACCATTTCATCTCGCTACTAACGCTTCCGCTTTATATACCAACTGTGTCATAATCCATTTGAGAAGTGATAGATACACAGAAGAAATCAAACATAGAACCAATTCTAGAGTGTAAAGTTCTCCTAAACTTTCTTTGAATACAAGAAATGAAAACATCTCAGTCCTTAACTTATGCATATGGCTCTTTAAAAATCTTTCTTGAATTTCTAGTTTGGATTTACTTATTTAGAAAATTTTGCCCTTTCTGGATTTAATACCGAACTGGATTATGTAATCTTTAATGACTTGAGACTTGATATTAATCATTTGTAAGTTTATTTTCTGTATTACTGTTTAATATTTCACACCTCCCAACATTAACAATTATCTGGTCCTTATAACAGAGAGGCTGTGTCTGTTTGTTTAACATAACTAAAATAGACAGATTATACAATCTCACCATTATACAACCACACTTATGAAATAGCACCTTTCCACTCTACACAACTACACCCCTTCCATTTTAGGCAACATTACTTCTCCTCCTTATACAAACCTTCGCCTTTGTCATCATTATATCATCTTAACCTTTGTCTTTATATTCTAGAGAAAGTAACATATATATCTGTGTATCTAGCAGTTCTGCAATGAACTGATCCAACAATCTCAATTTTTAACTATATAGACCCTCATCTTTTGTCCTTAGGTGACAAAAATACTTTGATAAATATCCCACAGCATAAATTTCATTCAGTCTTAATGTTTAATATAAACTTCACATGAGCCATGAATGAAATCTGAACCAACCAAATCCTTATTCCTCATAAAAAGAAAAGTTATTTCAGTCTTTTGAGACCAATGTTAAAACAAAAACAAAACAAAAACAGCTAATGACTATCAAACAAACGAATCATTAAGACAATAAGAATCTCATATAAAATATTAAATTGGTTTCTATGTGACTGACATATTTATGTTCTCTCAATTGTTCAATAGAAAATGGTATGTCTATGGTCATAAAAATTTTTAAACTGCTTGCTTTAACTAGAGTTGCTTTTTTACAAACGTTTAAAGTCGACATTTTCTGGAAGACAACAATGAAAGTCTAAATATTTTTTATTAGCCAAAATGTGTCATCTTTTTCAGTAAAAACAATTAATGAATAAAATAGAATGAAATAATTTTTTTTTTTGCATGGTTAAAAAGAAAAAAATATTGGCAAGAAGCTCGAGAATTGGGATAGAAATTGAAGTTCCAAAAATAAAAAATAATGACTTGATTTGGAGAAATTTTCCTGCTTAAGAAAAAAAGAACAGCAAAAAAACCATAGGAGAAGGCAAGCCGATGTTAATGTCATCTCTTGTCTGTTTGTCAGGGTGGAGGATAACCTGATTTCTTTGAGGAAAGAAAGAATCAAGTTTTTGACATATGCAGCTGTTTGTAAGCCACAGCTGTAGAAACATCTGCAATTCTATCGAAGAAGCAGTTTCCTTGATTTTGGCAAATTAAGCATTCTTGCATATTGAAAAACAGCAAAAGAGTCTTACGATATTTATTGCAAATGAGAAGTTAGTAAAATTTGGATTCGGCAACTGAAAATACCTACCATGATGGAATGATTGGTAAGCATGGACCAATTGAGAAATGTCTTCAGTTCTATCTAGCATCGTCTTAGACCAAGCTAAATAGAGACTTAGCCATGATATCAAGCTACTTTGATATGGACTAATGATTAGTAAGCTAGTCTTGAAGACCAATTCATTTTCTTTTTACTTATCTATAATGAGCATCAAATATGTGGCCTTGTGTCAGACCAAGTTAAGTAAAAACATATCAGAAGCCTTTTGGAACAATGGTAAGCAAACAAACTGAATAGATCAATTTCTTTATGATATATAATATTTCTCACATAAATCACATTATAAATAATAATACAAAAAGGTTTTTATTTTTTAAATGGTGACTTTCATTGCCTCCCATATAATACATACATTCATATACAATATATCCACTACACACACTTCAGATAGAGTGTGTGACAATTGATAGTAAAAATAGGTTTGTCTATTTCATGAAGTAATCTTTAGGGCAACTAAATCCTTGTATGAATTGAACAAAGTGGAAAGTTCAGTCTAGCATGTGTAGAAAGGAGTGGGGAGAAAAAAAAAGCTTTTCTACTGAATGGATCAATGGAATTTCATATGTTGGAGGGGTTGGGGAGAGAGAGAGAGATTGGTACAATTGTTTTCAGTGGTTTTTATTCTTCTCTTAACAGTTTTAAATAAATAACTGATAACTAAGATTTCTGTAAAAAAATATTTAAATCAGTTTCTTTGAACACTTACAAAGTTACAAATTGATAAAAATTTGTAGTGATACTACAATAGATTTATGAAATAGACAGACATGAAAACAACAAAATTATCAAAAATAGATTTCAGATGGAAATAAAATTTTACCACTCATGTATCAGTAGAAAAAGACTCTGCTTTAAAAAACATCAACTACATTTGATAAATAATAAAACTTAAAATCTACCATGAATCTCTCGTGACAAAAGCATTATTTACCTTTTAAGAATGTACATGTTGCTCCAAACAGTATAAGGAAATTGAAATGGACCTTCAATTTTAGAATAAACAAACATACAAAATTAAAACTCTCAATCATATACTTCTCCCAAGGGAACATGTCTGCCTGACAGACTATGACTTCAACAGAGATACCAAATTCGCTATAATAGGAAAGATGAAAGAAAAAAAAAGATAATCAATTATTACATCAATTTTAGAAAACGTCTAAAAATCCTGAGTCTTTAGAACAAATTAAATTACCTAAAAAATGCATCTTTATCTCCAAAATTTACATTCTCATAATTAACTTTTATATTGAAAAGATTAAAAAAAATTCATCATTAAAAAATATTTCACCTTAAAGATAAAATATACAGTAACATGTCTGTCACAGAACAGAGTCTCACTACTGAAAAATTCTATTGTTTAAGTAACATGGTTTTTGCATTTGTCTTTATTGGGAATCCTTTTGAGATGAGGCTTCTTAATCTGAGAATTAATTTTTTTTTTTATTGTGGACTTTTGTCCTCATCTTGGGAGTTTTTTTTGTTGTTTTTCTCACTATGTTTTGGCTAAATTTCACTTCTGGCCTTCTTATACTGATCCTCTCAAAGATCCTTCAGGGCCTGTGGCGCAGCGGATAGAGGCGTTGGGTCTCTATGGTTCTAGGTGAGCATTGTCAGAAGACAGCGGTTTCAATCCCTACCCAAGCCGGCCAGAGGTTTACTTGGTCAAAAACGTGGTGCGATAGACAACAACTATGGAAGGCAGTAATTACTGAGGATACGGTTACAAGACAGCATTCCTATCTGAGATCGTGGTTAATCACCTGAGGAAGGCCAGAGGTGAAATTTAGCCGAAATGAAGTGAGAAAAACAAAAAAAAAAAACTACCAAGATGAGGACAAAAGTCCGCAATAAAAAAATTAATTCTCAGTTTTTGTATTTGTTGTTTTATTAATCTTATTGAAAATTCAAAAGTTGGAAGAATATATCAAAATAATTGTTCCTGCTGTGAAGTTGTCTAGAATAGACTCAAGAGACAAACTTTTTTGATTAGATGAGGCACAAGGCCGTATGAATGGAGCATCCAAAGAGACTCAAACTCACTTGTTACATCACCTGAGGCACCCAAGTGAATTGTTTTAGTAGTTTACTAAGTTTTTTTGCTTAGATATAGTACAAGGCTACATGAATGGGGTATCCAAAGAGACTCAAACTCACTTATGAAGGTTTCGGGTGGTGTAAAAAGTAACAATTTAGAAATTGTTACTTTTTACACCACCCGAGGCACCCAAGAGAATTGTTTTAAACTATGAACAAACCATGCAGCAGCTTTTATGGAAAAAGAAGAGCCCACTTCTTATCAACAGGTGGGGCAGGGTGATTCAACATTTGCTAGCCAAGGATGGTAAGTTCAATCTTTGAGAGGATCAGTATAAATAATGTCCACCATAGTCATGAAAAGTAGAAGAGGATGGTAAACAATAATTACCATTTCATAAATTCATTGTTTCTTTAGAAATTATTATTCTTATATAATATCTAAAATAACAGAAGAAAATTCCACAAGAACAGATACTTCACTGATCCTTGGGCTGAATTCATCACTTGACACCTGTGCATATCTAAAGTGGGAATGCCAAGGGGACAAAGATTTGTTGTCACAGCCATTCCTGCACGACACATTATTTTTGCATCCCTTCCCCCAATAACACACTATAAGAGGACTTTATGTCGATTCTGACTTGGTGGAAAATTAGATAAATTCATATTCCATGGATCCAAGGTAGTCAATCCATATGTAAATAATCTCATCATTTTTGACAGGATTTATGCCAGGATTAATTTATTAATAAAGATATATCTGACAAATGAGTTTGGATGTATCCAGATGGATGGTCCAGGATTCATTTAAGGTTTTGGATCTTTCAACATCGGACACTCCACACCTGAACCAGTTAGAGTTGATTACTTCCCAACAGCAACAATCTTTCATCTTCCTTTCTTTATTTAAAGACACCTCATGGCTTTCTTGATCAGACTCTGCAATGGTTTTTTATACCTTACATTTTTGTAGCTCTAGTTACTCCATGTCTGGTCAAAATATTTCATACAAGTATCTCTTACTTTTAACAAGTCTATGTACAAATCTCCCTTGAAGCTTAATACTTATTTCTAATTTGGCTATTTATTCATGGCCACAGACTGATGGTCAAAGAAGTGGCAATATAAAGCAGCTGAAATTAAGATGAAAGAAAAACTAGTCTAGAAATTAATAAAAGTTGGTAATGCTTTATTTAACACAAAACTCAAGATAATATTACCAATACTATTATCGATTGATGGTCAGAGCACTTGTAATAAAAAGCAGCTGAAATTATTATCAAAGAAAAACTAGTCAAAGATTAATAATAGCAATATTATGGCTCTTATGTACGAGTCAAGCATTTTTCATAATTGACAAAGTATACACCACCCCAGTTATTCTTATCCTGGTCTTTATTGTTTTGATCATTGTTTCAATCAATGAGCTTTAGTCTTTTTCAGTATTTTCTCAAGTTGATAAAACTTTAACAAATAAAAATTCCAGATACTACTACTACTACTCATATATATTGTCACGTGGTGTCCCATTGAGAAGATAGAAATATGATTATTACTATCCTCTTGTTTGAATTAACAGTAGCAAGTCATCAGAGAATGACCGTTAAGGCATGATAGTAAATTAGATCAAGCCATCTGTCCTCAGTAACCTGACTTGGGTGACATCTAGTAGCCCTAAGAAATCGCCCGACCAGGGGGAGGAAGAGAGAAGCCAAGTGATTGGCTGGGACCCTAAAACGGAAGTGGCACCTTCTTCCCGTCAGCGAAAAAACGAAAAGAAAAAGTTAGTCGTTGGACAGGGTTCGTAGGAGACAGAACCAAAAGCCAAGTACTCCGGGTAAAAGAAGACGAAGAAATTCTGCGAGACACGAAGAAGCCATTTTCTTCAAGCCAGTATTAAAAATAGCATAAAGTCTATTAGCCCGTAAAAGAAGAAACATTATCCACAGGAACTCCATCAAAGAAAAAAAGATAAACTTTGGGGCCATTTCTCCTTATACCCAATTTTATGTACCCTCTCTCTCTCTCTCAATTTGAAGAAAAACGAAAGAACAGAAAAGAAGAAAGACATTTATGTTCATGGACTGTTCAATTAGGTGTATATAATTGTAGTAAAAGATTCATGCATTTTAATGTTACCACGTGGTCTAAGTTGTTATTTGTGGCGTCTGCTACGAATTTGTTACTTCATGCTTCCTTTTCAGCTTCTGTTCGCCTTATGTTATCTTGCTTAAAATTGTCCAATAAATTCCTTTAAAATATCACACGGGAAACCGGAGTTGCCGACTACTACAATATAATATTATTACGACTAAACCTATAGGTCCATATCTTCAATTGTCTAGGGGACGAAGTCTAGTGGCCTTGGTGGGTGTGTGTATAGTGTGAAATTTGGAATCCCTTGCCAGCGGCGGTCAGTCTGGACATAAATTAACCCCCCACATAATATGCCAGTTCTAATATGCCTAAGAAAAAAAACTCTGAACGAGGACTTATTCCACAAGGGATCAAGTGCCAACCTGCCCCGTCTTCACACGTGCAAAAATAAAGTCCTGTTTTGGGATTTTAGTCAATTTGCCGTCACTATATATATATATATATATATATATATATATATATAAAATCGACTGATTGAGTCAAGTGCAAAAAAAACAAACTGAAACACAAAAGACATAAATGTAAACATACAATGAATGGGATTCCTGAATGTCTAGCCATAAAATAACCCTAGATAGGTTGACATGCCATTAAAATCAACCAATCAATCATCCTGCACCACATAAAAAGAAAAAAAGGAAACAATTTTCCAGTAAACAAAGTCATTATGTAGAGTTAGACAAAAATTATTTAAGTAGACAGTAAAACAGAGAAGAATGTATTGTACTAACAATGACGTCCATTCAATAATCTGTGACATAAAAATGTTATCCAGTTAAGAGAATATGAATTTCTTCATGGCATTTGTTGATCACAAAAAAAGATAAAGTCAGAAGATAGCAGAACGATTTGTCTTATTAACGTCTTTAAGTCTGAACGTTTTACTAAAATAGAACACGCTCTTCAGATTCAAGTATTGTAAGCAAATGGAATGGGCAAGAGGAGATATCACAAGTCGATTCTTTGATCATACTTTGCATAAAGATTGTAGGAAGAAGAAGAAGAAAAGGAGGAAGGCAATAGGTTAAGTGGTAAGGAAGCATTAGCAGCAATTAGATTCCAGCAACAGACATCTTCAGTTCCAAAACCATTTCCTAAGTCGAGATTATAGAGAAACACGCAGATAATCTCTCAAAGGAAAACTGACATGTTTGATAAGACAGATTCTACCATTGAAGCTACTCAAAGCATTTTGTGTGAAATGAGATGTTGTTAATAGGCAATGATTTGCTTTACTTTGCTTTCTTTTTTTTTTTTGACAATTACCATCTGTCATTTTGGTTTTCAATGTTCTAAATGATATTACTGGAAATGAAAAGAATTGCTATATAAGATATTACAAAGTAAGCTTGAAATGAAATTCAATGAAATGAAATGAAAAAATAAATAAATAAAAGACAGTTTAGACAATGAATCTTTTTAAACAATCTTTTTCTTTCTCAGATGATATTATACCGTAAATTATTTTGGATGTCAAATAGGTAGATATTAAAAAATACATAGAACTAGTAAAAAAAAAATTGATTAGAAAAATATATTTGTGTGTGTGTGTGTGTGTATATATATATATATATATATATATATATATATATCTCAGTAATATCCAGTCAGTGTCCAAAGACAATGGGTGAAGATTATTTGTGTATAGAATAATTCATTCTATCCCTGATCGATAAGATTGTAAAGTTTATTAAGAAGATGCGATGGAAGACCCATTTCTATCTAACTCTTCGGACACACAACAAGAGCAGAGACTAGGCAGGAAGAGGTTGAAAACACAGAAGACACCACCCAGTAACTGTAAACTAGACCCATTAGAGGATGACCTGTTCGGACGAATTAGGAAAATTAATTTCAGAAATTCAAAAAATGAATTCCAGGCAAAGATGAAGGGGGATATTGAACAAATGTGGAAATCTGGGTAAATTTGAGTAAGGACAGATAAATCAAAGAATATATGCCAAGTTAGCTCATATGAACATAAGCAAATTCTTAATAAGGTCACAGAATCCCATAGAATTTGCCATAACATCACCCCCACACGAATTAACAGAGATACCACTAAATTCGTGAGCAAACTACAAATTGTAGATAGGTTAGGGAAACTAAAAGAAAAATGTGCCTACATTTTATTTAAGGACCATAAGCAGAACTTCCAAGATAGGAAACAGGCCAGACTAATTAACCCCACCAAGACCAAACTAGGCTTAATATCTAAGGATTTTATACAAAGAATTACATATAGGATACTAATGCTGGTTGGTTGCTTGGGTTTTATGGCATATCGACCTTTGTAAGTTATTTAATGCCAAATTCTGTTTATATGTATACACGTTAAACCTAAGATTTTTAAAAGAATACTTAGTTGACAAAATTTTTGATAAGCATCATTTCCTCTGCTTGCACACAATTAACTGGTTTCAATTCATATTTTTTGGTAAAACCCCGTCTTTTGCAAGAAGGACAGAACATCATCTATTTTGACATTCTCGAACAGATCGATTAAACACTTCACTTTGAAAAATCGCTTTCTGATGAGAACGAAAGCACTACATTCTATGACAATGTGTTTAACGGTGCAAGACGTTTGACATGTCAAACATTGTGGTTGTTGTTCCTGTTTCAGTATGAAAGAGTGAGCAAGCCTTGTAGGACTAATGTGCAATCAAGATATTATGGCTTGTTCTCTTCTTGATTTTCTGAAAGCTGATCTCTATTCTCCCAAAGTGGGGTGGATTTGGAAGAGTTTATTGTGGATGTTATTACTCCAGTGTTGCTGCCATTTTGTGTGAAGAAATTTACTGATTGTGGGTTTCAGTTCAGTATATGGAATCCTGAATTTGTCAGGGTTCAAATCTAAGGCAGATTTTGCTGCCGAGTCAGCCCTTTCATTTCCTTTCACTTCAATGTGACTTGGGATCTAGCATGTAATTATTTCTTTACTATTTGACATTGAGTCTAGTCTTCTCAACAGTTCAATAATTGGGAGGTTCACAAATTTCTTTAATTGCTTAATGATAGTAAGACTGAGAGCAAGTCTGAGAATTTTGATAAATTTCTTATGTTTACTTTTTGAGATGATGACAAGAGCTTTATTGCATGGGCTCCAGCTGTGAAGATGGAGCTGTCCATTGAGCTGTCTTGATAATTGTTTTATTTAAAACAGTTGCACAAGCTGTTTTGTCATTGTCCTTGGAGTCATCTATAAAGACATACAGGGGGCCAGGATGGTGTTAGAGGATATTATGAAATTTCTCCCGATAAGTAATGGGATGGGTTTTTGTTTCAGGGAGTTCAGTTTGTTTGGTTTTATGGCATATCAACCTTTGTAGGTTTTTTAATGCCAAATCCTTTTTTATGTAAATAGTCTGCTCTATTGAAAACAGTTCAGTTTAGCATAAGTACACAGTTTAATTGTCAAAAACATTTCCATTTCAAACTATTCAAGCAGTTATATGTAATAATTCAGTTAAGTGTAAATACGTTTTAATGTCGAAAAACAGTTCTATTTGAAATAATTCAGTTAAGCATAAGCACGCAGTTTAAGTGTAAGTACGGTTTAATTGTCAAAAACGTTTCTATTTCAAGCTATTCAGTTTATTCAATTCATTTTAGCATAAGTATGCTGTTAGTCCTATTTAACCCATAGATAGGGCCCTATCAGGTGCCACCACTCCGGGCCAGAGTAGACCTGGGAGCAATGGCAATGAAGGGGTACTTCGCATTCCCCAAAGCTCCAGCACTGTTGGAACCTCACCATCAGATTGTTTAGTGTCATATCAGGACACTCGTTAGATGGGGGGTCTTACCCCTCTGCAGAGGTGCAATCAGTGTATTCTACAGCCCCAGCTGACTGGGCAATACACAGATTTAAATGTCAAACAGTTTTATTTCAGATAATTCAGTTCAGCATAAGTACACAGTTTAGATGTCAAAAACAGTTCTATTTTGAGCAATTCAGTTCAGCACTAGTACGCAGTTCCAATGTCAAAACAGTTCTATTTTAAACAATTCAGTTTAGCATAAATACGTAGTTTAAATGCAAAAATCAGTATAGTGAAAGAAGCATAGTTTAGTTCTATTTAACCCATAGATAGGACCCTTATCAGGTCCTACCACTCCGAGCCAGAGTGGACCTGGGAGCGATGGCAATGAAGGGGTACTCCGCATTCCCCAAAGCTCCAGCATTGCTGGAATATCACCATCAGATTGTTTAGTGTCATATCGAGGACACTCCTTGGGGGGTGGGGGTCTTACCCCTCTGCAGAGAAGCAGTCGGTGTATTCTACAGCCCCAGCCGACTGGGCAATCAGGGAGTTTGTTCAGTTTGAAAATCACTTTGGGTTTTTTAATGATCCAAGGTGGTGTTTGAAGTAGGATGCTTTCATGTATATCATTTAGAGAGATATTGGATTCTTTGAGAGTAGTCTTCATCTGAAGGCCAAAAGTTTTTATGAATTTTTCCTTTTTATCAAAGTGTTGCTTGTATTTGGGGTTGAGGATGCAGTCATAAGTTGGGTTGAATGGGCAAGATTTTAGTTTTGTATAGTATTGCAGAGTCAGTTTTTCATATCTGAGTTGAAGGGATGCTTCATGAGCCTCAGCATATAGCTGTCAACTGGAGAAGTTCTGAAAGCTCCAAAGACCTGTCTTAGGCTTTCATGGTGTATAGGGTTGAGCTGTTTGAGGTACAACCTCCTGGCTGATCTGTAGATAAAAATAGCATAGTCTAGTTTTGAGCTAAACAGGGATCTTTATAGTTTAAGGAGCATTTGTCGGTCAAGTCCCCATTCTGTGTGGGTGACCACTCAAAGAAATTGTTGGGCTCAGGTGGATTTGTTTTTTTTTTTGTTAGAGATGAATGTTAATTTCCTGTCGAATATAACCCCAAGGAATTTATATTCGTCAATGACAGGAATTTCTGTATCTTCGAGGGTCATTGTGCATTTTTCTAAGTTGACAGAAATGTATGCATCATATTTTGTGCTTGGAGATTCTGAAACTGATTTTTCTTGTTTTTGTCCAGAGAAGTTTGAAAGCGTTAAGGTTATTTGTAGTTAGTTCTTTATTAAATTTTCGTAAGGCAACCTTACATAGATGGATAACTGTTCTGCAGTCCTTGTTAAACCATGGAGTGCTGTGCTAGTTTGAGGGTGAGGTTTTTGCAATTGTTTTGTTCGCTTTTGAGAGGGTTTTGGTGAAGTGTTTTGTTTGGTCTATGATGTTAGGATCTTTTAAGAGTTTCTGTTTACAGATGGTTTCAAAGACTTGCCAGTTTGCTTTGTTTATTTTTCAGTGAGGGAGTCTATCTTCATGAAGAGGTTGTAAACTTTTGATTATTATAGGGAAGTGATCACAGCCGCAGAGATCATTATGGACATTCCACCCATAGTCCATATACCTTACGGGATCGTATAAGCTTAGATCAATGGCTGAATAGGAGCCCGTAAATGGGTTGATGTAAGTATTGGATTTGTTATTCAGAATGCAGAGCTTATTCGTATTGATGACTTTCTCGAGATCTTTACCTTTTTTGTTGGTTTTCTGACACCCCCATACAGTGCTGTGGCTGTTTAGGTCAGTGAGCAATAATTGGGGTTTAGGTATTTTTTCTGTTAGTTTTGGTGTCACTTATGGGGTCATGTGGTGAATGTAGATGTTTCAGATGTTTATTGGCTTATGTAGGGTAACCTTGACGGCAATTGCTTGAAGTTCGGTGTCTAGGTGGATTTGGTGTTGAGGTAAGTCATTCCTAACTAGGATCGAGACATATCTGGAAGCTGTGTTTCCGTTTTTCTTAAAATAATTGTATTTGATTCTTTCAAGAATGTTTCTTGGAGGCAAACTATTTTGGGCTTGTAACTGGTCAAAAGGTGTTGAAGTTCTTCATTATTGGCCCGGATTCCTCTGCAGTTCCACTGTATGAGAGTTGGGTTCCATGTTTTGTTTGAGTTGTGGTTGGAGTTTATCATAATGGATTGGGGTTATTTTTCTTTTTGTTTCTGGTATTATTAGCCTCTTCTGTTTCCATTCTTTCTAGAAGGTTAAATCTGTTTTTAGTTTCTGTTTGATTTGGAAGGGTGAACACTTTGTCGTTCCCGTCTAGTTGATGATGGGGCAGGATTCATTTTGGATAGTGGGGAGCGTTCAGGTTTGTCATAATTCAGCTTGAGGTTTGGGTTATCTAATTTACATGAAAATGGTTGGGTTGGCGATCTGTGGGAATTAAGTTTTGCAGGGGATTTTCTTTTTGGGGGAGTAGTTTGGGTTTGAACAGTAGGGTTTGTTGGTTGGTTAGTGATTTTACTTTGGTTGTTTCACTGGCTTTTTTTTTTATTTGCCCCAACTGGTCTTGGTTGGGTTTGAAGTTCAGCAGAGTGCAGGTTCTTCAGTTGTTCCTTGAATTTTGGCCAATCATTCGGTTCCAGCTGGATCAATTTCACCACGAGAGCTCTATATTTGTTATCTTGATTGATTGTATCCAACCTCCGTGTAACAGAGGCGTAGCTGTTTTCGCCCATGTAGGTACTGATTATTTTCCTTGCTTCCAGGAAAGACACATTCCTCATGTTTCACCCCAAGTATTTCTTTTTCTTTTATTTAGTCTTCGCAAAATCTTGTGTAACTTGGGTGATTTTGTCAGCAGTTTGCACATCTTGTTTCCTTCAAGCCATCTTCCTCCATATGGTCTGCGTCTTTTTCAACAAATTTGGCTTACCTGTGGTGCCCATATTTTTGGGCATTTGAAGCAACCTAAGGCAGCCGGGACATATTGTTTGGCCCTCTCCACACAATAGCCAATCTTCACCTCCTCGGGAATATGGGTTCAGTTGAATGTCAGGATGTAGGTGTTGGTTTTTTCTTCTCCTTTTTCTAATTATTATTCTTTTTATGTTTGAGACACCCTGTTTTTTCAGGGCTACCAAAATGTCTTCTGTTGCCAATGCCAACTCTCCTCTCTATTCCTGATAACTCCCTTGGAAGTGTTGAGTTTTTCAAGCGGGTACACTCTGCACTTAGTTGTATGGAAGATTTTTATTTTCAATACATTTTCTGCCTGTCTCCTCCTCTCCACCTCAACAAGCAAGTTTCCATTTCAGATTTTCTTCATGTTTTTCAGTGTAGACCTTGTTGATAATACTTTTTCACTAAAAAAAAAAAAAGAAAAAAAAAAAAAAAAAGGTCAGAATTTGGCTAGGTTGACCTCCTCCAAAGATTCAATGATAATGAATCTGGGGAAGTCTGCTGCCTCACCCTCTGAATCTGATTCTGACAGATTTTGTTTTAGTTTTTTTTTAATAAGAGGATGCTGTAGGTGCTGTATTTTTTTCGCTGACCCTGTGCGCCACCACCCACCACAAATTCCAACTTGTGTTGGGAATGAACCAAATGGGAAACCCATTCACCTTGGTTGAGATGGGGATACACAACCAGTATACTCGAGTTGAGAGTAGGTTTTTGAGCCATTGCTAATTTCAGGTTCTCAGCATTAGTCAAATTCTTATCCTCTCAATGCAACTGACCCTCAGCCACCACCTTCTAGCATCTAAAAAGATAAGGGTTTGAAACTGGCTGCAAGTTCAGATTTAAAAGTATGATCGGGATAAAACATATAGGTGCTAGAGCTTGACATGACCAGCCGATTGATTAGATCAGGCCTATCTGATTGCCTGTCAGACCAAGTAAAGGCCAAAGTGATGTGTTGTTGCAAGTCATTGACCGCTCTGTTACCGGATCAATGACTGCTCAACCATCAGGAACCCATCCTAACACCTTATGGGTTGCCACCCGCAGCCAACAGGTGACCCCATTGGGAGGGGGGGGTGTCTTACCCTTCTGTAGAGGTGAAGTCGGTGTATTCTACAGTTCCAGCTGACAAGGCGTCTAGGATACTAAGTAGTCCTAAATATAATCTGTGGAAAAACTCTCTAGATACTATTGTTTGGGTTAAAAACATTAGAAATAAAAAGACGTCTACATTCATCCAAATCGATATCAGAGTTTTACCCATCCATTACTAGAGAATTGTTACTAAAAAGCCTGGACCACACTAGGGAATATACAGATATCACTTATGAGGAAATAGAAATTATTCTAGCATGCAGGAAATCTATTCTGGGTGAAAAGTCATGTGGACAACTTCAATGTACCCATGGACACTTATGACTTGGCCCAGGTAGCTGACTTAATAGGGATTTATATCTTGGACATGTTGGGTTGTATTATCAAGTTACAGAAGGCGGGGTTTTACCGGGATGACAGAATTATCTTCATCCCGGATAGTAATGCCCCTAAGACCTCTAAAATACAGAAAATTATTAAGGCATTTAAATTACTAGGACTATGAATTGAAATAGCCTCAAACTTAAAGATAGTTGAATTTCTTGATGTTATATACAATTGCGATAACGGCTCCTTCAAACCTTTTAGTAAAAGCAATGCCACCCCCTCCTATATAAGTATTGACTCTAACCACCCAAGATCAATATCTAAGTCGATTCCTAATGCCGTGCACAAGAGGATAAATAGACTATCCTCATGTAAAAAAATTCTGAGGAGAGCAAAAGGATGTATGATGAAGTCCTCGAAAAGAGTGGATTCCAAAGTAAACTGAGTACATAAACCCAAGGAACTCCGGCTCTAATAGATGAAATGTCGCTATTTGCTGACGTAGTAGTAGTGGGACCCACAGACTCATCAAGGCAGGTGACACTCAAACATGGAAAAAATAGAACTAGAAGAGTAATCTGGTTTAATCCACCATTCTATAAACTTACTAACATTAACAGGTAAATACTTCCTGAACCTCCTGGATAAGCACTTTAACAGGGACAACCCATTAAGGAAAATGTTTAATAGGAAATTAGTAAAAATTAGTTGTTCTTATACAAACAATATGCATAGTATCTTAAACAACCACAACAGGTGGTTACGAGACAAATGAAATAGGAATAGAGGGGGATGAAACAAGGTGTCCTGAAACTAGTAGAAAAGAGGAATGCTCTTTAGGCGAATGATGCAACTTGAATGTTGGATATCAAGCGTGCATTTCCGCCATAGAAAATAATGATGGGGAGATGGTTTATATAAGTATCTCTGCTGGGAAATGGAAGCAAGGACTCTATAATCACAGACATTCTTTCTCCAATTGGTGATTTAGAAACCAAACTGCTCTATCTAAATATTTTTGGAACCTTAAGGATCAGTGGATAACCCTTCAGATAAAGTGGAAAATAGTCAGGCAGTCTTCAACTGCGAATAGCTTCAATGGCAGATGTAACTTGTGTATCAAGGAAAAAATTAGTATAACTGCTTTTAAGGATTGTAGACTACTGCTTAATGAACGTAATGAACTTGTGTTTAAATATAGACCAAGGTAAATTTCATTTATCCTGACTGGAAGTCACCGATGCACCTACATTAGATAAAAACAGGGATATTGATTTTGTATGATTTTTATTGAAAATAATAACATTTATTTCAGTAATTACTGGTATTATAGGACAGGGGGGTTTATGTAGGGAAGGAGATTTTTGGAACATTAAAAATTAATTCGCAATAAGGGTTTTTAAATCTCTGGAGTGCTTAATTCCCTTTGACCATTTTTGGGTAAATTGATTGGTGCTGATAGGTTTTTTTGGGGAGGATGATGGCCCCATTAACTGAGGGATTTAACACATGTAAAAGGAGTAAAGAGAAAAAGAGAAGTTTAGTTTACAAGCTTACATTATTCAGAAAATTCCACCTGCTATGAAAAATCTAGCATATGTTCAAATTAAAATGGGTTAATGTACAGGAACACCCTTTCTCTGGTTTCTTAATTTTTCAATACTTTGTTTTGACCCCCTTTACTTTCACTTGAAAATTTGAATATATATATATATATATAAACTGTAATCCATATTTGCTGTTTTTTAACCTCAAATCAAGGGTGTGATGTCATCTGATGAGACGAAGAGTATAATGATATTCTTTGCCAAAATAAATTTATGACAATTTAACCAGGTTTGAGTTTTCTTCCAATTACACTATATATATATATATATATATATATATATATATTCTTTTTGTCTTCTTTGTTCATCATAATCGATGATGGCCATTTGATGAACCTTCTGATTGAGGATGGAATCCGTGAATGCGCAGATGGCTAATGAGACCAATCTGTGCATGGAAGAGTCTTGAGCAGAGAGAACAATGAATGGTGGCAACGGTGCCTTAAGTTTCCAATGCAGCTCAGTTGCTGCATTTCTTCTTGCGTCATAAACTTTCACTCCACATCTGACAACTTCATGCCACTTGTTTCTGTCCTACGCCAGATATTCCGAGCAATTAGGGGTGATACTGAAAGATTTCATGGAGACCTTCAGTGTGTCTTTGAAGTACCTTTTCTGGCCACTTTGGGAGTGCTTGCCCTGAGAGTTCACCATAGAGCAGTTTCTTTGGGAGGTGGTGATCTTTCATGTGGACAACATGACCAGCCCAACAAAGTAGTGATTGCATCAAGATAGTGTAAATGCTGGGAAGAGAAGTCCAAGTTAAAACTTGAGAACTTATCAACACTGTCTTGCATGTTGATTTTGGTAGTAGTGTTCAGTGCACAGTTGTCAGCGAACAGAAAGTTGTTGATGTCAGTCTTCACCTTGGTCTTTGCTTGAAGCCTTCTGAGGTTGAAAACAGAGATGTCAGTGCAGCATCAAATGTAGATTCCAACATCTGAGCCACTAAATGCATCAAACTACATCACAGAAAAAATGATGCTGAAAACACACATCCCTGCTTAGCCCCATTTGTGACGGGAAAGGCTATAGAGCTTTCTCCATAGTCTTGCACCCTTGCATTCAAGGCAAATGTATCTTGCCAAGATTCTCAAAAGGCTGTCTCTGCCGACAGAGGCAAATGTCTTGGTCAGGTTGGTTGGTTGGTTGTTGGGTTTATGGCATATCAACCTTTGTAGGTTATTTAACGCCAAATCCATTTTTATGTAAATAATCTGTTCTATTGAAAACAATTCAGTTTAGCATAAGCACACAGTTTAATTGTCAAAAACATTTTTATTTCAAACTATTCAAGCAGTTATATGTAACAATTCAGTTAAGTGTAAATACAGTTTTAATGTCGAATAACAGTTCTATTTGAAATAATTCTGTTAAGCATAAGCACGCATTTTAAATGTGAGTACGGTTTAATTGTCAAAAACATTTCTATTTCAAGCTATTCAGTTTATTCAAACAATTCAGTTTAGCATAAGATTGTTTTGTGTCATATCCAGGACACTCGTGGGGGGGTCTTACGCCTCAGAAGAGAAGCAGTCGATGTATTCTACAGCTCCAACCGACTGGGCAATGTCTTGGTCAAATCAACATGTGTTGAGTAGAGGTCAGTGCTCTGTTCCTGACACTTCTCTTGTAGCAAACACTATGTCAACAGTCCCATGTTCCTTAGGGAAGCCGCATTGACTCTCCAGTAAGAATCTCTGTTCAAGATGGTTGGTGAGGCAATTCTGTGGTGATGATCGCATGCCTGTCAGTTTCCTTTCCGTTTGTAAATATGGATGATAGAAGCCTCCTTGAAGTCCTGCGCTAGTTGTTCTTTCATCCATAGCTGAATGAGGGTCAGAAGTTTACCCGTCAGTGCTGATCCACCTTGGTTATTGATTTCTGCTGGAATTGAGTCAGATCCAGGTGCTTTGCCACAGGATAGTTGACAGATACCAATCTGAACTTTCCCCAGGGTTGGAATGACATTGAGTGACTCATTCACTAGGACTTGCAACAGTTGTTCAATAACCTTGTCATTGATAGAAGATAGCCTGTTTAGTACACCATCAAAATGTTCAGCCCACCTCTCCAGGATCTTGTTCTCCGATATGAGCTTGGTTCCATCTGCACTTAGAAGTGGAGAAGAGGTGACACTAGTGGTACCATATACATCCTTCAGACTGCTGTAAAAGTTTTTCATCTCATTCTTGTCAATGTAACCTCGAATGTCATCAGCTTTAGCGCTCAGCCAGGAATCTTGCATTTTGTGCAGCTTGAGTAGAGCAGTGTTGTGCATACTCCTTAGAGCGTCTTTCTTGGTAGTTCACTGAGGATTGTGGAGGTGCGCCAGGTGGGCAACATGCTTTTTCTCGATGAGGTCCATGATTTCGGCATGGTTCTCATCAAACCAGTCTCTGTGTCTTCTGGAAAATGGTCCTACACTCCATAGCTGTGCTATATATGATGTCCCGGAGAGTGATCCACGTTGCTTCTACATTTTGCTTGTCCAAAAGGATGGTATCAAGTTGCTTATCTAAGGCCTCAACAAAACGATCGCTTGGTTGGAATGTCTTTTAGGTTTGTGATATTCAGTCATTTTGGTACTTTTTTGCCTTGTGGTTTTGTTTTAGGCTGGACTCTGATGCTTAGTTTAAAAATGACTAAGCAATGATCTGGCCAGCATTTTGCAACACACATGGCCCTTGTGACTCTCACACCCCGCCTATCTCTCCGTCTCAAAATGATATAGTCGATCAGATGCCAATGCTTAGAGTGGGGGTGCATCCAGGATGTCTTGTTATGAATAGGGAGGTGGAATATGGTGTTGGTGATCAGAAGATTATGCTTGGCGCAGGTCTGAAGAAGCAGTAAACCATTACTGTTGCATTTTCTGGTCCTGTGTTTACCTAGTACCCCTTCCCGGGAGATGTTGTCTTGTTTAATTCTAGCATTAAAGTAACCAAGAATGATGAGCTTGTCTGCCGTAGGAATGGCGGAGATAACATATTCAAAGTCTTCATAAAACTTGTCTTTTGTTTCATCTGTTTGTCATGGTGGGTGCATAGGTGCTGATGATGGTAGTGAACTTTTTCCTGTGATGAAGTGGAAATCTCATAGTCATGAAGTGGTCAGTTACCCTTTTCGGAGAGAGAGAGAGAGAGAGAGGCTAACTTGCCTACGAGTGAAGTCTTACTGGCATAGCCCACTCCAGCTTCATGTTTATCAATGGGTGTATGGCCACTTTAGAAAAAAAGAATAGCCTAACCTTTTCTCAGTCAGCTCTCTCTTGCCTGCTTGTCTGGTCTCACTGAGGGCGGCAATGTTAATTTTGTACCTGGCAAATTCAGAAGTGATAAGAGCGGTACATCTATGAGGTCTATCTATGTCGTCCCAATCAATAAGCATGTCGATGTTCTATGTGGTGTGGTTCAGAGGTATTTTTCTTTGTTTTCTTGTTTTGACTGCAGCAAGAGAGGTAACAGTTGACTGCGGTGAGCCAGCCATTTATGCTAAACTGAATTGTTTAAAATAGAACTGTTTTGACATTTAAACTGCGTCTAGCCTGTTCTCCATGCTGCAGCAGTGAGCAGTGCTATCCTAGAGAAAGCCACTCAGACACTCAGATGACTACTGAACATACTTCTGCTCCAGTCAATAAGGAATGACCATATAGCCTGAGTTGCCTGTGTGCAGGTCTGCAGCTACGACTTCCAATGTACCCACACCTGTCGCCACAGGATGAGGATGGGAAAAAGGTTGACTGATGAGTTGCGCTTGACTTTGTTCAAAGTAGGTTTGCACAGAGTGGGCCTCACTCTCTCATCCAGGTGGGCCTGATCCAGTGGCAAGAAAAGTCAAGACAGCTGAAGATCAGAGGGGATGCAGGAGCTGCTGGAAGGTGACAAATATGCTAGCCAACTGTCTGTGGACTTCACTCCTGATTTTCTGTTGGAGTTTACTCCCTTATACCAAGAGGCGATAGAGACCGACATACACCTCCCAGATTTCATGATATGATTTATTTACATATACATACATATCACTGAACACTTATCTGTCAAAGTAAACAGATCAAAGTTTATTATTTGAAGTAGAAGTAGTCAGATCGATGTCCATTAATTCTTATTTTATTATTATCATTATTATTAGTTAAACAATGCCTTTTTGACTGTTTAACTATCCCACTAACACTACTAATATTCTTGATATGATAATGCAAAGTGATCATTAGAATTGCAGACACCAACTTATGATTCAAGAAACCTAACATAAAAAAAGTCATTGACATGTAAAAGAAAAAAATACTTGGGTTATAGTTAAATAAACAACAACTACAGTTAAGATATATTTGAATACTGTAGTTAAAAATATAAAAAAATTAATTTGATACGGTTATTGCTAGTCTATTAGAAAAATGAAATAAATAGATGAATAAAAGTAATAATCCAACACTTTTGGATTTTTTTTCTTTTCTTATCATAGATGTATAAATAAATAGTTAAATGAATCAACAAATAAGTAATGCTAAGTCAATTGCACCAATTTTATAATTAAGTTAAATATGATATTGTTAATTTTCAATTGCTAGATTACTGGGAAATATTACTGGTTAGTAAGTTACATTTGTTTTTAAACTAAAAGAATTTATGTATCAGTTTTATATCTTGAATAATCAAAAAGTAATAAAATATTTGTGTGTAATTAATATATATATATATATATATGGTTCATATCAAATTTTACTTCAGTAAAGTTTATGATGCAAAGAATAAATATATAGATTGGAAAGTAAATAAATAAAAATCACTACTTCCCTAATTTACTTTAAATGTACCATTTTTGAGGAGTGATGAAAAGGACGTCTGTTCACTAAGAGGTTAGTGTTCATATATATTTCAATCTTTATATCTAATCTATAATTCTATTCTATCAATGAAAAAAACCCAGATTGTACAATTTTCAAATTCTACAAACTGACATCTGGGGAAAAAAATTCAGTAAAAATAGAAAAGACGAAAAACACATGTGCTACTTGAAAATAATCAAGCAGCACGTATGTCTAGTCAAAAGAAAAAACACCAACAGAATTACCTAAGCTAAAACGTAATAAAGTGCCCAATACATGAGATAGAGTTAATATTATGAAAATAATTCCTGCAAGAGCAAGTCTACTCAGGTTTCACCCAAATGGCTCATCAGGATTGCATTAGCAAAGTGGGTCAGGATAAAATACATTTTATTTATTAAAAAGACCCCCAAAATTAGCATATTAACCCCCCCATCTTTATTCAAGGAACCAAAAAAAAAAAAAAAAAAAAAAAAAATTTCTTCTTTTCTACATTGAACAATTTTTATCAATGCTTTTATCCACTAATTAACCTATTTTTCCTATGTCTGCAAATGTTAAATACTTCAAACCTTTGGTTAAGCTATTCCTTTGGTTAATTATATGTAGCTATGGTTAATTTTTCCTCTATACATAGTTTACAATATCTATGTCCCCCCCACTATATTTACAACATCTTTTTCAATATTTCCCATTTTAATATAGGACCTATACAAAATTTGTTTTAAGTCTATATATTTCATGTGTGAAGCTACTTTCATGATCGTAATATCTTTGTTTGAAAGGGCCTTGTGTTTAACCCACATACACATTTTTTATCATTCCTATTGTTACCGTTTGGGTTGAGTACTTGGTTTGACATCTTCCCTTCTTTCTTAAAGCAGTTACAATTTGGGGGTTCAGTATTTTTATTTCTCTTAAGCTTTTTTGAGTTGCCTTTACTAAATAATGTGGAAATGTTAGGCATACAGCTGAGAATTAATTTCATAGTGTTTTATTAAATATTTTTGATAAATTACTCGACTCAGGAAAATATTTTCCTAATATTTAAAAAAAATTCTCTCCCTATTTTTGTGGCTACAGCCATTTTATATGGAAGTGTGAACCATAAGATTTTCCTTTTCCTATTATTACTCCTAATCAGTATGCTTGTATTTTTTTCTCTACTTTTGTATATGAGTTTTTCTTTATATCCACTATTTTTTAAGGCTATTTCATAATCTTGCTTATTTTGAATAAAAATATCCTCGTTTGATGAATTTGTTGATAACCTTATCATAATTCTACTAGGGATTTGTTTAAGACCTTTCTAGGGTGATTAGATCCTACATTTATGCAGCATGGATATTGATCATGTTTTTCTAAATTGGGAAACCGTCTCATCGTATAAGTTAGACGTAACATCTAAATAATCAATAATCTTCAAATTAGCTTGAATATCTAACTTGAATCCATATTTATCAAATAACCTATGTATTTTTTTCCTAATAATATCTCCTTTTCTAAGTGTGCAGTTATCTATTATAATCAATCGATAAAGTCCATGGCAGCCGGGGTCGATTATATCAAGTTTATATAGCAATAAGCACCCTACTATTTCTGATATCTCGGCTGAATCATATGAACCCATTGGATTATCAAGGTCAAAGTTTAAAAAAAGTTTGAGAAATAGAAATACTGAACCCCCAAATTGTAACTGAATTAAGAAAAAAAACTGCCCCCTCAAGGGAAGATGTTTGTATATCACACATTAAAATGAAAATATTAAATGCAACTAACAGTTTCATATTTTCATTATCATTATGTGATTATCATCATGAAGCAGCCAATTGATTGCTTGGTTGGGTTTTATGGCACATCAACCTTTGTAGGTTATTTAATGCAAAATCCATTTTATATAAACAAACAGTTCGATTTCAAACAATTCACTTTAGTCTAAGTACACAGTTTGATTCTCAAGAACATTTCCATTTCAAGCTATTCAGTTTAGTCAAACAGTTCTATTTCAAACCATTCAGTTTAGCATAAGTACAGTTTCAATGTCAAAAACAGTTCTATTTCAAACAATTCAGTTTAGCATACAAAAACAGTTGCATTTCAAACAGTTTAGTTTAGTATAAGTACAGAGTTTAAATGTCAAAACAGTCCTATTTAGAGCAATTTACTTTAGCATAAGTACACAGTTTAGTTTTATTTGACCCACAAATAGGAGCCTATCAGGTGCTACTACTCCGAGCAGAGTGAACCTAAGAGTGATGATAATGAAGGGATAGTTTGCATTCACCAAAGCTCCAGCATTACTGAAACCTCACCATCAGATTGTTTAGTGTCATATTTGGGACACTCATTGGGTGGGGGTTACCCTCTGCAGAGATGCAGTTGGTATATTCTGCAGTCCCAGCCGATTGGGCAACACACATGGAGGGGAGAATTAACATAGTAAGATTGGAGGTCAGTAGAAAAACATTTAGACAATACAACTGAAAACTTATAGAATGACAGAAAAACAGCAATATTCTACCTAAACCAATATTATTAGGGTTAGTTATTACCAAAGTCTACAGTGAAAACTCAGTAAGGTGGGGGTGGGGAGAGAGAGAGAAGAGATATAGAACAGTCCAAAAATTAGTACAAATTGAGTGGTTACTGAGGTGTTGCTTTTTTTTTTTTTGAGAGAGTGGAGGGGCTACAATATTGTAGAGTTTGGTAATAAATAATACCTAATATGAATTTTGATTAACAAATATCCAACTCAAAATAATAAAATCCTGGTATCTTTGGTTTAAAAGTAAATTAACTTTTTACAAAAATTTTTTAGGGGTTGAATTATGGACAATACTCTCTTATATATATATATATATGTATATATATATATATATATATATATATAGGGAAAGAGAGAAAGTGTGTGTAGTGGAGGTAGATACATGCAGTTGTTGAGTGGTATTTAAAATACCAGAAATGATTACTTAGAAGACATCCATGATCATTTGGGCCAATATGGAGTAGAAAGAAAGATCAAGAATACAATGGAAATGCAATGTGAAAATCATCAGACAACCTGGCCAAAAAAGGTATATATATATATATATATATATATATATATATATAAATGAGTTTTTTCATTATTCATTTTATAAATGTGTTTATTTGTATTTCGGTCCATAACTTGTCACGTTAAAGCAAACATATTTAAAATTTCATTCTGCTACTTTTGCCCTGATTTGAATGGCTGACCTGAAGCAGACAAGTCATATATTCATGGTGCCAGTGTCTGCAGTTTGAACAGCTTGGGAAAAATTACCTTAGAAATAGCAAATTAGACAGAAGGTTCAGATAATATAAATCTGATGCCGAGGTTTAAAGAGGTTCAGATTCACAGGTAAATAATCCTGTAATTTTTGACTGGCACTATGCTCAATAAACAAGTCTGTTCTTTTGCTACATCTTAAAACCATAGAGATAAAAAAAAAGAGGTAAAGAAAGGAATCCCACCCACTTCTCACCAAGAGAATCAGACGAAGGATTAATGTTCTGTTCTCTCCCCGTAGAAACGCATCAGTTGAAGGAATGAGCAACAAAAGACTATTTGATGTTTTCTAATGGCACTGGAAGGTTTTGAGGAGGTTGGGGGTTCTGCCTGCCTTTCTGTCAAAATGAAGAATGCTTCTCAAAGTACATCACATTATACAAACATGTGCCAAGTAAATTAACCAGAGATACAAACGAAACAGACTCTCACAGTAATAACTACCTCCCACCCTAACCCTTTCCTGTGCAGAAAATGCATTTCAGCAAATGCAACCGCTATGAAAAATCTATCGAAATAAATCTACAAAGGTACCTTTATACATTATAATATTTCGTGCAGTAAAAATAAATTCCCATCTACTTTACATTGAAAATTGTTTGGGTTTGAAAAAGATAAATTCAAAAAGAAATGAATAAAAAAAAAAAAAGTTTCTTAAACCTGAAAATAAGAAAAGATTATTTCTTTTGGATTCAGTTTCTTTAGTTTTTATTTGGTATTCAATTACAAATATAGGGGGGGGGAGAGTTCCATCTATGAAGGCCTAAAAATTATACTTAAACAATAGCTTTTCTTTTTTTTTTTACTTTGACCAATCGACAAATGAAAGCTTTTCCTACATTTAATCATTTTTAACAAGGTGAATCCACATAGATTCCACAGCTTAATCAGTTAAATAATATTTCAGTTAATTTAATTAAAATAACAAATTTAATAATATTACTTCATTTTTTTTATGTTTATTATCATATTAATAATATTAGTTCAATTAGTTTAAATTAAAATGATAAACTATATACATAACAAAAGAAATTAAAGATAAATTGTTGAAAAGAATTTTTATCACTTAGATTATTTGGAGGATTGTTATCATCTTCATTGTTATATTCCCAATGTTTTGGCAGATATATCCTTTGGCCTTCTTCAGGTGTTTCGAATTGAAATCAGGAGCCACCACAGAACTTTGAACTGAACCCTTTAATCCACAATGAATACTTACAATATAGCATAACACTTGTATCTGGTCATGGTTAACTGAATAGAAAAATCTACCTTCATGGATCAAACAAAGGGTTCAGTTTGAAGTTCTATGTGAGCTCCCAAGTTTGACATGAAAAACCTGAAGGCAGCTGAAGGACTCATTGACTAAAAGGCTGTGAATATAACAATAAAGAAGAAAACAATAGTCTGAATATTCTAAGAGATAAGAATTATCAAGCTTCATCTCAGAAGTTTATTTAAATAATATCCGATCAGCAGAGAGTTGATATAATACAGCAAAAGTAAAATTAAAAAGCCTAAATCAAAAATTGGCATGAATATCGAATCAACTTGCATTTCTATAGAAAAAGCTGAGATCTCACGTTAATTCCACCAGACTTAATTCTGAAAAGGTTGATTCCAGCGGAGCACAATGGGGTCACAAAAATGCATTAGTTGGTCTGAGATAGAATATACAATAACTAATAGAGGAAACATCAATTACGGTCTGAATTTGCAAGCAAGCTTGCCCCATTTCTGGATTTGATTGGGTTTGGTTTTATGGCATATCAACCATTACAAGTTATCTAATGCCAAATCTTTTTCATGAAGCTATATTAGATATGTGATTTCTAAACGCATTTTGTAGATAACATTTTTAAAACCAGCCTGAGCTATTTTCCCCCGCATAGTTAAAAGGTTCCACTTATTTCTATCTAATACAAATAATTTTATTTACAATTAATCATTTGTTTGCACAATGGTTCAAGTATTGCTATGTACCACTAATAATTCAATTCAACATCAGTCATTTGTTTACACACAGTTAAATGATCAAACAGTTTTTTTCAAACAATTCAGTTTAGCATAAGTACACAGTTTAAATGTTAAACAGTTCTATTTAACCCGTAGATAGGACCCTATCAGATGCTACCACTCCAGGGCAAAGAGGACCTGGGAGTGATGACAATGAAGGGTTATTCCGCATTCCCCAAAGCTCCAGCATTACTGGAGCTTTGCCAGGAGATTGTTTAGTTTCATATTCAGAACACTCATTAGGGAAGTCTTACCCCTCTGTAGAGATGGAGTTGGTGTATTCTACAGCCCCGGTTGAGTGGGCCATCTCATTCCTGGGAAGAATATCACTGATAGAAGACAGAACCTGAATCCAACAATATCTGGACAAATCTTGCAAGAAGGAATTTCTTCAGGGCAAGTCGTGCCAAATTATGAAATTGGGAAAGTTGAAAACCAGAAGCATGAAAGCCCAAACTCATTACCCACCAGTGAAAGCTATTGTTAACACCAGTAAGTAACTGCTAACCATCTCTGAGGAGTCAGTGTTAAACAAGGGTCTCAAACTTTGCCACGATCATCAAGGAGGCAACTTTGAAAATTCCTAAGGCCTGGGCAAATGAGCTAAAATAGAAAATGAGACAAGCACAAGAGAAATCAAAGACTCCCAAAACCAAACCTCTCAAAGGAAGAAAGACAGACCATTAGATCACTAGAAGGTGATGAAAATATCCTTATCTTACCAGCTGTTAAAAGCAATACCACTGTGGTGATAGATAAGGTGGAATACTCCAACAAACTGGCAAACTTGATTGTCAATAGAGGCTATTGTAAAATAAAAAAAGGACTTGATCCTGAAGACAGAAAGAAAGCTGTCACAAATGTTTAGTAAACCCAAAGACCTGATACCACTAATGAAATACAGACAGCTAACATATATGTGGCATTTCGAAGATTCATAAAGGTTGTATTCCATTAAGAATTAGTGTCAGCAACAGAGGTTCACTGTATATAATCCATGTCAAGATAGTCTCTCCACTAACAGGTAGCTCCTCATCCTATGTCAATAACTCTAACTTTGTGAAAAAAAAAAAAAAAAAAAAAATCTCATTCAGTCCAACCAAATGGTGAGTCCAGATGTTGTAAGCCTGTTCACAACCAATGGATGAAATACAAACAGTGGTATGGGATAAGTGGAGTGCAGATCCTTTGCTGGAAGAATGCACCAGCTTCCCAATGGAAAACCTGATGGAGATGTTGACTTTCTGTGTGGAAACAACCTACTTTAGGATGGGGTCTGACATATACTGACAAGAAAGACTGGCTATGCAACCTCTGTTGTTGCTAGTATTGGCCAAGTATACAGGGAATACTTTGAAGAAATGGCATTAAGATCTACAACACTAAAGCCATCATTGTGACTTAGATACAAAGATGATACACTCATTCTCTGCTCTCATCAGGAAAATGTTTGAGTATTACTAGATCATATGAACTCAATCTGACCATCTATACAGTTCACTATGGAAAAAGAACAAGAGAAAAAATTATCCTTCCTACCTGTATTAATAACTCACTCAGAGCAAAGATTCAGGTTATCTGTGTATCGAAAGTCAACCTTCACTGGACAGTACCTAAATTTCAACTCTCATAATCCATATCAAGTAAAGAATGGAATCGTTCATTATCTACAACATCTAGCAAAAGCCATTAACAGTGATAGTGATGCATATCAAGAAGAAATAAAGGGTTTAAGAAACAACCTCCATCACAACAACTACTCTGAGTGCATAACATCAGCTCCAAGAAATCTCGATTGAATGACTGAGAATATTCATAAATTCACCACAGTCTGTCTACTTTATATCAAAGACCGAGCTTAAAAGATTCAAAAGATATGTTGTCCATATGATATAAGGACAATAATCAGAAGTGGTACGACTCTGAAGATATCTCTTCTGAAGCAAGCCTAATAAAACATGACCAAGAATTGCATGTATTCCATCCCATGCAGTCGTGGTAAAGTATACAAAATTGAGATATGCCACCAACTAAAAGTAAGGTTAGAGGAAAATTGAAAAGCAGTATGTCGAGATGAAAATGTAAAGTTTTTTTTATGGCTGATCATATATGGAAAGAAAAGGGAAACCATCTGCTCTCATGGGAAGAAGTTAACATGACAGAGAACACTGGAGAATAAGATGTCTTAAAGAAGCAGCACATATGCTGGGCAACAGTGACCTGTTGAATAGTCTACCTATAGAGATGAATATGATACGGGAACCTATAATCAAAAAGGTTACATAAAAAAAAAATTGCAATATGAGCTAAGGTAAAAAAGAATTATACACAATAGTAGTGAGTAGTATCTGATGCGTTGATGGAAACATTTGGTTTATCAGTCCAAAAACTTCAGGACATATGATGAAACGGATATAAGTGTTTGGGTTGAAAAGTGCTTCTGAGTGAAGTCATCTAGAGGTTGCAGGTTCAATCCCAACAAGTAAATAACAAAGAATACTTACAATAATTTAACACTTGTACCCAGACATGGTTAATGGAATTAGAACAATCAATCCCAGTGGATTAAATAAAGGTTTCAGTTCAAAGTTCATTTGAGACACCCACGTTTGACAAGAAACACCTGAAGAAGGTCAAAGGACATATCAGCTGAAATGTTATAAATATAACAAAGAAGATGACGATAGTTTGAATATTATAAGTGACAAAAATTATCAAGTTTCATCTCAGAAATTTAGTCAAATTTATATATATATATATATATATATATATATATTTACACACACACAAAGGAACAAAATTCAATAAATTATAAATAATTGAAAAGAATATTATATATATACATATATATATATATATACACACTTTTTCAGTAAATTATCAGATAATTCGATTTGATTGTATTGTATAAGCATCTTAAATAAAATGGTTCTTATTGAAGATAGTAGACTCAGATGAATTATTATTGAATAAAAGATGAGTTTATATCAAAAGGTCAGCATTTTAATAGATGATTTCTATGTCACTTACCCCCCCCCCCCATTCTATTCAGTTGTAACCTGCAAGAGTGTATCAGTTTTTTTTCCATGATTTTGTAGATTTTGATAAGAGATAATCAGTTAGTGAATTTTCATGGAATGTTTTTTCCTTTTTTTTATGTGTGTGTGTGTGTGTGTGTGTGTGCGCGCGCACACACGTGTTTATACATTTAATATGTGTGCATGTGTGTGATAGAAAAATTCTCCACGAGGTCATTTTTGCTGTTTGTAATGTTATAACTCCATGAACCTTTAGGTGACAGCAAAACCTGGTTGTATCAATAAACTTTTTAACACAAACTCCTATTCTGGGTCTGTTTCAGAGGATTGAGCACTTTCTTTCAAGAGATTATTTGCTGGATTTACCAAACAAATTCTCATATATATATATATATATATATATATATATATACACACACACACACACACACATACATACATACTGTGACATTGAACAAAGTTGGGGCTCTAAAAGTGACTTTGAAAAATTTGGTTCATTATAAAGTTTTCAATTAGTAAAATATGCTTTTAACTAATTCAGTCTTCCTGTTTAATTTATTGTGTTTGTGTGTATATATAAACATACTTTACTTTCTTCAATGTTACAATGTACAACTTTCACTTTAAGAAGAAAAAGATATGAAAATATTTTTAGAATTTGAACAACAGAAAATCTTGAGGATTTGTTGATAAGTATTGATGTTTCTCAACTGTCATTAAATTCAAATACCTTTGTGTTAATACAATATCTATTTCAAGGAAATTTGATATATGCATGTTTGCTTTCTAACTATAATTGAATTCTATGAAATTAAAAAGATTAAAAAAAATTGAAAATAAAGCCATTGTTATTACACAATAGTAAAAATGATGAACATTAGCAAATTTAGAGGATGGATTTTGATTTAGCAGTAAATAAAATAACAGATAAGACAATAGTAGGTAGTTACAATTCCAGTACTACTGTCTTATTTGATCAAAAAAATGAGAAGTTCAAGTATTGTGGTAAAGTCATTGCATAGGGAGAGCTGGTGTGCCAAGAATCAATTTCATATATTGCATAACCTGCTAACCCACGTAGTAAAAGTACATATATATGGGTTATGAAGAGAGGAGAGAAGGTTAGGTTTTATTTAGCTTAATCTATTTGTTACTTCTACTTATTGAGTGAAAGATGAACGAAGGTAAATATATAGTATGCTATTAATATACATATGAATATTTTGGCCAACTCTTAACACATATCATACAAAATTAGATGTATATCAGATATACATTTTACATTATGTATGTGAGAGTATTTGCAAGTGTTAGCTGTGCTGTGTTTCACTCTGGCAGATCATCAAAGACAGTCTGGAATCAGACACCCTGAGAATTTGAGCAGCAGGAAACATTAAACTTTTGTCGGGTTTGGAAACTCAAAAGATCAACAATTACATGAAGGATATTATCGAAACTTACAGGCCAATTTTTTAGCACTATGCTTTCGTGTTGTAAGGAGATAAATATATCTTTGACGAGTAGAATAAACCATAGTTTTATTTTATGTGCAAAAGAAAGTTTCAACGAGCTCGATATAATGGGTTTAAATTAGTGGTAAAAACTTAGAGTAAAGCACAAAATAGGCCTCAGTGGTGTAAAAGACTTTAATAAAATCTCATAATCTGATGAAAATAATTTTATTTTTATATGCATGTTACTGTAATGTAGAAAAAGACACATCATAGCAAAATTTTTTTTTAGGGTAACAACATTAAAATACTCTAAGAGAAGGAATCAATTTCTAACCCAGAGTCAAATGAACAGAAAGAGAGAAACCGGCCTGTTGAGTCATCTGTATGCACATAGCCAGAAAATACAGAAATTGTAAATGGGGTGTTGATACTTTTTCAATAACACCTCATATAACTTGTCTAAAATCTGCTCAAGTCAACAATTAAGCTCAATATGAAGCCCATTTCCTATTCAGAGAATTTATAATCAAAAAAAGAAATAAAGATTTATTTGCAATTGTGATGAAACATCAAGACATAAATTGCTGAAAATCAATGACATCATCAAAGCACGCTGACAGCATGGATTCTCTTGAGACTCTTTAACCATCCACCCCCTATTGGCTATCAGACTTGACAAGTCCTTTAGATGTCAGTGTCTTCAAAGAGTTGATGACTAAGCTTTTGCTGGTTGGTCAACATTGGTGAGTCCATGTGAAGGGGTCCATAGGAGACCATCACATATGAGTTTGTCCTTACTTCCTCAGCAGAGGCCAGGATGTCTTGTTCATCTTTCTTGGATGGTTTGTAAGATGGGAGGCAAATGAACGTACAGCAGCTGTTTTGTGGGTGCTGCTTCCAGGATTTGTTAAAAATAGCAAGCAGTACCATTATGCAGTTCTCATCAAGCTTTTTCTCCAAGCATTTTGTTAGAATCCATGTGGCAACAAACATACATTAGTACTGACATGGCTACAACTTGGAAGAATTTCCATTTTATCTGAGAGATCAGATTTGTATATGGTCATTAACCTATCAATAGCAGTTCATGCCTTTTCAATGCAAATGTTGTTAACATTGTTTTCAGTAGATGACTTAAGAGAATAGAATTACTTTTTTTATTCTCTTCACGACTTTTCTATTTTGAAATTTACCTTACAGAGAAAAAAAATTAAATCGAAAAGAAAAAAAAACAATGATACCATCAAAATAAATCTATGCCAGGAATTATCTCCCTCGGTCAAATTTAGGATAAGAATCATAATAATAGTGAGAGTGAATGTGGGAGCCAATATTATTCTTAAGTTGCAAGTGGACTGGAAATTTATTTATTCCCTAACAATCAGATCATTAGCACAGAGAGTAAAAGTTGAAGAAAAATACCTACTAACTCAACTTCAGAATTACTAACATTTCTGGCTTCGCCTTAAAAAAAAAAAAAAAACCCCAAAAAAAACCAACAAAAAACAAGAATGTTGAACAATTCTAACTTTAAAAAATTCCCTTGACAGAAAAATTATTTTGTAAAAAAAACAACAACAACAAAAAACACTTAATTTCTCTTTGAATTAGAATTTGCTTGAAAAACTTAAAAAAGATCCTCTTGAGTTAGAAAAGGAAAAAGTCAAACAAGGTCGAGAGAAACGAAAAAGATGAGAAAAAACAAAAACAAACAAAAAGAAAGAAAAGAAGAGCGAGGAAAAGAAAAGGAAAAGAAAAAATATTTGAAAAGCAAAGAAAAAAGGAAAAGATGACAGATTGTGGCAACAACCTGCCGACTTTTACTCTATATATAAATATATATATATATATATTACACAGAAAATGATGCTGATGATAAGATTGGTTTTGACAAAAAGGATTATATAAAAAGCAAAAAGATAATTTAATGTTTGAATTTACTTGAAGGTTCATCTAATTTTAAATGAACAAAGAAGTGAGTGATGAAAAGATAAAAATCAACAATTGATAGAATTTCTTTCAGCTAACTGCATTAATTTAGAGTTGAAATTCTTTTGATGTTTTAATAATAAAAAGTGAGAAAGGTTAAGATGTTGATGAAAATAGTTTAACTCATCTTGATTCTTGTTTTACTCTTAGAAAAAGAAATGCTTTATTCATTTCATCAATGCCTTTTAACCAAAGTAAAACTTAAATAGATGCCTTCATTTTCAAAAATCTGTTTTGTTTGGTTTTATGGCACATCAACCATTGAAGGTTATTTAATGTCAAATCCATTTTTATACATATAAACAGTTCTATTTCAAACAACACAGTTTAGTTTTATTTGACCCATAGATAGGAGCCTATCAGAGGCTCCGACTCCGAGCCAGAGTTGACCTGGGAGCAATGGCAATGAAGGAGTACTCCACATTCCCCAAAGCTCCAGCATTACTGGAACTTCACCATCCGGCTGTGTAGTGTCATATCCAGGACACTCTGCAGAGGATCAGTCGGTGTATTCTACAGCCCAAGTCAATGAGCAATCAAAAATCTGATTTTATTGTAGTTGAAGTGAAAGTAAAATGGAATACACAACAAGGCTTGAATTTGCAACCTTTTGGAGTATAATTAATGGCCTGTTTTCAAAGATATATCACCTACATTAATCAAAATGGTTTGGCCAGGGGAAGGAGTTAAAAGTCAAAATAGTTTCTCTTCAGGGACAACTTTTTTTCTGTTGCCTGGAGAGCCTTTTGCCTCTCTGTTTTAACCCCACTCCCTTTACAAGATTTTTGGTAGTTCTTGAAAAAGTCAAATAGAATAGATTAAGACTATTCCTTAACTTAAACCATATTTACCTAAAAAAACCTCTTTACACTTAAATTAGAACAAAGTTTTTAAATGTAAAAAACTTGTTAAAATGTTTGGTAAATTGCATCAGTCAAAAATCAATAAGTGACTCAATAACAGGAAATTGCTGAGCTTAGACAAAAATCTGCTGAGGTTTTTCTTTTTTCTTCTTCTTTTCTTAAAGTGTGTGTATGTGTGTGTGTGAGAGAGTAATTAAATCTTTGAAGATCAAAGCAAATGATCTTTGAACTGATCAAATCAACTGATTAATTAAAAGGGAGACATGAAAGAGCAAAATGTACATGGATTTGATCTTCTTTTAAAAGGAAGACACTCAGGAGCTTTTTTCTGCTCTCTTTTCACTGAATAGTGTCACATCTTTTTATGCCAAGTGATCAAAGTAACAAAAAATAGATAAATGACTTAAGAATTATTAGAAGGCAAGTGAAATTTTGATTTTTCTTGATACTTTGAAAGAAAATAAAATAAAAGCAGTAATGAATGTAGACATCAACCAAATCCTTCTTCACAAACAAATTACTTTATCAGGCAAATTAATTTTTGAAAATTTTTTTTACAAAAACAAAAAAAACCAAACACATTTTGGCAAGAGAAAAATTAATTTCTTTATATAAGGTTTGGTTCCTTTGTTTAATTGCATATCAACCTTTGTGAGTTATTTAATACCAGAGCCATTCTTGAAGAAAAACAATACTGGTGCTATTTAACTCATAGCTGGGTGGGGGATAAAGATGTTCATGCCTTTTCCAAGGATATTATTCAAAAACTAAATGTAATAGAGTGATTGGCATTCAAATTTGCTTACTACAATGTTGTAGTTCAGTACATTGATAACATTGCCACAAGGTACCTCCTCCCAATTATTTATGGTGGGTGGGGGGAACAAAGAACTACCATGGGATTATTTGCATGTTAACTAGCAGTTCTTAGGATCAGTGTGTGATATCTCAACATTTTGGTTATAAGCAGTACATAGTGGGAATTTTCTATGAAAGTTTTACTTTGAAAAATTGACCTAAAAAAAAAAAAAAAAAAAAAAAAAATCAAAGGTTTTATTATAGAAGCTTCCTTTTTTCTCTTCTATAAATGGACTCTTTCAAAATGGAAAATGAACCAAGGTTTTCTGTCTCAGTACTAATCATAGAAGGGCCAGGGGAATCTACATTACTGAAGTAATATTCTTCCTGAAGTCTTAGTTTTTCATTCTTTAACATAATTCTCCAGCCTTCAGTTAAGGATCTCTCAAAGTGTAGTATCTGTTTTTTCTCTTCAAGATTTATAGCAAATTAAAATTCTAAAATTTAAAAGTTATAATAAATTTCTTTTTACAATTTCATTTCTTTTTCAAATGTTAATTTTCTTCTAAACAAAAGATACTAGAATTTTTCTTATTCCAATCAGAATATAAACAAAAACAAATATAAGTAGGTAGTATTTCTTACCACATTCTTCAGCACTACAACCATGTAACTAAAAATATGAATATGTCACAGTCCAGAAACAAGTAAACCCAGAAATATATTTATGCTATCTTATTTTTGGTTGCAGGAGTGATGAGATTTCATTTTTGGTGATAAAATTTCAGTGCTGTAGAGTTTGGTGATAAATAATAACTAATAACATCTGCTTTGATTGTCTAAAAATAATAAAATCTTGCTGTTTTTAGTTCAAAGAAAATTAAGTTTATATAAAAAATTGATTGGGAGGAATATTTACTTATGGGGAATACATTATACAAATCTTCATTTTCTATGGTTCTTTATATAATCTTTTTATATGGTCTTTATATAACTACAAAATAATACTTTGAAACAAAATATCCAATTAACTGACAAACAGTATATAAAGTAAAAAGTACACAATATCAAAGCAATCTAATCTCTTAACGCAAACTATTAAACATCATTCTCAAAGTTTCATGAAATGAGGTGATCTTCAGGCAATTAAATCTTGTAAATTATGTGTAAAGGAGAAATTAAAAAATGACTGGATTTCCTGGATCCAGTAAATAGTTGAGCAAGAGATTGGAGCTGGTATCTAAGAACAGACAGAAAAATAAGAACTTGCTATGCCGTCTACCCTCAGACGAATATCTTTGGTGATGGTACTTGCGTATCATTTAGTGAAGGAAAGTGCATATATTAACACATATAAGACTAGTTGAAAGGATTGCTTCAGTCACACTTAATTCCTTAAAGATTGTCTCACTGCATTAAACTGAGTAGCAATTTTAATAGTTTATGTTAGCAGAGATTATATATATATATATATATTATGCACCCTCAGTGGTTTGGGTTAAATCATTGCAGAGCCCAAGTAGACAACAGCAGTAAATATATAGTTTCACTATGGATATATCTTTATTCCTAATTGAGTGGAATACTCTCATATGTATATATGTGTGTGTATTATATATATATATATATATATATATATATATATATGTTATCAAATATAGAGTGCACTATAATTCAGAATAAAATAGATCTTAAATTCATGTTTATATATGGAGTTGCAACAAGTATATAATGCAATACTGTAATATAAATGTGTCTAATGATTGAGAAAATCTCTTGAAACTGACAGTAAAATGGAGAAAGTATTTGCGCATGGAATCCTCTTGTATTAATTGGATTTTTAAGGTTTTACAACACGAGTGACAAAATCTTTGATATTGAGCACTGTATTAAGGGAAAAAATGACAAGTGAATTATTTTTATATTTTACATTTGAACATCTATTTATATATATGTGTGTGTGTGTGCTTATATATATATATATATATATATATATATACACACACACACACTTACTTTGTGGGTAACTGCTGTGAGTAAGTACTTTAAGACTAAGTAAAATGCGTTATCACTATGATATATTAAAGCACTCCCCATCCACTACTGTATCCTAGGATCAGAATAAACTAAGTGTATGTGTGCATGCACATGCATATATACAAATACTGATCAAAAATAAAACTTATGTTTTGAATTTAAGATTAAAATTACAGGTGACATGGCTGGATTATCATAAATGATCACCAAATAGAAATTCAAAGATGCATAGGGTCGAAAGTAAATGATTTAAAGACACAGATGATACTTTGGTTAAAACTGGGATTCTTCTTTAAAATGTTGCCATTTTATTTCCAACCAGAACACACACACACACACACAAAAAGGTGCTTTTAATCCTTCTCTATTGGGAATAAGTTTCTGGTTTAATATTAGATGTCATTTGATTTGAGAAAATGCAATATTAGAGCATAACACAAAGAAGTTGAATGACTTTGAAGTTTTGTTTTTTTATTTCTGCATTAAATAATGTTGTGACCTAAAAGTGAGAATGAAAATCTCATCTGATTCTGTTAAAGAATACAGCCTTGAGAAGACTTTCACGTAATTACAGGAATTTTAAGGCAAAGGTTTGTTTTTCCCATCTTTTATTTCTAAAACTATATAAAATTAATGAAGGAATTTTCAAAATTGATTTCTTGAATAATCTTAAGATCATGTACAATTGAATAAGAATATATATTTTTTTCCAATGAGAAAGATTTACCAGATGTCAACTAAATTAACCAACAACTTAGCAAAAGGGTTGCAAAACTATCACAATAAGTAATAGAAGTAAATAAAAAGGAAGAATAGATTTTAATACAACTCTTTCATGCTGTATTTTGTTTGTGAAATAATGCTTAAACTATGCATTTTAAATGTAAAGACACGCTTACTCTACTATAAAGCCAAATTGATGTTAGTCTTTCCAAATGTCAGCGAACAAGGCATAATGTTTTTGAATCTCTTCTATAATATAATTTAAAAATTCGTAAAGAAAGCCCTAACAGTAGTTTAGAAGAAAAAGCCTAAAACACCTAATGCTAACACAGCCCCCACCCCCAAGAGAAAGGGAAAAAGAAAAAAAAGAAAAATGAAATGAATCCCCCCCCCCCCAGAGCTACCTAAAATTTCAGTAGTAAATAAAAGTCAAAACGAAGAAGAAGCATTTGAACTCAGGAGCCAACTGGAAGAAATATATCAATATTGGTCAGTATGTCTTTAAGTCCTATCAATTTAAAATGCTGAATTTTACAAAATGTTATGCTGTATTTTGTTTGTGAAATAATGCTTAAACTATGCGTTTTAAATGTAAAGACACGCTTACTCTACTATAAAGCCAAATTGATGTTAGTCTTTCCAAATGTCAGCGAACAAGGCATAATGTTTTTGAATCTCTTCTATAATATAATTTAAAAATTCGTAAAGAAAGCCCTAACAGTAGTTTAGAAGAAAAAGCCTAAAACACCTAATGCTAACACAGCCCCCCCCCAAGAGAAAGGGAAAAAGAAAAAAAAGAAAAATGAAATGAATCCCCCCCCCCCAGAGCTACCTAAAATTTCAGTAGTAAATAAAAGTCAAAACGAAGAAGAAGCATTTGAACTCAGGAGCCAACTGGAAGAAATATATCAATATTGGTCAGTATGTCTTTAAGTCCTATCAATTTAAAATGCTGAATTTTACAAAATGTTATGCTGTATTTTGTTTGTGAAATAATGCTTAAACTATGCGTTTTAAATGTAAAGACACGCTTACTCTACTATAAAGCCAAATTGATGTTAGTCTTTCCAAATGTCAGCGAACAAGGCATAATGTTTTTGAATCTCTTCTATAATATAATTTAAAAATTCGTAAAGAAAGCCCTAACAGTAGTTTAGAAGAAAAAGCCTAAAACACCTAATGCTAACACAGCCCCCTCCCCCAAGAGAAAGGAAAAAAAAAAAAAAAAATTTTTTTTTTTTAAGCTCTCTAATTCCTGAAGCCTGCTAGGTTCCCAACTGTAGTAAAAAAAAAAAAAAAAAAAGATAAATAAATAAAGCCTAGGAAAAGTCCCAATACAGCAAAAAAAAAAAAAAAAGTCAGTACCAGTGAAAGTCATACGAAAGTACCTTAATCTTGGACTTTAACTAAGTTAAAACTTAAAACTTAAACCAAAATTACCCCCCCTTTTTTTTTCTTCGTACACATGGGAAGCAGCATGATGTACGTAAAGGTATTTGAATAAACCCATGGACGACCAAACTCAATACCTAAACGGGTCCTGGACATGAGTTTGACGACTTTACGCTCAGGATCGTTAGTTCGATCGGGGAACTACTGCTGCTCCTCTATAAGAGTGGCTTCTATAGAAGAGAATAAAACAGCCATCAAAAGATAACCATGACCCACACTCAAACCACATACACAAACCGCATCGCTCTTCGCGCGGGTAAAAAAAGGGGGCGCGTCCTGCTGAGGTTGGAGCCCTGACCTCAGTGTTCGAAAAATCAGCTACAGAGCTCAAACAATCAAAACTACTAAAATGCAAGCAAACACTACAAATAGCCACATTTAACGTAAGAACCTTAAATAGAATAGGACAACTCCCAGAGCTAATCGCATCGGCCGAAGAACATAAGATAGACATAATATGCATACAAGAACACAGATACACGCACACCGAAGATATCAAATATCACGAAACTGGCAATGGCTGGTCGCTCGCCACTGTATCCGCATGAAAAAACTCTGTCAATGCCGCAGTAGGAGGGGTAGGATTACTTATAGGACCTAGAGCATTAAAAATGCTTAATAGCGTTGAGAAAATACAACCTAGAATGATGGTGATGATGATGATGTTTTAAGTATATCCATTTAATAATAATCTTTTGTTTACTGACAATTATATTGTTTTGAGTAACTAATGATAATAATCCTAAGTAAATTTTTCTAGCTTCAAGTAACTATTTTTAATGTGAATAGTATGTATGTAATTATATGATATCACCTAATAGCATCCAATACTAACACAGTTCCAAATTATCTGTTATTTTACCCATAGATCGATCCCTAACAGGTACAATTTATTCAGTTAAGAGTTGATCTGAAAGTAATGACAAGTGGTAGCACCTAATAGGGTCCTATCTATGAGTCAAATGGAACTAAACTGTGTACTTATGCAAAACCGAATTGTTTGAAATGGAGCATTGATATTTAAACTGCGTACTTATGCTGAACTGGCCCGTTTTGACATTTAGATGTGTCTAAGCAAAATTTAGAATTGGTTGAATTAGAACTGTTTGACTAAACTGAATAGCTTGAAATAGAAATGTTTTGGACATTAAACTGTGTACTGACGCTAAACTGACAGCACCTGATAGGGTCCTATCTATGGGTCAAATAAAACTAAACTGTGTACTTATGATAAACTGTATTGTTCGAAATAAAACTGTTTTGACTTTTAACTGTTTGTCAAGAAAAACTATACTTATACTAAACTGAATTGTTTGAAAATTAATTCAGTGTTAAATGACCCGAAAAAGTTAAAACAGAGCAACAATCATCTCATGCTACAGCCCCACCAATGTTAGTGAAGAAACTGAACTAGTCACCTTCTACGATGAGTTATCCTCATTAGTGCGTAGCATCCCGAAACACAACATGTTAGTCATTGGCGGAGACATGAATGCACAAATCGGGAAAAACCGAAACAACAAATACAGCCTCCACAACACGTCAAATACGAATGGGCAACATCTAACAGATTTCATGATAGAAAATAGATTAGCATGCCTCAATACAAACTACCAAAAAAGAGAGGGCAAACTATGGACATACACGTACGCAAACAATACTAAAGCTCAGATAGACTACGTCCTTATAAACAAGAAATGGAAAAATAGTGCACTGAATTGCGAGGCATACTCCTCTTTTGAGGGTGTGTCCACCAATCACCGAATAGTCACGGCGAAAATACGGTTAAGCCTATGAAAAAACGCCAAACGAACAGCGACCACCAAACACTATGACTGGGCCCTATTAAACAACAAAGATATAAGAGATAAATACGTATTAGAATTAAGAAACAGATTCGAAACACTACAAGAAAAGACGGAAAAAAGTACACCAAACGACGAATACGAAAATTTCGTCAATGCACACCTCGAGGCAGCAGCAAAATACATTCCAACAAAAATTAAAACTGAATATAGAGTCCCATGGGAAACTTTAGCGGTGAGAGAAAAACGTGCACTAGTGAAAACAGCCTCCAAAAACTATCGAAAAAACCCAACAAACACAAATGCCTTAAAACTAAAAACGGCACAATATCAATTAGCAGGCATATATATAAAGGAACAGACAGAATACATTCAAAATCAGATAGATAAGATTAGAGACTCGGTGGAAGATAGACAATCTAGTATAGCCTGGCAAACAATAAACGAAGTGAGCAGAAGAAAGAACACAGCCAAAGCAAAACTTAAAGCTGCAAACAAACAAGAAAGAATAAAACTGTGGAAACAGCACTTCGAAAACTTACTTGGAAACCCACCAAAAATAACGCATGAACCAATCACCAGAATAATTAGCAAACAATTAGACATTAAACTAGGACCGTTCACACAAGAAGAACTCGACTCGGTTCTCAGAAAAATTAAAAATAGGAAAGCTGCAGGGCTGGACGAAATTCCCCCGGAAGTATGGAAGACCAGACAATTCGACGACATACTGCTCCGCCACTGCAATGCAGTATACAATCAAAATCCGATAGATAGATGGATGAAGGGATGCATACTCCCCTTCCCTAAAAAGGGGGACCTTGGATTAGCCAAAAACTACCGAGGCATAACACTTACATCCATAGCTGCCAAAATCTACAATGCCCTACTACGAAACCGAATAGAACCCAAAATCGACAACATACTTAGAAAAAACCAAAATGGCTTCCGAAGAAATAGATCCATGACCTCACAAATATTAACCATCCGCAGAATCCTTGAAGGTGTAAGGGCAAAGAACCTACAAGCGACATTAATATTTGTCGACTTTACCACAGAATACTTTGACATTGTAGCAGGAGAACTACAAGGGGACACGCTGGCCCCGTACCTCTTTATCATTTGTCTAGACTACGTACTTAGAACATCGATTGATAAAATCAAAGAGAATGGCTTTGAGCTGACGAAGAAAAGAAGCAGAAGATACCCCGCAACAACAATTACCGATGCCGACTACGCCGATGACATAGCGATACTGGCAAATACACCTGACCAAGCCGAAACACTTCTGTATAGTTTGGAACGAGCAGCAGCAAGCATAGGCCTCTATGTTAATGCACACAAAACGGAATATATGTGCTATAACCAAACGGGGGACATCTCCACTCTAGAAGGAACCCCACTTAAACTAGTAGACAAATTCACTTACCTAGGAAGCAGCGTCGAATCAACCGAAAAGGACATCGAAACGAGGTTAACAAAAGCATGGACAGCTATCAATAGGCTATCGACTATATGGAAATCAGACCTAACCGATAAAATGAAACGCAATTTCTTCCAGGCAGCAGTCACATCGATACTGCTATATGGATGCACTACATGGACGCTAACAAAACGACTGGAGAAGAAGCTAGATGGCAATTACACAAGAATGCTGCGTGCAATCCTGAACAAGTCCTGGCAGCAGCACCCCACAAGACACCAACTGTACGGCCACCTGCCCCCTATCACGAAAACTATTCAAGTTAGACAAACCAGACATGCAGGACACTGCTGGAGAAGCAGAGATGAACTCATAAGAGATGTACTCTTATGGATCCCCACACATGGCCGCGCAAAAGCAGGACGACCAGCTCGAACGTACATTCAGCAGCTATGTGAGGATACAGGATGTTGTCCTGAAGACCTACCTAGGGCGATGAACGATAGGGAGGTGTGGCGAGAGAGGGTCAGGGATATCCGTGCTACCAGCGCGATGAAACAACTCTTTCAAGTCTTTATTCCTCATATCAATGGTACTATTTACCAACCCCTCTGCTCGGGCAGGATATGACACAAGGTCAATTTTTAAGCGGAGTTTAACAGGTTTGAATTCAGAGTTTTCCTTCTCCTAGACTAGTTGCCTAACCATGGCTGAAGAACCTAGTCTGTCCTACTATTTACCCATAGCTGGAGGGAGAATTATTGGATTCATACCTTTCCCAAGGGTATTAGTGCTATGTGAAATGCAATCAGTCTCGTCCAGGATTTGAACTCGTATCGCCGTGTTCATTTCCTACGGCGATAACGACTACACCACGGGCACCTCCACAGATGGTAAAGCAGTTAGTAGGGATAAGCAGGCTTTCCTGAGGAAAAAGAAGGACTTGAGTTCAAGTCTCACTGACATCTTATCAGTCATTATTGTCTCTGGTGTCCATTGCTCTTTGCTCTCACAGAATGACTCAAATCAGTTGCAAGGAAAATTTAAAATATGAAGAAAAATATCAATTAAAAATAACCTACAATTAGTAAAGCAGCCGATTTCAGATAACCAATTGGTAAAGCGGCTAGTTTCAGATAACCAATCGGTAGAGCGGCTAGTTTCAGATAACCAATCGGTAAAGCGGCTAGTTTCAGATAAACAATCGGTAAAGCGGCTAGTTTCAGATAAACAATCGGTAAAGCGGCTAGTTTCAGATAAACAATCGGTAAAGCGGCTAGTTTCAGATAAACAATCGGTAAAGCGGCTAGTTTCAGATAAACAATCGGTAAAGCGGCTAGTTTCAGATAAACAATCGGTAAAGCGGCTAGTTTCAGATTAGCAGTATTTCCTGAAACAAAGAGAACAAGAATTCAAATCCCTCTGATAGCTTATCCTTTATCAATGTGTTTGGTACATCATGTTCCTTATTGTCATAGAAAGAAAAACTCAGATGACAGGATTTTAAAAACGAATATTTAAAAATTTTTCATATTTAAGGTTTAAATAAAACAGATTAAAAAAAGTAGCAAACTAAATAAGTTGTAGAACTTTACATATATACGTAATTGTTATTTTGATTATCTTAAGCATTTTGAATCATTTCACTGATCTGAGAGCTGTGTGTGGCTATTGGTGTATCCTGTAACAAGTTTGAGGACCCTATATGACTCTCGAACCACACGGAAAATAAAGGATAAATAAAATCTTGAGAAAATGTGCAAACAGACACATCTAATTTGCCACAAACAAGGAAAGGGTTAATAACCAATATAAAAATCTATTGGATTTTAGTTGTAATAATTGTTCATCATCATGATAACGATTCTTTTTTTCATGAAAGAATGAAGGATTCTCATTCGTAATTATCTTCATTATATAAAAAATTTGAACGAGAGAGAGAAAAAAAAAAAAATTAACCTCAATATCAATGGAGTTCCAACATCATTATCAATCATTAGTGAATTGGTTTGTAAATTACTTTATTTGCAAAGAAAAATCTTCTTTTTAAGAAAAAGTGAAGGGTTCTGATAAGCATTTCATAGTTTTCTCTGATATATGAAGAATTTGGTTGACTATGAAATAACCTCAAAAAAATTATCTTTCACTTGCAAATAGGACTGGAAATTACTTTATTTACTAATAGCATTTGAACTTTTCAAACAAAAATCTTCTATTAAGGAAAGAGTGAAGGATTCTAGTATTTCATAATTATGTCTGTTATGTCATGAATTTGAAGGATTAAAAATTAACTACTACATCAATGCAGACTGAACATAATTTGCAAACTGGATTCAGTTAGATTAGTTTCTTTGTTAAATAGTATATCAACATTCATGGGTTATTTAATGCCTAAGCGATCTTTATAGAAGAACAGTAATGAAACTATTTAACCCAGAGCTGAGGGGGGGAATAAGGGGGTTCATGCCTTTCCTAAGGATATTAGAAGGTGAATGTAATAGTGCAAATGGAGTTTGAGCTCGCATAATTTGAGGCTGCAGTTTAGCTATTATGCAATGAGGAATCTCCATCAAATTGGATTGGAAATGGCTTCATTCTCTAAGAGTATATTAAGTATATTGCTCTAATTAAAATCTCACTATGATGTGCTATTGTTGCTGAGACAGAGGAACATTTTTTGTTTTTGTCTTTTTAAAAACAAAGTCAACCTAAGTAAAGCCAGTTGGCCACTGTAGGCAAAAAGGTTACAAAATGACTAACAAAGAGTAAGGAAATAATGAAAGATTATTTGAGAGAGAGAGAGAGAGGATTTCTGCTTTATTGTCTCTCTCTAACTATGGCATTTATTAACCTTGGACTTACATTTTTCTATGAGTTTAAATGACAGTGCAGATAGCTGAAGAAGAAAATTGTTAGAATGGAACATGCAAACATTCTGGGAATTTTAGTTATGTGTAGATAACACTCATTAAAAGGCTGAAACCTGTAAATAAGTTGATGGGAAAATAATCTTTGATTTAGTTATTGTTTAATGCTCTTTGGCTATTTTCTGTTCAAATAATTTTTTTCTATACCCTCTTCACTAGATAAACCTGAAAGAATTTGCTCTTTGGGTAAAATAACCATGTGTAATATTTTGTCATTGCAAGTGAAAACTCTCCTAGAAGGCTTTGATGTTTTTGTGTCAATCAGAGTGAGATTTAGAAAACCTTGAGCAAGTCTTTCTTGCAACTGGCAACAAGCATTATAAGGAAGATTTCATTGACAGGGAGGAGGGACCATGTTTTTTTCCTATGAAAATATTTTTTGGCAAACAGACCTTGAAATGACATGTGTTCCAAGTGAGTGGCAGTAGGTGACATCTGTTAATTGCAAAAAAATGTGTAAATGCACACGTAAACATATATATATATATATATATATATATATATTATATAGTAAGATATATATTGAGAGAGAGAGAGATGGCATACATGGATATATAACAGATAAACAATCCTATTTTTTTTTTAGCCATAACTCTAAATCTTCAACAAAAATAATCTTTTTAATCATTTTTCTTAAAACTGAGAAATGGTTTCTGACAAATGCCATGTTTACAAGAAGAGACTTTTTAACACCATTGGAAATAGGTCTCATTATCTGTCACTCACGAAACAAAAACGTTTGTTTTGACATATTGCTCCCAACACAATCTCTTTGGTTGAGAAGTATAATGGTTAGTGTGTAAGGCTAGCAAGACACTGTTTAGTGAGTTCAGTTCTCACTGGGTGCTTCATATCTGGGTATGAGCTAAACAAAGTTAGGCTTACTCAATGACTATTAGGGTACTTGGAAGGATGTAATGGTCACTGAGCTAGGCTAGCTAACTACTGTTAGTGAATTAGATTCTTACTGGGTGCCCTATATTTTTGGCCTTTTGCCAAACTATGCAAAGCTTTATAAATGACAACTTTGGTTTTGATAACTCTTATTAAGATTAACAAGATTCTTTTATTTAGTTGATCTGTTCACCCTTTCATGTTAGGGTATTGCCATTTCTATTAATGAGTAAATATTGAAGCCATCTGGATTTAATTTAGATAAATAATAACTATCATTTACCTATTCAGAATCTCTCAATCAAATATTAACTTTCCATTGACATATACAAATGAGATATATATATATATATATATATATATATATATATATATATATATATATATAAGCTCTTCGAAAGAATTGAGCACTCTGGTAGCCGATAGGGTATAAAAATGTAAACAAACGGCTGCTGCTGCTGTTGCTAAATAAATATCTTAAAAATTCCCTTAGCCAACGTGGTCCGCTTGGTGGCCGAGAGGTCTGAGACTTAGTCTAACGTAAAGTTGGACGGGTTTCGATCCTGGCTTCGAGCGTCCTGCGTGTCTAGCCACACTGAAGAGTTCTGAGAGAACGAAGCAGTCTGTCTGTGGATGACTATATATATATATATATATAAGCTCAAGATTGGCAAACATTTAATGAATAAAAACTTGTGAACATTATTCAGATGAGTGTTTCTCTGATAATCATCTCAACATCCTCAGAGCTGTTACGATCTGTATGCAGCAACCAAACCTGTACAGGGAGAGAAAACTCACTCCTAAATTGGAGTTACTGAGGGTATTATCATTCTAACTTCATTTTTTTTCTTCCTCCTGTGAGATCACAATTCCCAATATTTTAATTGTCAATTTTTATTTACTGACACAATCTTTTCCTTTTTGAAAATAAGTCAACGGAAAGACACCTACAGCCTTAAATTTAATCTATTACTTACTAAAAGTACGACTCGTCCATTTCATTTTAAATCCATATTTCAATAGTGTTGTACCACAATTTTTTTTTTATATAAAAGCAAAGTCATATCTTTTTTGTCATTTCTTTCTGTCTTTTTTTTTTTTTTTTTTTTTAAATCTATGTTAATAGAACAATCAAACTCTTGAATCTTCAACTTAATTCAATGATTACTCCTATCAGTCTTTCATGTGGGTCAAACCTTGATACAGAGTCTCTCTCGTCTGATATGATTAACAAATAGAGAAAAACTTTATCTCTTTATCAATTGGCCCATTTTTCTTGCCAAAAGGACAGGAATTAATTAACCCAATAGGCACCATTGTCCTATTTATGGGACATTTACAAAAAATTGCTATATTTATATTGTAGATCTTACTAATGTCCTAGAAATGAGATGGAAATTTTTAGATATAAATATCCGTACCAATCTGAAATTGGGTAAACATTAATTTTGTAAGTCAACTCTCATTGTATTAGATTTGTTTATCCTAAATAATCTAGGTTGTTCTTTCTATGACAGTAAGGAACATGAAGTACTAGAGACAATAATAAAGGATAAGCTGTCAGTAAGACTTGAACTCTTGTTCTCTTCTTTTGTCCCAGCAAAAATACTGATTATCATCTGCTTTATTAACTGATTATCTAAACCAACAACTTTATCAACAAACATATGAGAGATGTTGGTTTTGTAGAAGTTCAAATTAAAATCTAATACTCGTCACATACTCGGTTTCTCAGTCATTGTCAATACCATGGTTGATTTTAACGGCATATCAACTCATCAAGGGTTATTCCATGTCAAAAGGTGAAGGAACAGCATTCATTCTATGTTTACATTTACATTTTTTGGTCATGATTACCAATAAGTTTTAGATAGATCTATTTGACCCACACATAGGATTTTAACAGGTACTAGCACTCTAGATCAGAGTGGACCTGGGAGTAATGGCAAAAAAAAATTGGATCCTCACCATCAAATACAGTTTAATGTCTTACCCATGTTTATTGTTAGTGTTTTTACACACTAGTATATAGCATATTTTATTTATTTTTTAGATAAAACATTTTCTATCATTAATTTTGATTGGTATTTTCCTCCATTTAATTTCTAGTTGCAACTCACTTGAGTCATCAGTTTGTGACAGCAAAGAAGAGAAAATACCAGAGACAAAAATAAAAGATTAATTCTTTTCCTTTTGCTTCAAGAAAACCTGCTCATCTTTCACAATTGCTATGAGAAATAAAGACCACAAGAAATTGCACTAAAATCATTTCTTCCTCTGGATAATTATTAAAGAAAAGTTTTCAATCCCCCGCCCCAACAATCCTGGCAGGTATTGGGTTAAAAAGATTTTTATCGTGTAAAATAATAATCTGACAGCAGAAAAATCTACAACTCATTTGCTTGCAGAGATAGCCAAAAAAGAGCAAGAGACTTAGAGCTAAGTGAGTTGAGTTGTCTATTCAGATTTGGAGTTGCAGGTAGCCAAGTGGTTAACTGCAAAGCAAGTTCAAATTCAAGCAGAAGTTAGCATTTCATTCCTACCAATGCTCTTGAGAAAGGCATGAATCCACTCTTCTTTGACCAAGTATAGGTCAATAGCAAAAAAGTATTTTTTAGCCTTAGCTTTTTCCCAGCTTTAAGTAAATAATTAAATAGAACTGTAGTCTTAGAGACTGACAAATGATTCCAGATCAAGAGTGATCTCTAAGGCAGATTGAATTCACTTCATTCAATATGTCATCTCAGGAAGTAATCCTCGTTGCTAGTAATATGTAACCAAGTAAAAGCTGTTACATGTTTCTAAGGGAGGAGATGGGCATTACCAAGTAACTGCCACTGCTCTGAGACAAGATATCGAGAAATACTCAGCATGGCATACCAATAATCTAATATCTTTCATTTTTTAAATTTATCAACTTTAATATTGAATTCACAATTTAAGCTAACCTTGAACAAATAGTTGCATGTTATTTGGAGAGGAGATGGGCATTGCCAAGTAATCCCAGTTGTCCCAAGTGATACAATAAAGAATGAAATACTGAGGATGACACTTAGAGGACTTAATATATCATCGGTTGAACTGAAACGTTTGGTGATTGAATTTTTCTATCAGAAAAATTATCATAAAGGGTTTAATCATATATCAATGTCTAAGGGGTTATTTAATGCTGAAACTAGACATGAATGATTTATATATAATTAAGCAGTGTCTCATCAAACGAGACAGACATCAACATGTGACTAGCAAAGGCATGGACAGCTATCGATAAGCTTATCAGTCACATGGAAGTCAGACCTGACCGAGAAAATGAAACGCAGCGGTCGTGTCGATACTGCTGTATGGATGCACTACATGGACACTAACTAAACATATGGAGAAAATGCTTGACGGCAACTCACAAGAATGCTGCGAGCAATACTGAACAAGTCCTGGAGGCAGCACCCCACAAAGCAGCAGCTGCATGGCCACTTACCACCAATCCAAGTAAGACGAACTGGACACTGCGGGAGAAGTAGGAATGACCTTATAAGTGACATACTCCTGTGGACCTCTTCACATGGACGAGCAAAGGCAGGATGACCAGCTAGTATATACATAAAACAGCTCTATGCTGATATGGGATGTAGCCTTGAAGACCTGCTGAAAGCAATGGACGATAGAGAAGGGTGGCGGAAAAGAGTCAGGGATATCCGTGCTGATGGCGCGACATGATGATATGGTATCAAGTAACTATTCCTATTTAATAATAATAATGCTTTATTTGCACACGGTTATATGGTATCAATAATTCCCATGTAATACTAATGATTTTCAAATAGATCTATTTAGCCAATAGACGAGGCTTTAACACTACTACCATTTTGGCTCTGAGTGGAACTGTGAGTAATGGCAACAAAAAAGTACACCATATTTCTCAGGGCTGCAGAACTGGAGCCTTACCACTAGATGATGTTTTGTATCATACCAAGTACAATGCAGCTAATTTAATTCTAGAAATTTAATTAAAGTTTAATCATAGGATTCATTAAATAGAAACACAGTATACTTATAAGTATTTTTGCAAATATAGATTTTTTGAAAGTACAGGGTTGCTTGTTGAACTTATATTTTTTTCATTTTTTGTAAACAATTTTAGCTTCAAGTAACTTCTTAATACAAATAATCTGCACACAGTTACATGGTTTCAAGTATTCCTATCTAATACAAATAATTTGCTGTTATATTGTTTCAAGCATTTCTTATCTGATACAATAATTTGTAGTGATATGGTTTCAAGTATTTCCATCTAATAATAATCACAACTGAAAAACATATTTGACTCATAGGACCCTAAACATGTCCTACCACTTGAGCTCACAATTAACCTTGGAGTAATGACAACTAAAGATTGATTCTATATTCCCCAGAGATCCAGGACTTGAGACTCACCACTGGATATAGTTTAGTGTCATGTCCACAGCATCTATTTGTAAGAGAACCCCCTTCTCTTTTTCAGAAGAGGGTGATAGTGGTGTCTCAAGACTAACAGATATTATCATAACATGGAGACTTTTCAATATAATTTGGTTTATTTTATTTTCCTTTATTATCAGTAAAGATAGAAACCTTTAAATAGTTAATTATTATGAGATTGGTTTGGTTTGGTGGGTTTTATGGCATATCAACCTTTGTAGGTTATTTAACGCCAAATCCATTTTTATGTAAATAATCAGTTTTATTTAAAACAATTCTGTTTAGCATAAGTACACAGTTTGTCAAAAACATTTCTATTTCAAACTATTCAAGCAGTTATATATAATAATTCAGTTTAGTATAAGTACAGTTTCAATGTCAAAAATAGTTCAATTTAAAACAATTCAGTTTAGCATAAGCATGCAGTTTAAATGTAAGTACAGTTTAATTGTCAAAAACATTTCTATTTCATGCTATTCAGTTTAGTCAAGCAATTCTACTTCAGCTAATTGAGTTTAGTAAAAGTACAGATTTTGTTTATGCACAGTTACATGTCAGAACAGTTCTATGTTAAACAATTCAGTTTAGTATAAGTATAGTTTCAATGTCAAAAAACAGTTCTATTTGAAATAATTCAGTTTAGCACAAACACGCAGTTCAAAATGTAAGCATGGTTCAATTGTCAAAAACATTTCTATTTCAAGATATTCAGTTTAGCATAAGTATGCCATTAGTTCTATTTAACCCATAGATAGGGCCCTACTAAATGTCAAACAGTTTTATTTCAGATAATTCAGTTCAGCATTAGTACACAGTTTAGACATCAAAAACAGTTCTATTTCGAGCAATTCAGTGTAGCATTAGTACACAGTCTCAATGTCAAAACACTTTAAATGTAAGTACAGTTTAATTGTAAAAGTCATTTCTATTTCAATCTATTCAGTTTACTTAAACAATTCAGTTTAGCATAAGTATGCTGTTAGTTCTATTTAACCCATAGATAGGAACCTATCAGGTGCTACCACTCCAGGCCAGAGTGGACCTGGGAGCACAATGGCAATGAAGGGGTACTTCACATTCCCCAAAGCTCCAGCACTGTTGGAACCTCACCATCAGATTGTTTAGTGTCATATCCAGGACACTCGTTAGGGGGGATCTTACTCCTCTGCAGAGGTGCAGTCAGCCCCAGGCGACTGGGCAATACACAGAGTTAAATGTTAAACAGTTTTATTTCAGATAATTCAGTTCAGCATAAGTACACAGTTTAGACGTCAAAAACAGTTCTATTTCAAACAATTCAGTTTAGCACAAGTACGCAGTTCCAATGTCAAAATAGTTCTATTTTAAACAATTCAGTTTAGCATAAATACACAGTTTAAATGCAAAAATCAGTATAGCGAAAGAAGATCGGTTTAGTTCTATTTAACCCATAGATAGGACCCATATCAGGTGCTACCACTCCGGGCCAGAGTGGACCTGGGAGTGATAGCAATGAAGGAGTACTCCGCATTCCTCAAAGCTGCAGCATTGCTGGAACCTCACCATCAGATTGTTTAGTGTCATATACAGGACATTCGTTGGGGGGGGGGTCATACCCCTCTGCAGAGAAGCTGTCGGTGTATTCTACAGCCCCAGCCGTCCGGGCAACATGCTGATAGTGTTCTGAGACATGAAAGGACCCATCACTATTGATTTCCTAGAAAAAGGTGCAACTATAAATAGTGTTTCTTATTGCCAACTTCTAAGGTAAAATTCACCTTATTTATTGAATGACCCTCATACTCTGTAAACAATAAATTGTCTTATCTATAACAGAAGCAGTTCTCACTCATAGGGATGTCTTCCCTCTCTCTCTCTTTATATATATATATATATATATATATATATATATATATATATATATATACACACACACACACACACACACGTATATATCAAGAGAAAGAGTCATTATCTTAGGCAAAGCAATAATCATCTTGTGCTAGGTTTCTGTGGCCTTCAGATATCTACAATACAATACTTGATATGATAGGCCAAAGGGCACTAGTGCTTCTCACTATCAACTTATCAAAAAAGTACAAAGAGCTTGATGATTGAATAACAGGAAATTTATCCACATTAAAATACCTTTTTATCAGCAATACTAATCATTGTTGGATAATTTTATTTTGGTACAGTGACCTTTGACATTGGAAGTAAGGAAAGGAAGAATGATTTCTTATCTATTATATAAGTTTCATGTAAATGTTTCCAGTATTTTTTTGGCAAAATCTTTTACTCAAGTACATTCATTGCATCATTATTTAGTCATGAAAACATCTTTCCCTGCTTTTCTATGACCCTTTTGCTATCTTTCAGCTAAATTATCTATTCCATGATAAAATCCTGGTTTTGATTCAAAGAATTTTTCAAATGTTGGAACTGTTGAGAAGACAAGGAATTTTTCATGGAACAAAACAACAGAATCTGAAGAGGTGAAGAATATGTTGACTTGTATTTTTTTTCAAATGCCTTTGCCATGGGCAGGATGTAACATTAATTTTTCAGTGAAGTAAAGCAGAGTTGACTTGAATGAGTTTTTTTTTTTTTCAAGACAAGTTGCCTCACTAAGACTTAAGACAGTCTGCCCTACTATTTACCCACACCTAGGGAGAGAACAAATGAACTCATGCCTTTTCCTAGGGTGTCAGTGCAAAGTGAAACAAAAACAGCCTTGTCCAGGATTTGAACTCAGTACACCAATTCCATTTCCAATGATAATAACCATTACATCTAATGTGTCTCTTAAAGAACATTATGCTCAAGAAAAAACTTCTCATCCCATCTTTAATACAATGCAACAAAACAAAGAACTGCTTCTGTGGATTGTCAACTTTCTTTTCAATCTTCAAAAAGTACTATTTACCTTAACGTATTCTTTAAACAAGCTAATAATTCACAATAGTGAGATATGATTAAGAGCTTTTCTGGGTTCCAGCAAGCCATTATAAGAATTCTCTTTGAATCCAACCAAAAACAGAGAAGGATGCTTTTCTCTGAGAAACCATTTATGGAGCATAGCTTAAAGAATTGGGCACCCTGTGAAAATCAAATCTACAACCAATATTCTGCAAGTATAGGTTGTTAACATTACACTAAGTGAGATGCATCGGAAAATCAACTCAGATTTGATCCAAGGCCAGAAGTATGAGGCACTTAGTGAGAATCAAACTCACTTCTCAAAAGTAATTGATCAAGAAGAATTGAATGTTAATGATTAAATCCTGATGAAATGGTCACATTTTTTACTCTAAGAAAAATTTGTTTAGGTTGTTAAATTCAAGTCTATTCAATCAATAAGTTTTCTTTCATCTTAGAGTCTTGGAATAAAACTATTTTCTATCACCACGAATTGAAGTAGTAATCAAAGACATAGTGAAATGTTGGATGAGTATCCTTTTTTATTGTTTTTATCTCTACATTTTTGGCCAGTGCTGTCATCAATCTTCTTCGGGAATATATAAGTTATGATTTTCCAATTTGCCAAATTCAGGAAAGACACCCACTTTGAAGGTGGGTGGATCCTAAGGAGCTACTTTGGCATTATTCAAGACAACTTCTTCATAGACAGACAAGGTTCACTTAGAAACAGGAGGTTCTGGTTAAAATGACCAAAAATGATATTTCAGACACTCAATCCTTGCTTTCTTTAAAGTCCATGACAATTGAAGACTGATAAAATTATTAACAAGTTATATTTGTAGATAAGGGAGGTAAATATAACTGGTAAGCTAACCTTGACTTTCTTTAAATAAAACAAATGCATATAATACATTATATTATCTTTATATAATCTGTTCGAAAGATTCAGGTCAAGGATTGGTTGCCTCAAACAATTTTCTGGTTTTTATAATTATCTACTCTAATAAATATTACCAGAACATAGGGCACCAGTTACAGAGTAATATTAAACAAGACTGTTACACAACTAATAGCTTATAAGTGCTCAGTATGGCCTTATGCCAGACTATGCTAAGCTTAGTAAATTTTTTACTCTCAAAAATATGATTCCTTTGTTATAGCAATTGTTAATTGCTTTCATAAACCATAGTAATATTTAATGAGTATATCACAAATCTAGCCTTGTGCCAAACTTTATTCAGCAAATACATTTGAGAAAATGATTAATTGGTTTTAACAACATATCAACCAGTCTAGAATAGTTTTATCCAAAGAGGTTAGGGAATTGCATTCATATTTACATTCTTTTTTGTTTCGAAAGAGTTTTTTTTTTGCACACCAAATGAATGATTTTTAAACAAACCTACTTGAAGCATATATAGGACCCAAACAGGTACTACCACTCCGGGTCAGAGTGGATATGAGAATAATGGTGCACTCCCCAGATTTCAAAAACTAGAGCCTCACTATCAGATGCAGTTTTAGTGTCAAACCAAAGATACCTCTTTGGGGTGGGGGGGCTTCTAACTCTTCCGCAAGAGATAGTCAACATATTCTATAACACACCAACAGGGCTATCTTTCAATGTTACCAACAACCAAAAGTCTGATGGTATCAAATTGATACCGTATGGTAGGTGTGCAACAAGTGGGAATTTGATATTTTATCACTGTCTGCACCATGTATTGACTGCAAGGAAACTTTGCTTTGTGATGATGCAACCCCCCCCCCCAAAAAAAAAAACCTCTTCTTTTGGGCTGGCAGATCCACAGAATCATTTCCAGGAATTGTTTCCAAACACCTGGGAATTTCAATTATACAATTTTTGAGTAGCACAAAATTCTATCAATGGTCACTGCTTCATACATGATAATGTAATTGTCATAAGAAAGAATTTGACTGCTTCTGAGTTATTATAAATAATTTGGATGCCTCCAAATAGAAAGAATTTAAAGCCTCCAAGTCATTGAAAAATTTGAATGCCTATAAGCCACTAAAAAAACGTTACTTTATCCAATCCACTGATATTATAAATGGAAAGTTGATCAGTTAGGACTTAAACAGCACAAAAATCTGAATCAGTTTTAGAAAGCAGTCATCATTGTTCTCAAAATACAATCCTGCTACCTTTCTTTCTCCTTCATGTATAATGAATAACTGGTTGATTACAGGAAATAACTAACAGCAAATAATGACAATAATTGGTGACAGTGATTATGTGTGATATTCTTGTAATTGTGGACTGCAGACTTTACAGAGGAAAAAGAGATTATTTCTTTTTGTCTCCTATGAAAGCAGACACATGAATGCACACAAACAATAGTAGCTAACATAAAAAAAAGAAAAACATTTTCATGAAAATAAACTGTTACATTCAATGTTTTAATATTTTAGTCAAATATATATCTACAGAGTAACCAATATGTAAGAGCACACCTACCAATTTTTTTTTTTTCATAAAATTTATTTTTCTTCTAAGTAAAAGAAAAAAAAAGTTACACACACATACACACACACATATATATATATATATATATATATATTAGCTGTAAAGGCAAGAAACTGACAGACACCAAGTACTGTTGACTCTCTTCAAACTTTGATCTACAGGCTCTATCTCTGAAACTGAGCCCTATTTATAGATATATCAAAATACACACACACACAACCTATTAAGAAACTCAAACAGTCAATAAGGAGCATGAATGGATTATTTACCACACAAAAACTGACACTTGTCTACAGTTAATTATTATTTTATGCCCTATTCTGTACACATATACAGCGTTCTCTACTTCCCTATACATATAGTTTTCTTTTTTTTGTTAGTCTAAAGTGGGAAAAAAAATGGAATATTTTAAAATGAACTAAGAAATTTATATATATTTTTTGATTATTTATTTTACTCTACTCTAACATGTTTCTAGCTTCTTGCTGTCATCAGAGAGTGTTAATGATTTTGGCAGGTATTGTTTTTGGTTTATTTAGTAACTGTCCTTTTCCTGATAGATTTTCTGCATCTGTTGGTTCCTTCTTTCTCTAAAGGCCTGCAGAAAAAAAAAAAGAAAGAAGGAATCAACATCTGAAGGATGCATCGGTTGAAACATTGTGAACAATGAAGATGAAGACAATAGTCCAAATACTCCAAAAATTGTTATCCCCTTTTTGGTCAACAATATTTAGTACTATTCGTGTTTTTAAATATACACACACAAGTCTATAGAAATACCAATATAAAATCTGTCTCATCACATTGAAATTTTTTATAGGCTACCAATTTTTTGGTTTGAATTCAGGAAACAAGATCCTTTGATAAGTTTTACGAGTATTTTCTTTCATCACTTGAATTTTTAGTTGCTGTTTGAGAATTGGATTGAGGATGTCATTCTATAATATTGAGAAATGGTGGAAATGGAAATAATTAAAGTAAGACACTAACTAATGTCCGATTTGCTTCAGGGAAGAGCAGCTGGTAATTTAAACTAAATCTTCCAGAGCAAATGACTGATTAATTTTAATGGCATGTCAACCTGCCTTGGGTTATTTTATGCATAAAGGTTAGGAAATTGTCGTTTATTTTACATTTATATTTACATTTTTTGAGTCATCATTTTTTATCAAGTATTCCAATTTGATATAAACTATTTGTACACAGTTGTAGGCTTTCAAGTCATTACTTCAATTTAAGAATAATAATTAATCATTTGTTGGCCCTCAGTTAAATGGCTTCAAGTATTGCTATTTAACATTGGTAATTTTGTTTATCAAGCATTCCACTCTAATTTAATATCAATCATTTATTTGCAATGTCAAATGGTTTCAAGTATTGCTATTTAATACTAATAATTCGATTTAGAATTATTTGTTTGTTCACAATTTAAATGGTTTCAACTATCACTATCTCAGCATAATTGACCCTCAGTCAGGCTGCTGTGTCATGGACTCAGCCACCAGGATCCCATCCTAAAGAATTAAGGGTTGCCACACACAGTCAACATGCGGCCTCATTGGAGAGAAAGAGAGAGAGGGCTTCTACTTGCTTTTCAGAAGTGCAGTTAACTTATTCTACATCCCCAGCTGTAAGTGTGGTTTGTTGTTTTGATCAGAACATTTTTCACTACTGTATCAGGGATTCTTTGAGTACAGTTCTGTATAAAAACAACAAAGATAAAGATACCAGTTCAAGGAATAACTTTGATATGGGGGTGGGGGGAGAAGAAAAAAAAGAAAAAGGAATCTGCTTAGCATGTTTAATCTTCTATGCGGTAAAAAAAATATTTGAATGATTCCGATTCTGTCTGTTCGGATAAATGTTGCTCAATTGATTTTTTTTCTTTGGTGTATTTCAAACACTTATCTGCCAACCTTATTCAGTCCCCTTCCCTCATCACTGATCCCCTCCCCACACATTTTGAGATTTTGTTCAAAGTGTCCGAATCAAAGTCTATTATCTTAGTAAGTGTGCAATGTTGATTGTATTAACTGCACGGGAGATTAATACAGAGACAGAGAGAGAGCGAGATATTTTCTTATTTTCATAAAAGAGAAAGATAATTATATAGAAAGATACAGAGAGAAAAAGAAGAAAATGATGAGAAAAGTGATGGTTGGTTTCCTTGGCAACAAGCAGAGGATAAACGAATTGGCTGAAGAGCCAACAACAAAGATAAAGTACATTGTTGATTTTGTTTTCATACAAATTCACTGTTTTTTCATTGAACATTAATGATTATTTGTTGATCTTTAGCTGAATAATTAGTAGTTACTAAAATGTTTATGATTGAAAGTCTCTTTTATTCAAAATGGTTTTAATTTTTTAATGAATTAAATTTTCTTTTCTTCTTTTATTTATGAAAAGATTTTTGCTATTAGCCATATTTGATGATATATAAGATCCAGTAAACCCCAATTTCCACTTAATCTTACAGTATTATAGAGTTAGACTACATACAAATGCTGATAATCTATGACATCTGGGTAGACATTATCCTACATATTTCAATCTACACATTCTTCAATGAATTTTGCATGTTTTGCACTTCTCAGCCATCAAAAATTTAATGACAGACCTCTGTTCAAGCATTAACCACTGTTTGATTTGCCATTATTTTGAATAGCCTCAAAACAAATATATTTGCGAGATTAAAAGTTATTTTTGCTATAAAACATGTTTAAAACAATACAGAGTTTGCATTTATAGAAAAAAAATTCAGAAGAATAAAAATTTAATCCCCCCCCTTCCTGTTATTTATTGGAAAAGCCTTGAATATATAATAGGTCCTTCTTCAATCCCTGAAGTCTCCTTATTTATCAAATGATTCTAATAATAATCAACTTCAACCCAGCAAGAATGGTAACAGGGTAACAATATTTTCTTTTTCTATACACAGCAGATGATTCATCTAACAGAATAAACAATATTCATTCCAATTTTTAAATGAATGATAATTTTGTTGAATCTTCTTTTGTTTTAGACATTATTTTTTAATTATCGAAATTCTCATTATAATGAAGACAACAACAAAATGCTAATTGGAATCCTTCATTTTTTCCGAAATGGAAGCATCAAGATCATTATAGATGACTGTTATGAGGAGTATATATTATATATATATATATATATAAACTGTTGAAGGCAAAAAAAAAAACAAACATACAAACTTGATTTGGTTGATTGTTTGGGTTTTATGGTATATCAACCTTTGTAGGTTATTTAACACTAAATCCATTTTTACGCAAATAGTTCTATTTCAAACAATTCAGTTTAGCATGAGTACACAGTTTGTCTGTTTCAAGCTATTCAGTTTAGTATGAGTACAGATTTTGTTTACACAGTTAAATGTCAAAACAGTCCTATATTAAACAATTCAATTTAGTATAAGTACAGTTTCAACATCAAAAACAGTTCCATTTCAAATGATTCAGTTTAGCATAAACATGCAGTTTAAAAGTAAGTACAGTTTAATTGTCAAAAACATTTCTATGTCGAGCTATTCAGTTTAGTCAAACAGTTTTAATTCAAACAATTCAGTTTAGTATAAGTATGCAGTGAGTTCTATTTAACCTATAGATCGGGCCCTATTCCAGGGAGTGATGGCAATAAAGGGGTACTCCGCATTCCCCAAAGCTCCAGCATTACTGGAACCTCACCATCAGATTGTATAGTGTTATATTCAGGACATTAGTTGGTGGGGGGTATTACCTCTCTGCAGAGAAGCAATTGGTGTATTCTACAGCCCCACCCGACTGGGCAACCATAAAAACTTGAGTTACAATGAAGTGCACACACACAGAGGTGAATGAACAAGTCATTTTAAAAATGTTTTTCTCAAATCAAGAAAGCACTCAAATACTGACATATAAAGCAGGATAAAACCTAAAAAAAATGTGGAAGAGAGAGAGAGATATCAAGGGCCAGTCAAGCTGGGATAATTACTCAAGAAAAGATGGCAGGGTCTTATATACCATCAAATTCCATTGCTGAAAAGACGGTTGAATTCAAAAAAGTTGTATTAATTTTCTAATAATTTTTGTTTATTGGTTCAAAAACATTTTCTATTCTTGTGATTGGTTTGGTTGTATCATATGGTATATCAACCCTTGTGGGTTATTTAATGCCAAATCCTTGTTTGGTTTGTTTTTTTGTTTAATGGCATATCAACCTCGATGGGTTATTTAATACTAAAGCCATACTTCTAGAAGAACAGAAGTGATGCTGTTTAGCTGGGAGGATAAGGAGGTTAATACCTTTCCCGAGGGTATTTGTTCGAAAGTGAACATAATAGCACGACTGGAGTTTGAACTTTTCTTGCTATGATCCCACAGTCCATCGATTTAATCATTACACAACGAGGACAACCCCACTAAATCCTCTTTATATATATATATATATATATATATATATATATATATATACACACACACACACACACACACGAATTGTAAGCAAATAATTTGGAGATAACTTTATTTTTAAACAAGTTAGAAACCATTCGTTTGCACACAAATGGTTTTGAGAATTGCTATTTAACATGAGTAATTCGACTTATCAAGTATTTCTAGCTGATATGAACAATTTGTACAAATCTGTATGGTTTCAAATAACAACTAATGATAATCTGTTTGATCCCTAAGTGTGATCCAACAGGTACTACTGCTCCCTCTATTCTTATGAGTCAAAGCATATGCAAGTTGGGTGGTATCATGCATCATCAAAAACTAAAATGTCTAGAACAATAATTAGCAGATTAATCTTGCAAACCACTTGTGATGAATTTGATACTCATTGTGTATCTCATCAATAAACTTTTGTCTACAAAGGCTGAAAACTTGACAGTCTGAATCAATTGCAGGGGTGTTTTTACCAGATGATTGACTGATTTTGATGACATATCAACCCGACTGGGGTTATTTTATGCAAAGAAGTTAGGGAAGTGCATACATAATACATTTTTATTTATATATTTTGTGTAGTTTTTTACAGTTCTATGACATCAAGTAGTTCTGTCTAATACAAATAATTTGAAAACAGATCTATTTGAACAAGACATTGGACCCCAACAGGTACTACCATTTCAGGTGAGAGTGAACCTGGGAGTAATAGCAATGAAATGATACTCGGCACTCCTTAGATCTCCAGAACTGGAACATCACCACCAGATAAAGTTTAGTGTCATAATGAGGATATCAAAATTTCATATACAAAGGGAGAAAACTGTAAACCAAAAGTTGCTTTTAATCTTTGAAAATATTGCCTGCTACAGCAGGTAGAGCAGTGAACTGATAGGTTGAGAGTCTACTTCATATCTATCTGGTCTCTAAATATATCTATATAAGTAGTTTTCAAAATGCCAGCAATATTTACCAAGATCTACCAACTAACATTTACAAAGAAAAAAAAAAAAAAAATGGTAACACGAAAAGACTGAATGGTTAATTCTAACGGCATGACAACCCATTTAGGGTAATTTTATGCCTTGAGTGTAGAGAATGATGTTCATTGTACACTCATTTACATTTTTCTGTATAGTTGTTTAAGGCTTCTTTTTTTTTTTTTTTGGCACATGGTCCAATTGAATACAAATAATTTTTAAACAGATCTATTTGACCCATACATGGGATCTTAAGAATACTACCACACTACGTCAGATTGAAACTGAGAGTAATGACAATGAAGGAGTACTCTACACTCCCAGATCTTCAAAAGCGAAGCTTCACCATCAGTTACAATTTAGTGTCATATGTAGAACACCCTCTTTTTTGTGGGGTGGGGTTGGATGCAGTCAGCATATTCTAAACCCCACCAACAGGAAATTAAAAGGAAAAAAGTTGAATTCATGGGGGAAAAAAACAAAAAATTCTCTCAATAGAAAGTTAATAGAAAATAAAATCATAAATGAGAAATGTATAAAAGAAGAGAAGACATTTAATAAAACCAGGATCAGTGGGTACAGGAATAAACAGGGAATGAAAGTTGCCTAAGGTGTCTCCTTTCATGCTGGGCAATGAGAGTAGAGACATACAGAAACTTTGATTTACAAGTGAATATACATGTGTAATCTTTGGTATGCTAATAACAATGCTAATGTTAAACAGATTTTAATATAACAAGTCACAGCAGGAAATATATTTTTATATTTCATTATTTATTATCAAAAATCAAATTAATCAACTTAAGAGTCTACTCCTTGAGAAAAATGCATACAATATATATGGATGATTTTGGAAGGTGCCCATGGTGTAATGGTTATCGTTGTAGGAAATGCACATAGCGACACGAGTTCAAATCCTGGATGAGATTGATTGCATTTCACATAGCACTAATACCCTTGGGAAAGGTATGAATCCATTTATTCTCCCTCCAGCTATGGGTAAATAGTAGGGCAGACAGGATTCTTCAGCCTTGGTGAAGCAACTAGTCTAGCAGAAGGAAAACTCTGAATTCAAACCTGTTAAACTCCACTTAAAAATTGACCTTGTGTCATATCCTGCCCAAGTGGAGGGGTTGGCAAATATATATATGGATGATTTTATTTGTAGAAATATTTACCAACAGTAAATGTTTTGATTTTTAGACCTTCATCAGGATGTGTAAAAACTAAAATATTTAACATTGGCAAATATTTCTACAAATAAAATCATCCTCTGAAGACCTTGTGGCTTTTCATTTCTGCACATTTTCATATTGTCGGATTTATTTCTAGTTTCTTCATTAATATCAATAATATAGTTTGAAATATTTATAAATAAAGAGTGCTCAACATCAGCAATAGAGCATATATATCTAAATTAGGATAGTGTAGATATAGAGTCAATGATGCTTGATGACAGTTTCTTATCTGTGGGATCATCAGACCAATGATTACATAGATGGGAAATTGACAGTCACCAAGTATCATCAAATATGTCTACAATATATATATATATATATATATATATATATATATATAAAAATCGCTGCCACCTCAGTTTTGAGTAGGGCCTTTACATGATGATAATTTTGTCAAAGAATAATCAACTATTTCATAGATAGACATCAGTTTTTTAGCCAGCGAGACTTTTAAAGTCACTGGAACAAATTTGTAACAAGAAATTTACACGTTGAGGAAACTGTATCTTTACAAATAGCTAATTTGGCTACGCACTTCATTGTATGCCAACAACATAAATTCCTTTGATTCTCCTGCCATTCATTGATCCTGTTAGGTTCTCTAGACAGCATCCAGTGTCTACACCTATGAAACTAAACCTCACATATACACAAAAATACCAAATAAAAATTAAGATATATGTCTACCTTTACAATTTAAATATGAAAGCAAAAGTATTAAACTTTGGCCTATTCCAGAGAAAAATTTTTTTAAAAAAGACTACAAAGAGGATTTTTTATGAGTCTTCTTAATTCATTTTCATGCAATACTAAGAAAGCTTTCAGTGAAACTGAAAATGCTCCGATAAAACTGAAATGCATCTTTAAAAAAAACAAAAAAAAACCCACAAAAAACTCATGTATACATATTTCAGTAGAGCGGTAAGAGAAAGAGAAGGGAGTGGATTTATAAAAGTAAAAATGTTTCTTCAGTTAATGTCAAAAATGATAGCAGAAAAGAAAACCTTTCTAAAACAATAAAATGATCCTAAAAAGCACAAATTTATGAGGAAGGAAGTAATGCATAACTACTTGTCACGATATGATGAAACATTTTTTTTAATGAGAGAATTTGTAATAGAAAAAATCTGTGGCATCGAATGATTTGTTTGAAAGCATCATGGCAGACAATGGCTTTGTGTAAGGATGAGTTGATTTTGAGAAAAGGCAAAGACAAGGCATTTAGCATTGTCACATTCCGTCATACTTTGTGTCTTACGAATAAAAATTCTTGTTTAATGAGACAATTCAAGATTGTTTTGTTGACATTGTTCTCGGGAAGAGAAAGTTTCAGTCGTCTGAAAGAAAGAAAAAAAAAAAAAAGAAAAAGAAAAAAAGACGGTCAAAAATGTCTACATATGATCAGATTTCTTCAATATGAAACCTTGTCGTGTAACTGTCTGTAATTACTATGACATACTGCTTTTATTTTTACATTTTTTTAGTGCTGGACATTTTTGGGCTTCAACAAGGAAAAATGAAATCGGAGAAATAAACTGTTTGCTGAATTTGCCAGAGATGATGTGCGAAACAGTTAAGACTTGCTTTATTCAACAGCATATCAACTCTTTGTGGGTTATTTAATGCTGAAACGTGATCCATCGGTAAATGTTTGATTATTATAATATTTATCATTTGTTTGCACAGTTATACCCTATTAAGTATTCCTATGCGGTTTGGACTTGTGGTTTGAGTGTGGGTCATGGTTATCTTTCTATGGCTGTTCTTATTCTCATCTACAGAAGCCACTCTTATAGATGAGCAGCAGTAGTTCCCCAATCGAACTAATCAATCCTGGCTGTTGAATCATATGGTTCATACGCCCAGGACTGGGTTAGGCATTGTGTTGAGCCATCAGAGGGTTTACCACTTTGACATAGCAGCAGGTGTACTGCAAGGAGACACATTAGCCTCATACCTCTTTATCATCTGTCTAAACTACGTGCTTAGAACATCTATCGATAAAATCAAGGAAAACGATTTCAAGCTAACAAAGGAAAGAAGCAGAAGGTACCTTGCAAAAACAATTACATAGCGTCCTGGCAAATGCACCTGACCAAGCAGAAACCCTGCTACATAGTCTGGAACAAGCCGCTGCAGTCATTGGCCTCCATATCAATGTACACAAGATGGAATATGTGTGCTTTAATCAAACAGGCAACATCTCCACACTAAAAGGTAGCTCTCTGAAACTAGTTGACAAGTTCACCTGCCTAGGAAGCAGTGTCTCATCAACTTAGACTGACATCAACACATGACTAGCAAAGGCATAGACACCTATCAATAGACTATCAGTCATATGAAAGTCAGACATGACCAATAAAATGAGATGCAGTTTCTTCCAAGCAGCGGTCGTGTTGATACTGCTATATGGATGCACCACATGGATGCTAACTAAACGTATGGAGAAAACGCTTAACGGCAACTACACAAGAATGCTGTGAGCAATACTGAACAAGTCCTGGAGGCAATATCCCACAAAGCAGCAGTTGTACAGCCACCCACCACACATCACGAAAACTATCACAATTAGATGAACCAGACATGCGGGACACTGCTGGAGAAGTAGGGATGATCTCATAAGTGATGTACTCCTGTGGACCCCTTCACATGGATGAGCAAAGGCAGGACCACCAGCACGAACCTACATACAGCAGCTCTGTGCCGATACGGGAATGTAGCCCTGAAGACCTGCTGGAAGCAATGGACGATTGGGAGGGGTGACAAGAGAGGGTCAGGGATATCTGTGCTGATGGCATGACATGATGATGAAGTTTTTATAACTAATACAAATAGCTTGCTCACAGTTAAATAATTTCAAATATTCCGATCAAACACCAGTGGTTTCAAGTAACTAATACATATTAGTAGATAATTATAGCTTTAATATACATTAGTAAGAAATTATAGAATCAAGTAACTATTCTCAATACAAATAATTTGCACACAGTTGTATAATATCAAGTATTCTTATTTCATCATCATCATCAAGTTGCACTAACAGCACATAGTTTCTCTTTCTCTCTATCCATTTCTAGTAGGTCTTCTAGGTGGCATTCTGTGTCTGTATAGAGTTAGCCAATACTGGTATGTCAATGCACCAGAGTCCATAAACAAATTTAACCCATAGATGGAACCATAACAGCTATTACCACTCCAGTTCATGGTTGACCTGGGAGTAATGACAATGAATGGGTGACTAAATGTTTAATTAGAATCAGTAATATTTTCAAAGTTCCAATGCATTTTTTAAAAATTGCACTTTTTTTTATTCGTCTATAATCATTTGTTTGTATACTGTTGTATGGTTTCAAGTATTCCTATCAAATAATAATAATTAGAGACATTTCTATGGTTTCAAGTAATTGTTTCTATTTATTAATCATCATTTGTTTGTACACAGTTATATGGCTTCAAATAATAATAGTTCTTTTAAAAAATTATAATTCCAAGTAATTGTTCTTAATCCAAATATTTCTACTAAATAAAAATGATTGTGAAACTAGGAGTAATGGCAATAAAGGGAATGCCCAGGGAATGATCTTGCTTGAAGAATGCACACCTCAGAACCAAGGTGCATTAGGAATGATCTCATTACAGGAATGCACTGCAAATGACAGTAATAATCTTGTTAAGGGTATGCACTATAAATGATCTTTTTACAAGAATGCATTAAGAATACACATTTCAGTGAAGGAGTACAACGGAATTGAGATTGCTACAAAGAGGTACTGGGAATGATCTATGGGAATGCCAATATTGTCACAGGTGCGCATTTAAAATAATCTCATTACAGGAATATACGGGAAATGATTCACCACAGAAGTGTATTAGGAATGATCTTGCTACAGGAATAAACTGGGAATAATTCCAATAAAGAAATGCACTGGGGATGATTTCATTACAGGAATACACATATGACCACAAGACAGCATTTGGAATGATCTTGATACAGGAATGTCTTGGAACAAGTTCTAGAAAGGCATCCAAGAACATTAAAAATGCATTTAATGGTTGAAGTAGTGACATTAACATCCGATAGGGGAAACTATGTATGATAATTTTGAATTCAGCTTATGTAAGAAAAAAAAGAAAAAAAGAAAAATTGTATAAATACATGGAATTCAGAGATCTGTGTCTAGGGCTTTAAATCTCCCCAGCTACGTGTTAAATAGTACCACAGCTGTTTTTCGACAAGGATGGCTTTGCCATTAAATAAGCCACATCGGTTGATATATCATAACAAACAAAGAAAAGAAAATCAAACCAAACCACTTTTTAATAAGTTATGAATATCTGCAAGATCATTTCCAACTGGGATTTTATCTTGCCCATCAATGGAAAGAAAAAATATAAATAATAATAAGTGCCAGCCCCAAAATAGTTTTCATGAAATAAATCAAGTATAAAATAATTAAAAAGTCTAATCAAATGCACCAGCTGCTCTACTGAAACAAGTAGGATGTGAATTTGAAGCTGATTGGAAGAACACCTTGTTAGATGCAACATCTGCTCCAATGAACAAAGATAAAAAGAGACATTTAAGAATCAATCCTCGAAGATTTTTTATCCATATTTTTCATTGCTCTTATAGAAATAATCAGTTGTCATAAAAAAAAACAAAGGAACTAATAATTAAAGATGAAATAAAATATAAGTCAGAATAAATAATCATTAACAATACTTCATCTAAAAACTAAAAATATGGTTCATTTCTTTAGAATTGTCTCATAAGAGTTTAATTCTCATTCATTTTTATCAAATCTTTAGGAGAGCAATGAAAAATCCTCTTTAAAATATTTTACTTTTGAAAAAGACCCTGAAATAGGGAATTTGTTTTTTGTTAATAAGCATAATTTATTACCCCTCTGGCCAATATTAATGAACATCAATCACCGAGTTAAAAATAGATAAAATCAATCAATAGAACAAACACTATAAAAAATTTAAATTAAAAAAAATTAATGTTCAACAATTCATTTTTTCAAAAATTGTTCACAGAGTAGGGAAAGAAGTGGAGACAATGAATACAGCTCAAGATTTACAGATATTTGACTAAGTAGTAGACAAAAGTGCATATTCACATAACAGATATTTAAAAGGAAGAAAGACATAGCACAAGGCCAAACTTTAACTGTTCTACTTGATCATCTTAAACAGTCAGTTACTTTTGAGATAACAATCTTTAGAAAACATTCAATATGAATTCAGAATTTTCGTCTCAACGGAATACACCAAAAATTAGATTCAAATTTTACAGCATGTTATTTTAAGGTTTTATCTCTATAAATATGTTGAAATGGAATAATTCATTTAAAAAAAAAAAAAGAAAAGAGAGCTTCAGCATTTAATTTTTTGGGGAGGGGGGAGTCTGTTTTTACTAGTTTACAGTAATACACACAAAATATAATTTAACTGTCATCTCTGAGTTACTACAATTCTCATTATATATATATATATATATATATATATATATATATATATTATATATTAAAGATATTAAGGTTCAACTACACACATATCCAAGTACGACTCAAGTCAACCATCAGGTAAAGTAGAATAATTTTTTCCCCCCCATTGTACTGTTCACTCATTTTTCCTGTCACTCTATTTGTTCACTGATCAAACTTGAATAGTCATTGGATTCTCTATATATTTGTGTATTAATATTTTAATTCTGCTCTTTACATTTTGTATTAAGTACTATTAGTTTTTATTAACTTGTTAGTATCATCAATATATTCAATTATATATATATATAAAATAAGGAATATATAATAATTAAGAAAAAAAAAAAGTGTAATATTGGTCATAGAGCATATGTAAATCTAAGTCAGGATAGTGTAAACACAGTCAAACCTCTAGTTTAATGATCACAAAGACAAGAAATTGACAGTCACCAGGTGCCTTTGACTTTGTGTCTATACTATCCGAACTTAAATCTCTCTCTCTCTCTCTCTATATATATATATATATATTGAAATAAAGAAGCAGAATTGTTTGAATTTCCTTTGAAAATTTTTTTTCAATGCGACAAGTTTCTCATTTTAATAATCTTCTTCAGGCTTGAATGAATTTTTAGGAAATTTTTTTTAAAGAAAAAAAGCTTCTCAAAATCAAAAAAAGACTTTAAAAAAAGCCCGAGAAGGAAGCTTCTCTTCAGTGAAAATCTTCCTTAGAAGCTTTTTTTCTTAAAAAAAAATTTCTTAAAAATTCATTCAAGCCTGAAGAAGATTATTTAAATCAGAAACACTTGTAGTGTTGAAAATTTTTTTCAAAAGAAAAAGAAAAAAAATCCAAGTATTCTGCGGACTTCCTTTATTACAAAATATTAACTTTTCTCTCGTTGGTTCTACAACAACTCTTTCCACACACATCATAGTAAAAAAAAAAAATAAAAAAAAAACATGAATTAACAATCCCATTGAGAATTTTTAGCAAAGCAATTCTTCTCCCCCTCTGGATTTGGATTTTCACCAGGTGCTCCATACTTGCAATTTTGTGCCAATCTTAGTAAATGATTTTTCTTTGAAGATGTTAAAAAATATGCTTTGAAACTTTTAATCATTTACTAAGCTTACTTTAGCGTAAGGACTGAAGTATGAGGCACCTAGTGAGAATTAAGCAAACTAGATGACCTGCAAAGCTGCTCATCTAGTTTGCTAACCTTTGCATATGAGAGACCCTTCAAAGACCAGTATACATGGTGCAATGGGTAAATTGTCCCCATTATAAATCATTAATTTTGGGGCATGCACTTTGTTTCAGGTTTAGTCTACTGAGAAGCAAACCAGAGTCAGTTGGGTACTGTCTGTGAGGAAAGCAGCACCATGACGCAATCTACTCCTTGAGAAATTTGGAAATGGCATGCTGTACTGCTTTGCATTCATGCAGGAACTACCAAAGTGAAGGTTTGGTTTGGTTTGGTTTGGTGGGTTTTATGGCATATCAACCTTTGTAGGTTATTTAATGCCAAATCCATTTTTATGTAAATAATCTGTTCTATTTAAAACAATTCACTTTAGCATAAGTACACAATTTGTCAAAAACATTTCCATTTCAAAATATTCAAGCAGTTATAGGTAACAATTCAATTAAGTGTAAATACAGTTTTAATGTCGAAAAACAGTTCTATTTCAAATAATTCAGTTAAGCATAAGCACACAGTTTAAATGTAAGTATGGTTTAATTGTCAAAAACATTTCTATTTCAAACAATTCAGTTTAGCATTAGTATGCTGTTAGTTCTATTTAACCCATAGATAGGGCCCCATCAGGTGCTACCACTCTGGGCCAGAGTGGGCCTGGGAGCACAATGGCAATGAAGGGGTACTTCGCATTCCCCAAAGCTCCAGCACTGTTGAAACCTCACCATCAGATTGTTTAGTGTCATATCCAGGACACTCGTTAGGGGGGGATCTTACCCCTCTGCAGAGGTGCAGTTAGTGTATTCTACAGCCCCAGCCGACTGGGCAATACACAGAGTTAAATGTCAAACAGTTTTATTTCAGATAATTCAGTTCAGCATAGGTACACAGTTTAGACGTCAAAAACAGTTCTATTTTGAGCAATTCAGTTTAGCACTAGTACACAGTTCCAATGTCAAAACAGTTCTATTTTAAACAATTCAGTTTAGCATAAATACGCAGTTTAAATGCAAAAATCACTATAGTGAAAGAAGCACGATTTAGTTCTATTTAACCCATAGATAGGATCCTTATCAGGTGTTACCACTCTGGGCCAGAGTGGACCCGGGAGCGATGGCAATGAAGGGGTACTCCACATTCCACAAAGCTCCAGCACTGCTGGAACCTCACCACCAGGTTGTTTAGTGTCATAATCAGGACACTCGTTGGGGGTGTGTGTCTTACCCTTCTGCAGAGAAGCAGTGTATTCTACAGCCCCAGCCGACTGGGCAAACCAAAGTGAAGATTTCTGAGTGTTTGACAGTCAACCTGAAGACAATGCAGAGCATGAGAAAAGATTTGGAGGAGTTCAATGGTTATTATTAAAATATGGCAGCTTAGAAGCCGTATTCTGGTCATTCTAATAATGATAATAATAAAAACTCTTAAATTTATAGGTGAAATTCAAGCCATAATAGACAATGATTCCAGCAAATCAATCAGGTCCATAGATAAGGACATGAGGGTGTCTGAGTTTCTTATCAGGTTGGTAGTGCATGAAGACATTCAGTATTTCTCATACAAGACGAGAAAAGGCCAATTTTTATCAGGGGTTACGAAGGACATGCTGCAAAATCTTTGAACAAATATATATCCCTCCCAATCAACTCCCAGGTATGGGGTGAATAATATCCCTACTATTCATCCACAAAGATGGCTTAGACATTTAATAACACATGAAGGTTAATACAAAAACAAATCAAACCTTCCAAACAGAAATGATTGAGAAAAATTTCTGGTGAACTCAAAACAATCATCAGCTTGCTCTGTTCCCACAAGAAGTATTGATATTGATGAAAACTAAACACCCAGTCCACATCATGGTGTTTGGAAAGGTCATTAGAGATGGCGATGTTATACCGCCATTCATCTTCACACATGGCTTCAGACTCAACATAGAGCCCTACATTAAGTGCTTAGAAAAAGTAGTGCTGAGAGGGTAGCTGTTGGAAGCCCCTATCTCAAGCAATAGGATTTAACACCATGCCACTCAAGCAGGAGAACATAGGGTTGGCCATAAGAAAATTTCTGCCATCCAACTCTTCAGATTGAAATCTCCTTGATTATTATGTGCGGTGCAGGGTTGAGCAAAAGACCAACAAAACTGCACAATACCAAAGATGAACTGAAGGTAAGGATAACAGTCCCCTTTAGTAACTTAAACAAGGAAACCACAGGAAAGACTTGCAAGGGATTCTAAAGTTATCTCAAGGTCATGGTTGAAGCCAGTAACAATTTCTTTGAGGAAATTTAATCTATAAAAATTTAAAGCTATTTTCATGCAATTTTGGTAAATATATTGCATAAACTGAGATGTTAGTGTTATTTTCATTTATGGGTAATTTAGATAACAATTTACCCGTTTCATCCCGTATTATCCCTCAGAACTGTGTCCCAATCCCCCATGAGGGATGGAGATGTGAATCAACAAAGGAGTGAAATATTTTGAAGACAGATTATATGTAAAATAATAATTTAAAAATCTTTTGAAAAAAGTTTTGGTTTCATTTTTGGACACAGCTTATACCTCAGAACTTCAGATAATACACAAAGTATGCTTATTGAAACAATCACTGAAATTATTAAGAAAATCACATCCCAAAATTTCATGACAATATGAACTCTTTCACATAATACCAATCCAGTTTTAATTAGACATCAACCATTATCTATTCTATTTATATACATTCTTCTTCCATCTTTTGTATAAGAAATCATTCGCTATTTTTGCACATCCTCTCTCTCCTTAAAACCCAAAAAAATGTCAGATATCTCAGCAAAATATTCAGTGTCCTTGGTTCTTTGATATTTGCAGGAATCATCTAGATAACAATGAGATGTTATCAGTTATATTTTTTTATCCTCTTGCCATATCTTCTTTCCTCCATTTATCCCAGAATGCAATGCAACAACTTGTAGCAACAGATTGAAATTGCTTAGTCATTTCCTTTGCCAACAACATTGCACTTCTTCAAAGAACATTTTTTTAATATTTCTACACAAAGCTAATAACAAAATCAACCAATAAGACTTTAGACTTTTTATCATTATGTCTTAGACAAGAAAGATGTTGATTTTTTTATATTTTGACATCATTTATTGAATAATGTAAAAAAACCCAAATGCATACAAGTTTAGAAAGCAAATGTAAAACTATGGAAGCAAGTTTCTGCACGCAGAAAATGTAAATCAAACCATAGAACATCTTACTCCAACTTTTCAAATAATCTTTTTATCAGTCATCACATAATGCAATGATGTCTACAGCTCGAGCCACTAATCTTTTGGGTTTTTTTTTTCTCACTCATGACACTGCAGAACATATTTTTAACTAGAGTTTTTCAAAATTGTCAAACTTAAATTTTTAGAAAATGTTCATGTTACAATATATGTATTTATCCAAGCCCTCCTCCAATGATCAGGATGTGTGACACAAGGACAATTTTTAAGTGGAGTAAAGATGGTTTGAATTCAGAGTTTTCTTTCTTTGAAACTGGTTGTCTAACCCAGACTAAAGAACCCAGTTTGCCCACTATTTACCTACAGCAAGATAAGATGGATTGGTGCAGGCACCCTGTACCAATTTCTGGGACAAATTGGAATCAATCGGCGTAATAGAAGCAAAAGTATGAAACTCCTTACAGAAATAACTGAAAACTGTTCAATGTGGATGTGGAACATTTAATAAAAAAAAAAAAAAAACACGTTATAGTATCACCTGCTCGCGAATGCGCAACATTCTAATTACGCTAGCAGATTTTAAAAATTTTACATTTCGCCGTTAGACATTGATTTGACAGGATGCTTTGATGGGGCCTCGAGTGGGGGGCCCGATGTGTAAATAAAACCTTTGAGAGTAAGGCCCCGAAACAGTTCACATTCTCTTCTGATGACCCCAAAACAAGCATGGAGTTAAAACTGCTCGGTGGAAATGAGAATGGCTAAAGGAGCATTTTCTATCCCCTCACTTTTTGGTGAGTTTCTGTTACTTGATAAGTAATTTCCTTCTTCATGCTTTTCTTAAAGCCAAACAGCCTTATCCATTATTTGAACTTGGGTTACTGATCTCATTTCCTTTAATGATAACCATTATATTAAGTGCACTTTTTGATTTACAATGGAAGTAAAACACTTAACTGGACCCTGACTTTGTGTTCATCAAATCTTTAGATTTTTGTTTGACATAAAGACATCAAAATTTTTCAGAGAGAAACTAAGTGACTTTTTTTTGTTGATTGATTTTAATTGTTTCTCAATCTGTCTAGGGTTACTTAATGCTTTGAGATTGGAGGATTGCCTTCATTGTATATTTACATATTTTGGGTAGTTGTTTCTTAAGAGCTTTTGTACACAAATAGTCATATGATATCAAGTATTGCAATCAAATACAAATAATTTCAAGTTATATTGCACTTATTGCATTTGAATACAAATATTTTTTAAACAGATCTATTTGGCTAACAGGTACTACCACTATGGGTCAGAGTGGACTTGGGAGTAATGGCAATGAAGAGGGAGTCCACACTCTCCAGATCTCTAGAACTGGAGACTCACCATAATATGCAATTTAGTATTATACCCAGAACATACCCAACTTTTTTTTTGTGGCGGGGGGTACCCATCTGCAAAGGATACAGTCAGCATATTCTATTATCCGCCAACAAAGGAGCATGACGTTTTTATGTCTCAGGACATTTTTTCCAGTCAGTGGAAAATCAAGGCTTTAAAATGATTGCATAATTGTGTTTACATTTGTGATGTGGGCAATAGACATTTAGCTAAATGTTGACCACTTGATGATGTTTATAAACTAATAAGTTTTCACAAAAACAGTGTTGGGTTATGCTTGGTTTTATTGCTGGAATAAAAAGTGGAAGAAGTAAATTTAGAGTGAGTAGATGAAATTTAAAATCCCACTCAGAAAGCAAGTTTTTAACTAGTTGATATTAAATTGACTAACATATTTCATAATTAGTTTCAGTTATTTTTGCATCACAATCCAAGATTCGTAGCAAAAAGTACAGATTAAAATTAAAGAATGAATATCCAGTGAGACCCAAACATTCCTGGACAGTTGCCTTACCTATTAGGCTATAGAAACCAAGAACAATTAATTCAAATCTTAACAGATAATCTACTTTTATTGCTTATTTTCTTTGAATGCCTGATATACACAGGTAGTATTAATTGTAAGGCTTTCTAAATTTCTTAAATCTGAGAATTAGGATAAAAAGCAGGTGATATTAAAATGAAAGAAATGTTAGTCAAAAATAGCAAATAATTTACTTATGTATAAAACACATATGACTATTTATTGGCTATACAACTAACAATTCTGACACTACTCTAAAACACAAGAGACATTTGCATTTTTGGTGGATTTCATTTGAAAAATGCTTATAAAATTGCTATAAACCCATAAAATCCTGTCAAACCAGACATCAAACAAAAGGAAATTGATTTATCTAAAAGTTTATCAAAGTTGCTTACATTTGTATTACTTATATATATATATATATTGATGATACAGAAAAAAAAAATGACAAATATTTGAACATACATTTTTTGTCTGTGTATAATTCACTCCCACAAGAGGATGATAGAATACTTTGCTTGTTTACTAAAACTTATAGTAATGTGAATCTGGTCAAATTTGGCAGAAAAACAGAATAAAGTATTCCATTTAACAAAGTCTATAAGCAGTTTAGATTGCCCAGTTACTTTTGTCATAAAAATTCCACTCAATCACAAATCGGTGAAAACAGACTTTTATTAATTTTTCATGTATTTTCTTTTATAAATTTATGTCCAGTAGTTTGTTTGTAATCCCCATAAAAAGCATGCAATATCTACATAGATTTACCTTAAAAATCAGCCGACCTGGGATTCTCTCAAGCCACTACCTTCTTTTAATGTAAAATTTTCATTAGGACAAGAGAGATATTTCATATAAATATAAGGTCAAATATCTTACATAGTGAAAAAAAAACTGTTCTTTATAATTCTAAGGAAATAACTAAATAAATCTTTGATGTTATAAACAATCAGTCTCTTTGGAAAAAAAGCCTAACTTTGATGTAAAAAAAAAAAAAAAAAAAAAAAAAAGACAATGTTACAGAATTTTACATCTAAGTTTTAGCATATAAAGTAAAAGTGTAGATTTATTTACATGAGAACTTTAACCTTGGGAACGAGCAGTTTATGGGAAGAAATTTAATTGTTTGAGAATTTTTTAAAAATAAATTAAAACTCAGTAAAACCTGAATTTAAGAAAAAATTTAGTTAACCATTAACTTAAGCAAAAACACCAAATTTTAAATTAAAATGAAAAAAAAAATGTTTTCATTTTAATAATGGTTAATTAAAGGTTAATCAAATTTTCTTTAAATCAGGTTTTGCTGAGATTTACTTTATTTTAGAAAAATTCTCTAATTTTTTCAAGAATTAAAAAAAAAAAAAAAAAAATTGGTTCATGGCATTAAAATGTAAATAAAAATATACTTTAAAGTTATGTTAAAACATTGATGTAAATCAAGCCTTACAATTAATACTACCTGTGTATATCAGGCATTCAAAGAAAATAAGCAATAAAAGTAGATTATCTGTTAAGATTTGAATTAATTGTTCTTGGTTTCTATAGCCTAATAGGTAAGGCAACTGTCCAGGAATGTTTGGGTCTCACTGGATATTTATTCTTTATACTTATAAGAAGCTCAAGTGATAAGTTATGTCTTTTTTAATAATTCCATAATATTCACCAGAAAACTTTACAAATACTTCCCAAATTTCATTGCTTTGTCTTGCATAGTTTTTGCTGTAAATGGGATTCGTCAATGAAAACACAAAACATTGTCCAAAGATTATCAAGAAAATGTTTTTCTCCACAGTTTTTACAACTTCAATTGTTTATATTTCAAAAAGTTATGAATGGATTTTGATAATTTCAAAACCCAAAATCTTATATCAATCTATATTTCATAAATATCCTATTTGTTATGGCAAAATCCCTCTTCAAATTTTTTCATGAGCCTTGCTAAAACAAAACTGGTCTCAGTGTAAAGAAATGCCAAATTCCATAATTAATATAATGTAAAATACTTTGTTAACTAATAGTGCCCATTAACATTTTTGGCACCCAACCATAGTGGATGTGGTCAGACATTTGTGGAAGTGAGGATTGACAGGGACAGGCCAAAGTTCAATTCTAGCTGAAACAACCATGAGAAATGGTTGGAAATGTAAGAGAGCTCATTTGATTGGCTGTTGATAGGTTTTTTTTTAATGCAGCTACATCATTTTGACTGGGTCATTTTTAAAGTAGCTCAAAAGCCAAAAAGCATGGCCACCCGTGGCATAGTCAAATGAAGGCAAGGCTGTACAACTATTTTTGATTTTTGTGACATTAAAATTGATTGTTTAAGATAACAAATCAAAAAATTCTGCTGATCATGACTGTGTCACAAATGGCTGTAGAGAGGAGGAGAACAATGAAAAGGAGGTAAAAGAGTAAGCTTACTTTAAGACAAATGGTGAATATCAGCCATGACATGGATGTAGAATGGATCAGAGAGGAAGACATTTGCCATGATAAAAGATGCAATCAAGGCAATGCAAGACTGTATGTGCCAATCTCTTAAATACCACTTTTGTCTGTAATGATAGATGAAATGTGAGCTACTGGGAAGAACAGCAACTAGTCACAACACAAAGAGCTATGGAAAGATCCATGGCAGGAATAACATTGCATAAGTTACATCTGAAGCAAGGTAATTCCAAAATGGAGAGAAGGACATGATTATAGAAGTTCCACTGGGCTTGATACATCACAAGGTTTAAAGACAGCAGATAAAGTTGTAGAGTTGTATCTAAGAGACAGTAAACAATGTTCATGGCAATGTGAAGAGGAAATAATAAACCAATTCAGGCCAATATAGAGAATTGAGATAAATTCAGTTATATTCAAAAAAATTGAGACATTGACAGATGGAAAGATGTGTAATTCCGGGTTTAAGTAAAATTGCACATACTGTGCAGGAGAGGCGGGATTACTGGCTAATAAACGCAAGAGTGACTACTTTTCTTCATTAACTGGACAGAACCAAGCTATGTTATCTTTTTTGAGAGACTGGTCTAAAAAGATCATGAAACATTTAAAATAAACCCAAGTGGTTTCTTTAAAAATTGGGTTTCTTAATTTCTTTCATCATCAGGGAACAAGTGACAATCTTAACTTGAGACCTTCTACCCTTTCATCATTTAAGACCCCTACATTATTAGTGAGACCAAACTGTTTATAAATCATAAAACACTTTATATACTTCAGAGTTGAAAGAATTAGGATCAAAGATTAATACAACAAAGACCCCCCCCACGTGTTGTTTCAATATTTGATTTTTGTATTTATCATTATTACTCCTTGAGAATTTTTCAGACCAGGATTAGTTAGTGGGCTTTCACTGGAGTCTGAGTGACAGCAAGTCTCCTGAGGTCTCCAAGACATTTTGGTCTGTATTTCGGTCAATCTCAACAACGATGTAGTCTGAATAGTCTCAATTCTTCCTCCAACTGTTCCAATCCTCTTTCCAATCTTTTGGGGACCATTCCAAGTACACTAATTAAAATTGGTATCATCATCACCCACACGTTCCACAGTTTTTTGTTAGTTCTTTGGTAAGGCGCAAGTATCTATCCATATTTTCATTTATTTTTACACTATAGTCTATTGGAAAAACAAAACCCACTTGATGACAAGTACCCCGCCCCACTTTTTTTGGTAATTATTACTAGGTTTGGTCTTCTGGCCAAGATTAGGTGATCCATTTGTATCTCAAAATGAGTCATTTTAAAAAACAGATTCTGGTTTGTGAATATACCATCTGGTATTATTATTATTATTATTTTAAGTATTATTAATTTTTGGTCTAAATTTTGTTATGTAGTATTTTGGGGAAGATAACTTTGGTCAAACTCACACAGCCACCATAAACCCACTAGATAATACAAAAGTGGTAGTGTCCAAATTTCTGCATCGTGAGTAAAATACTAAACTGCATTTGGTGGTTAGTCTCCTGTTCTGGAACTCGAGGGAACATAAAGCCACCCCTATGTTGCCATTACTCTGGAAAGAAGAGAGCCACAACTATGTTGCCATTACTCCCTGATCCACTTTGACTTGAAGTGGCAGCAACAATTAGAGTACCAACTATAGATCAAATGATCGATCTGAAATTATTATGAACAATAGTAATAAACTGACTCTTAAAACATTGCAACCAAGAATAAAGTCTATTAGAAATCTTATAACTGGGTACAAATTATTTATATTAAGCAAAGTTATTTGAAGCTATGAATGTTTGCGAATGATGAGGAAGAGGTATACTTTAAACACTATAATTGCTTTAGAAAAGAAAAATAAAGTCTGACTAAACATCGGTTGATATTTTGTAAACCCATCCAACGTAGTCAAATTATAATTCAAGTAAAAACCTTTTTTTTTTTTTAGCAGGCCTGTCTACTCTTGTTGGGTTATCAAGCAAAGAAAAAAAAAAATAACAAAAAAGCTATTAAAGAGCATATATTACCATTCCACTTCAGATGGTTTACAAATCAACAAAAATCCTATGTTTCATTTTGAATTCTTTTCAAAGAAAAGACGCCCAGTGATTGTCTGCCATTTTTCTGATCTCTTTGGACATAGAGGTTAAGGGCCAACCATTGAACTAAGGAGAGTCTGTCATACCTAAAACCCCCTCTTTTTCTGAATCTTCTTCCCATCCAAATCAGTCAGCAGACTCCAACTCCAATATATTACCCCATGATGAACTTACAGGGAGACCAGAAACAGCATTCTTCAGTCACATTTCTAAACATGACCCTGTTTCCATTATTATCTGTGTTCTTTGCTGTAACATAACAATTAAGGATAATGATCATGGAAGCCATGACAGCTGTAATATATGGTTGGTTATAAAATCAAATCATTGCAATGCATAAATAAATAATATCTGCAATCTCTTTTTGAAACTTGCCTTTCATTGATTGCTTAAAGCACACGCAACCTTTTACTTGACTCTATTTTTAAGATGGCTTCTTCAGAATCTGAAGAAGAAAAAGAAGAAGAAGAAACTGATTGGAATTACAGATTCTATCATTCTATGAAAATGGCAGCAGATTGTGAACCATTCTAAGAAAACCAGGAAGGAAATTCTTTTTTTTTTTTTGTTTGGTTTTCTTCTTCTGTCTGCATTCAGCATACACAGTGTCAAAATAAATTACTTGCAAACAATATGCAGAGAAAACTGGAAACTGTTTAATGGCTGAGACAGTTGCATATTTCAGATGAGCACCTTCATATAAATTCACAGCATCATTATTCCATCATCAACTGTGGATTTCTATAATCTTACATCACCTTTTTACATATTTTTCAAAATAATCTTTTTTGTTAACACATTTCAACCAGTAGTTAATATCAATCCCATAGAACATAATACATTGAAAATTTCAGATCAAAATTCAGCTAATAACTATATCAGATTAATTGATTTTAATGGCATGCCAAAACAGTAAGGGTTATTTTATGCTTAGGGAACCATATTCATATTTTTTATTAAGCTGTTTCTAAAGATATTTTTATGCACAACATCCAATTTAATACAAATTTTTTTTAAAGAAATCTATTTAACTGACATACAGGACCTTAACAAGTACTATCACTCCAGGTGAGAGTGAACCTGGGAGTAATGGTAATAAAGAGGTACTCGACACTTCCTAAAACTAGAGCCTCACCATCAAATGTAGTTTAGTGCTATACACAGAATGACTCTTCTGAGGGATAGGGTCTTACATCTCAGCAGGAGAGACAGTGTATTTTAAGCCCTACAGACAAATGGTGGTTTGGTTTTGTTGTGCTTTATTGAATAAACCTTGTGGGTTATTTAACCCCAAATCCTATTTATATATACATATCTATGATTTGTAATTGAATAGTTTGTAGGTAACATTTTTAAACAAAGTCAGAGCTCAATCGTTTCAACTATTGCTATTTAGCACTAATAGTTCTATTAGCATACAAATGTTTTCTATGTTATTTAACATGATTAATTCTAATCAACAATATTCATCCATTTGAACACAGTTAAATAGTTTCAAGCATTGCTATCCAATACCAATAGTTTAATTTGACTCATTTAAAGTTTCATATGAATCACACAATCATCAGACTGGAACAAAAGAAAAACTGACAAATCAATTGTATTTATGACGTAAGGAATTTG